>BSBM01001156.1:95000-375000 GCA_027924585.1 Larix kaempferi | reverse complement strand
ATATCTTGTGTAAGTATCTCAAAAAAACAAAGTAACTTGATGGATGCCTGATTTTTCAGTTTTTGATTGCATCTAATGCGCCAAAAGTGACCCTCATTAGCTTGCACATGCCCAACAAGAAGGGGCGTTATATCTTTCTTCGTTTGAAGGCTAGTGCAGGCATTAATACTCAAGCTGACTTGTTGGCCTTATGGGGTTTTATGTGGATTGCCAGGAAGAGAGGTCTTCTAATGTTACAAGTTGCGGGTGACTCACAGTGCATAATCAATTGGATTGCCGGTAAGTCTTCTTTAAATGTTCTTCATCTTACTGAGTGGATGTCCAGGATCTTGGAGTTGAAGGACTCCTTTGATAGGATCTCTTTCACTCATATCTTTCGGGAATTCAACAAGGAGGCTGACCGGTTATCAAAGGATGTTGTAGGGAAGATGGATGGCCTTCTCTGCTATGAAGAGTTTCTCGACAATGTTCTTTTGGATGTTGGAACCTACAATCTCTTCTAGTTAGGCTCCTTTTTTATCTTTAGTATGTGTTGGGTATGCTAATACCTTGGATGAGGTAATTTGCTTTTTTGGGGGGGAGAGTTTAGTATGTTTTCGAATTAGAAGCTATGTGGAACATGCTGAAGATAGTCTTTATGAAGCTAGTGTTTTTTGGGTATAAGTTAACTATGTGGATATGCTTTATAAGCCACTTCTCTTTTGTAATCACATTATGTAACTTTGATTCCTTAAGAATATCAAGTTATATTTGTTTGGAGGAAAAAAAAACTGTTTCAAGTTTTGACATTGAACCATTCGAACCACTATCCCCAAACCATGTCTACTTTTCTTTTATATATATATATATATATATAACTGTGACTGTGGTTGTCAATAAATAACGTCAGGCTTCGTCATGTAAAAGGCCGTGTATCTTTCCTCTTTCTTTGCGGAGAAATATATATATATCCGGTAACCAACCAGGGTACGACTTCACTAAGTCGGCTTGCTAATAAGAGGATATTAATATATAAGAGAATATTATCTCAAATAGTGTTATTAGTATCTCATGTTAATTCGTTTTAGGTTATAATTAGATAGTTTACTTGTTGCATCGCGTTCTTAGTTGAGGATATTTCCTGGACATTGTGTTTGATTTAGCGCGTTATATCATATTCGTATTCGGCAGGCATGGCGTTACCAACTGGCAAGCTTGCGATCATAGTGGGAGCAGGTATGGACGTATCAGTGCTCGCAAATGCAATTGAAAACCGCATTTACAAGGAATTAGTTATTACTCATGATGACGTCATTTTAAAGGAGTGTGAGTCGCCCTGCAAGGAAGTGCTAGATGGCAATGCATTCACTTTCAGAAAACATGTGATAATGAATATGAAAATGAGGCCAGGGCTTTAGATTTCGCCGCTTAAATGCAATTTTTCATTGATTTCGCACTGCCAGCAAAGAAATATCACCTCATTTTTCACAGACCTTGCGTTCTTTATTACGGCGGACCCCGTTGCTACATCGGATAGTCCTAATTTATTGTTGCCATAAATGGTCGTTATTAAATTGGATAGGCCTAGTCCCTGTGGCCATAATTTATAAAATAGGACTGTCCTAATTTATTGGGTTTATAAATGTTCATTCTTAAATTGGATAGCCCTAATTTTCTCTACATAGTTTTAAAAAATAGGATTCTTCATTGTTATAAATGATCCTTGTTAAATGTCGTAGGGTTTCCTTATATCGTTTTCGGCCTCGAATCTCGTAAAAAACTGAGATTTGAAAGACAAACGAAAGAGCACCGTCGACCCTAATTTTATTAAACCTAATTTTTTTAAACCCTAATTGTTTTGGATTCTATTATCCAACAAAAAACGTCGGCGAAGCTGAACCATCACCCGTCAGCCATAGTCTATCTACCTGCTTAAGCGCATTAGTAAAAGACGCAAACGAAGGACCACCTCGACCCGTCGGATAGCGGGTTTACCTGAAATCCCATCCTTTGTTTTGGCTCTTCTTTTTTGGCTTAAGCTAGCAATTATTTGATCAATTTAGACTTTTATACCGTAACTTCACTTCCAATGAAAAAAATAATAGATACAATGACCTAGAATGTAATATTTTTAATCTAAAAAATCTTAGTATACTTTTGTCAAGGGTCTTTAATGCGAGAATAATTATGACCTGGAATGTAATATTTTTAATCTAAAAAATATTAGTAATATACTCTTGTCAAGGTTCTTTAATGCTAGAATAATTGGCACCATATCAAAGATCGCATGATCTTGATCATGACGTGCTGAATGGTTCCTCAAACACGCTTACAAAACTTCCAAACCAGAGAATTGAGAATTTGATCTTTGGTCTATAAATAGGAGTGGGATCTACTTTTTGAAATCATTAAATGCCTTAGAGATTATCTTGTGATTTTTTGGGAGATTGGATTAACAGTTTTCAATTCCACAAGTTTCAAGTAAGTCCTCGTGTGGAGTACATTTTCAGCTATTTAAGTTTATCCTTTAGGACCCATTAGGACCATAAAGCTTCCCGAAAGGGTTTTTGGTTAGTCATGTAGCTTTCGAAGGAACAACCACATGGAATTGTATAATTCCGTACCATGGAATACATGCATAGGAGAGTGACATGGGAAAACAATTGGACAATCCTGTAGTCAAACTGTGGATGTTTTGCATGGTTCAATTATGTGACCATGTGACTTTCTTGAAAATAATTGAATGGAACTATGCAATTAGTGATGAAAAATATGCATAGATTTGTTTTTTTTTTGTTTTTTATGTTTAATGACTAATGATAGGTGATTGATGTGTTTTTACAACTTGGTTTTGTTTTTAGAGTTTGTCCAGTGTGGATGGAGGATGAGTGGCATGAAAACCACTACAATGAGTTAATGGGGTAAGTGCAAAATGATCCAGTTGTCTAGCAACACCTATAAGATGTAAGGTTGTTGAAGTATTTATTTTTCCCACAAACAAGGACAAGTGATAGCTTTTTGATGCATTTTATCATGGTTTAGGATCATTAGCAACTATGCTTCATGGTGGGTGTTGAGAGGATGACTCTCAATTACCATGATATCTACTTCTTGATTGGTTTTTTCAATTAACGGGATCCAAGAGGACACCCATGCTTTTCTCAGTGGTTATTGAACACTTCATTAGTTGTTAGCTCAATATTGTGGCGGTAATCCAGAAGCAAAGAAGGATGGGGCATCCTATGCAAGATTTGATAATGAGGTTTGATGGTGACCATACTCATCAATTTGTTGAAAGATATTATGACATAGTGGATTTGCGGGGTCAATTTCTCTTGGTTGAGATGGTTTTCAAAGAGGCCTATGTTGCTTGGGAATACATATTATTGATCAACATGTGTGCTTAGACCGAGGTCACCATGGAGGAACATGGGATGTTCACGTGCGATAATGTCATGTGTTCTTACTTTTTTTAAGTAGCTTCCATCACAACATCTATTAGTGATGATACTAGAGCACTTACCAAGGGAAGCCTGAAGGGTTTTCTGTAGTAAGTGATGCCCATAGATGGAGGTGGAAAGGTTTTCCATGTCTTCACGCTAGATTACCTATTAGTTTGGAGGGAACGTATTGGGAATATTAAGCAACATCCATGGAGTAGGATATAATCTCACCATGATCCACACCCATGACAACCTAGTGGTGAAGGTTAATATGCTAGAGGTGAGTGTCTCTTATCATGCTTGTGTACTTGTTTTGATCAATTTTATGCACATATTATTTATTTAAGATATAGATATATGAGACTAATGGGTGTTTTATTTGTTTCCTTGGTGTTGACGCAACGTCTATAGACACGGGTTCACTTCGCACTATCGTCAACAAACTACCAACCCAAACTGCCTTACACACCAGCCCGGAAAGGTGTAACCCTTTCCAGCAACGCGGAGAAAGTGCACTCTCACCCGAGATGGATAAGGGGGTTACATGAACCAAGTTTCCATAGTGGATTTGAGGATATGCTTCTAACATACATTACCCTTGTAGAAACCAGAGATTATAACTTTTGTAGCATATTATCAATTCACCATTCACACATTAAGCCATTCGCAGATTTCAACAGATTACAATTATTTGAACAACATATTGAATCTACTTATTCGCATCAACAATAATTCTTAAACCCATAGAATATTCACATCAAAAGATATTCAACAGCATACTAAATGTGTAGTAAACATTCACATTCATCATTGCATAAAGACAGAGATAGAGATTGCACCATAATCAAACATCTTCATGAATTCATTGAACCCTGCGGAATGAACCTCGCAGAAACAATCAATACACCATGTTGCAGATAAAAAACATATCAAAAGATGGAATGAATTATCCAAAACTGGATGCCCTGAGGATTACAATCCTACTATACTTATATGCTTTTATTCGGTTACAAAATGGTCCACATAACCAATTCTAACTATTTTAACTATTCTTGTGCTTCCGCGAACTCCGTGAATGGTCCTTCTTTCGAGAATTGACCCTTTCTCACCTCTCAGCTTCCACACTTCCTGTAGACTTATCCCATGCCAACACTTGGATTAAGATATTGGTCCTATATGACTCTTGGGATACCTACAGCAATTGATGTGCCAATTGGATAAGGATTTGCTAGAGACACTAATATAGGAAGATCCTTGAGGAGAGAATAAACATAGGTGGGGCTTCTCTAGGAAGGGGTGTCAGACCTTAGTGCAATGTGGGCTATCTTGACAAGTGGGTTTCCATTTTCATGGATGGCATGGACAAGTGAGGGTTTGCTTATATGGAGGATGGGTACATGGTGTCGTGTTTCCATCTTCTTGAGTGTGTAAGATTACAATGGTGTAGAGTGATGATGTAGCCATTGTGAACTTACATCAACTAAGGGAAACAACATGGGTATCTTGTGACTGGAAGAAACAATAGTAATGAGAGAATGACCAACAATACCAACTCCAAAGGGCTTATTTTCTAGATAGTGATTATATGGTTTCCACGACCTCCAAAAGGAAGCCTGTAATGATGTATGGCCTATGAGACCCTCTTTCTAGATGTTTTGAAATGGCTTGTGTGAAGTGAGTTTTTTATGTACCCATAAGTTGAATTTTTGAAATGCAACCTTGTGAGGAGCATGATTCACTTATCCTGTAAGTTGGCTTCTCTTAATTTGTATAGTTATGATGATCATAACATAAATCTATCTTAAAAACATCAACCTTTTATTTTCTTTCTTGGATTTAATGTATTGTTAATGTAAAAAATGGCATCGTTGAATGTTATGTATGAATGTAAAAAATGCCATGGATGAATTCACTCTTAGGGACATTGATGAATTTGACAGTTTCAAGCTAGTGGACCCGAAGACACACTCAAAGAAATTTTTGGAAGAGCATTAACAATGTAGATGGACATTAAGGTCTCAGATGCAAAAATGGATAGAATCAAACAACAACACAATGATGACATCATACTCACCTTTGTTATTAGTGGTGGTACCGAGACATGCATCACATCTGTAGTAAAGTGCATGCATTATTTTACCAACAACTCACACTGGCTGTTAAGCTAGTGTAACAATCTAAATTTGAACTCATTTGCAAAGGAAATGAAAGGAATCAATTAGAGTCTATGAAATGAGGGGAGGAAAAATTGAATGCAATGTAGGAAGAGATGTAGAAGAAGCTTTTGAAGTGTCAGCAAAGAGTGTCTTGGAAAAGGATTGGACCTTGAGGACACCACAATCAACTATGTGGTTAAAAGAGAATTTGTGGAAGGTGCACCATTTATTACTTTCAGGTGAGGAAGGTGGCCCGAGAGAGGAGGGAGAAGATGTTAAAGTAGGACGATGTTGAGAAGTTTTCTAGTGGGGAATTTTACATTTGATGGAAAGAGTGCGAGAAAAGGCCTTGTCCAAAGAAATACTCTCAAAGAGATCCACCTCACTAAGTAAGAAAGGTAGCAACCAACAATTAAATTTAACTAGTAATAGTATAGATCTTGATCTCAATGCGAGTGCATATATTGTTGTAGAGCTCGATGTATTGTTGCATGGACCGAATAGAGAACTTGTGGAGATGGATCCAACGAGGTAGAAGATTGTGCTTATAGTATAGAGGATACAATATGTGGCAGAGATATTGAAAAAGGGCCTCTCAAGTGCATATGGGAGGAGTAGAAGAAGACCAATATGCTTGAAAGATCCACAACAAGAGTGGCGCTAATGTGCTAAGAATCCTATCATGCCTAATCTACACCGTCCATTTGGAGGCTAGCAATCTGAATCTTTTATTCATCAAAGATGCCATGGCGATTGTTGAAATATGTAGATAGACTCCATATCTATGAATCCACAATATCATTATCAAGATTCCAAGCAAACTTAGGCTAGTAGAAATGACTATCTTGTTCCATGGGTGAAGGAGTTTGTCATTGTGATGCCATAATCTCATGAAGGTCTAATGCCAAATCTAGAATAGTTATGGAGTTGGTAAAGGAAGCATCATCCTCTCAGGGATCCCGGTGGGGAGGCATGCTTTTCATGGAAGAGCAGTGAACAATCTGATATCTCTCGAAAGAAATACCACTAAGATTCCAAGAGGAGTAGAGAAACCCTATCGATCCCCTGGAAGAAAAAATAGTTGATATGGGATGGAGGATCCGAGGAACCTTCTAAAACAAATATCTTTACTAGGAATGAGAGGGGAGGTGGATCTCTAGCACTCTCTAAATATAATTCCTAAGGAGAGAGGTGGGGGTTACCCTAGCACCCTCTCAGAATGCTTCCCAAAGAGAGGGTTGTGGGTTTCCCTAGCGCCCTCTGAATCTGCTTCATGAAGAGAAGGGAAGGGTTTCCCTAGTACCTTCTGAATGTGCTACTAGAGGAGAGGGGCGAGGGTTTCCCTAGTTACCTCTTGAGAATGCTATCTGAAGAGAGGAGATAGGTGAGGGGGTTTCCCTAGCACGCTCTTACGAGATGAGGGAGATATCAGGGTGAAAGAAACCCTAGCACATCCCTCACCTCAAGAAAACAAATGTGTAAAAAACTAACACATCCTATGAGAGGATGCTCTATTTGTGTGACTAACAACACTTACTCATCGATTATCTAAGCAAAAAATTACACCATTTGATCTTCAACACTGCAAAGATTAATCAACAATGAATACAAAAAGATCAAAATGACCACAAAACAATATGAAGAAAAAATAGACCATTTTCTTTATTTAGTAGGATAGATAACCTTTATATAGAATAGGATGAGAAGATCCAAAACCCTAACCAACAACTCATTTGACCAAATCAAACTCCTTAGGAACTCGTGCAAAAATCTAATGCAAAGGTGCACACCACTTGGGATCATGGAAGAGGTGCGATGTCACCCACAGAAGAGTGCACTACTTGAGGGAGGAGGTGTGCCCCATCCACGTCATCTCTGATCTCTATGCGTGCAAAATTGGGAAGTGTGCCTTAAATACTGCCCAAATTATCTATTCCCTCACCTATGGAGGCATACATGTCATTGTTTATTGGAGACAAATAGTTGTTGGTTTGAACACCATTACTATATTACATTTGTTTCCATAGTGGAGTATCTTTTCACTCTACACTAGGCTCTGGTCTCCAATCCCTATTATGAGCCCTTAGTTTTTTACACTACTAGATAAACTATTTTACTAGGCTATGTCTTCAAATCACCTTGTTTTTTATTTGTTAACAAGTAGATATTCTATTCAATGGAAGAGCCATTTGAGTTGGTTAAGAGCCAAGTTAAAGTACAGGGAGGTAGTTACCAACGTGACAAGGGTAACATTTCTAGTTTTCCTTTATACTTACGATGCTTCTTTTTGGATTTAACCACACATGATGGTTCAAGATGTAACATATTTTACTCTCTTAATCACGTGACTTGAGGTGCTTAGATCTTAGACATTGATAGTTTAGCTAGTAACCAACCATCAACAACAATAAAGTCTTCTAAAGGTTTCTTTTAAAGTGTTTTGATTATCTCTAAAAAGAAAACATTGTAAAAATAAATGTATTTGTGGTTCAGTTTTTCAAAATTAGTAAAATACGATTTTTTTATCAATTCTGGTAATGCTAAAAGTCTTCATGGGAATCATCCCTTTGTGGTAAGATTTTGTGATTCATTTAACTCTTTCATCTAAGTGAGAGCGTTCCATATTGCACATGCTCTTGGGTAATCAGTAAATCTTGTGGCATGTGCATATCTTTACGGGGCAAGTATTTTTGAATTCATTTAAGTCTTTCGGCTAAGTGAGAATGTTATATGTGGCACATGTTGGGCATCATCCCTACGGGGAGTGTTATAAATTGCACATGTTTTTTTTAATCATTATGATTTGTGGCAAGGAGGTTTACATGCCTTATCGTTTTTTAAAATATTCCTTATAAAAAATCCCTTATAGGCTAACTTTGTATGTTCTTAATTGGTTGTGAAATTTTCAAAAAAGTATTTAAATGAGAAACTTT
This sequence comes from Larix kaempferi, assembly GCA_027924585.1. Lineage (NCBI taxonomy): Eukaryota > Viridiplantae > Streptophyta > Pinopsida > Pinales > Pinaceae > Larix > Larix kaempferi. The sequence goes on along the minus strand of BSBM01001156.1, from coordinate 366,489 downwards.
AAAAATCTTAAATTGAGATTTCATTACTCCATGCCGCATAATTTTATAAAATACTATTTACAAAAAATGTCCATATAAGTTAACTTTGAATACTCTTAATTGAATGTCAAATTGTTAATAAAAAGATATTTAATATTTTAATTAATTAGGCACTTAAAAAATATCAAATTGGGGTTTAATTATGTTGTACATATCTCTTAGGCTTCACACATGCAGAAAGAAAAGCATCTCCATGGCTCACATTAATATGCCGTTACCATAGCTTAAAGTTTAGCTTCACGCACATGGAGTTTGAATGCAATTGCTTTGTCTAATATCTTCAAGACTTTTGAATTATTTGATTAAATATTTTTATTTGAGAAAAATTCACCAAAAATAATATTGTAAAAGAGTTATAAAACTCGTGCAAAATACTTGCATTCATGTGGGTGAATATTACGAACAAGAAATACTATTTTATTATTAATAAAAATAGACACTTTGAGCCTCCAATTGAAATAGGGGACACCATCATGAGACAATGAACAAGTGGACAACAACCAAGATATTTCATATCAATCAAATCCAAGTCAAAAGCTCAACAAGCCGACTAGATCCACACTTATAAGGATCAAGATATTAGCTTGAGGTTTGACTAAGATGGCACAATACTTGAGAAAAAAAGATATAATGGTGTACTGAGAACACAAAGGATGCTTTGTGGTGCATAGAGACAAATTGTTGCTATTTTTAGTGCAAGATGTTGAGTACTATCTCTATTTGAAAGTATATATTTTTATCTATTTTAGACTCTTGGGTAGAGTATGCGTTCAGATATTGCTGAGTTCGTTTGTTTGTGGTGGTGGTCCAGCTAGGCGGTGACATTGAACAAGTAGTGTGGTTGTCCTCTTCTACGACTATGAGGAACTAGGAAGCTCCAAGTGTTTTTCCATTATTCTTTTCAAGTAGGTGCTTCTAAACCCTTCTATGAAAATTGACTAGTTATAAATATTTTAAAAATATTTTATGAAATTCTTGTCATGAACTACGTTGTATTGTTATCATCTCATGAATTGGCTTAGTATAGAGTTATTCAGTGATCTACAATAGTCTAAGTGAAAATTTTATGATTAAATATGAACAATGATTATTATCTCAAGTTAATTGAATGACTGGACATCTCAACATTTCGAGCCAAACAGTAGGGCTCATCCTGAGGAGAAAAGTATTATGAAGATGAGCTCTACTGTGTGGCTCGAATCGTCAAGATTTCAAATTATTTAACACGATATTCCTCCTTTCTGATTGACTCGAAATGTTATTTTCGATGATCACATGTAGTAGATTCTGTTACAGGGTAATCGAAATGAGCAACTTGTATAATATTAATTTTGTATTGTATGAATCGAATGCATTTTAGTTTATTCCAGGTTTTCAATCGAGTGAATGCAGAGTTATCGCATTAATTTATTTTTGAAAGTAGATATAATAAAGTGTCTAGACATTAAAAAAATCTAAGGATGAATGTGATATGATGTTATATGTTTAAGTAATGAGTTAGTTTCATGTTGTTCCAAATCAAAGGTTCGTAAATAGATGGTTTTATTCCATTATGAAATTATGTAAACCGTGTTAATTTTTAATGATAGCTCTGGTATGAAGCTGCATAGGAAATAAATTACTGAGGAGCGTATTTAAGATTGCAACAAAAGGAATAGTTATGTAAATAGCATCAATTCATATTAAAGGTATGTGAATGAAGTCAATTGAGAAAATCGTTATGGGAAATGGATGTTATTGCATTTTGGAATTCAAGCCATATAATCGTATTAATCATTTCAATCCCTGTATATCTTCTTGCCAACAAAACTTGGACCAAAAGGTAGCCATATGTGGTACTGTGATAGCATGCTACTATTCGATATTTATCTATTGCTTCCATAGTTGGGAGTTAGTTACCGTTTTGATCTACTTCAGGTTGTGACCGTAGAGAAGCTTACACACTTTTTTTTATGTGGGCGTATGGACCACGATGAGGTCGATTATGGTATCAGACTAAATCCTTGGGGTTGATCGAACTTCTCAGAGGGATGGCCAAGCTTGATGCCTCGACTTATAAAGGAATTAGTCAGTGAAGTCTGTATGGAGTCCATCTGCAACAGATTTTCATGTCCATGAAAAATGCTAGACGTGTGATTGTTTAAATTCATAAATCTGGAGGACTCCATTGTTTAAATTCATAAATCAGGAGGATTCCATAATGGATGCCTTTATCCTATGGTTTTTTATTTTTCTTACTATTTGTGTTTGTTTGGCGTAATTGTACATGAAATCATAGCAATCACTTAGCAAACTAATCCGTGTTTTTCTTGGATGTCACACATCATAAAATTCCAGTTGTGAATTGAGCATGTATGCTGTATTAATATCTAATGCAGTATTAATATATAGGATATATGGGTTTTTTTTCTATTACAATCTTTACACATTTGCATAATAAATTTCTATGTATAATAAATGGCCTAATCCTCATGATATATAGAAAAATATGGAGACACTGTTATATAGTGTTATATTATGTATATATAATTTTTTGGAAAATATGTCATTGAATTATATAATCTTGTAAAATGTTGGAAAACCTTTTACTAAATTATAAATCCTTGTAAAATCTTGGTGATATTTCACTAACTTATAAAACTTGATGAATATTTTACTAAATTATAAAATCTTGTGAAGTCTTGGTGAATTTTTTGATAAAGTATAAAACCATATACAGTAACAGGAAACATATACAAAAAATACTAAATAGGAGATAAATATTAATAAATGATCACATAACAATCCCTCTTTTGGTGGCAGTTTAGTACCTCACTATAACTATCACAGTACATAGAAATTCACCATAATCTAGGAATATTCTTGGAAAACAAGAATGAAATTTTTCATTACCATAAAAAAATAGAATCAATGTTAATATGAAAGCACACCAACACGTCGATTCTCATTTATATCTCGAGGCTATTACACGGGCCCACCAATACCTCATTTATGCACACACCTTACCAAAGATGATTTTAAGAGAGAAATAGCAATGCATATAGGTATTTTTTTAGTGAATCACAAGTGTGGGAGAATCCTACCAACTAACAAACAACATTCCTTATGCATCTAAATTCATTCCAAGACATACCTGCATACTCAATTTAGGAAGGTTCAGTCAAATAATGCGCAATCTCAGCAATTGTAACATAGCATCATGTACACCTTTCTACATGATATCCCAAAAAATAGAGTTAAGCATTTCATACCTTCTCTAATGCTTCACATATCCATTTTTCTAGCTCTGTAAGTCCATATTTAATGTATTCCCCATTAATAAAAGAGAAAAATTCATTTCACAAAAATAGGCTAACAAACCACAAAATACAATGTCAACCCTACAAAAATCCTTTGAGAACCATAAAATTCAATAAACAAACAAGAAATATGTCAAAATACCTAACAAAACCCAAATCAAAAGAAGTAGCAAATGCAGTCGGATTCTAGGTTGCTCCACCCATTGTTTGTCCCATAAAGGAGAACACGAACACAAGTAGAAACAAAATGTCACTAGTTATAAGCAGAGTGATGGCCCCCAAGACAACAAAAAATGTGGCTATGAATGAAGTCCCAACCCCCTGGCATAATGCCCGAAAAACCTACAAAAAACATTATTGCCACATCGTTGATCACAAGGTTCACAATCCCCATGTTTCTTGAGGAAACTTTGGATCTCAGGTAATGATATTTAGAACTCTCTTAGATGCAAATGGATCACTATAAGACCTTATAGTAAATATCAACTTCCCTTCTCATGTGGACATTAAGCATCTTGTAAATGAGATTCAACCCATAAAATTGGGATGAATGTAACTCCGATTTCGATTTCCATTATCAATAGAAGGAGAAAGAGCCCCTAGAAATTACCGTTTCTAGTAATCAAGGGATAATGGGAGCTCCCTAGCAATTTTCATGGGAGAACAAAAGTTTAAATCAATTTTTAGAGGGGCGAAATTGTTTTATCTTTCCTCCCTTTTTTATATTCTATGGGGCTAACCTTTTATTCATTAAAAATAAATAGATAATATGTGGGATAATCATACCTAATGGGATTTTAATAAAAAAATACCCCATTAAAAATTTAAAACCCCTAAATATAACCCGTGGGCTAAGACTATCCCCTAAAAGTTTCCATGACTAAATGTATGGGATATCGAGTGTCATGATGAGATAGATAATAAGGGAAATGGGTATGTTACATCTAGATTCAATGCCATATCTGTAGTCTGTATTTTGTATCTTCTAGTTGTGCTTGCCACCTTTGATACCAAATGGTTCCTCAAACACACTTACAAAACTTCCAAACGAGAGAATTGAGAATTTGATCTTGGTCTATAAATAGGAGTGGGATCTACTTTTTGAAATCATTAAATACCTTAGAGATTATCTTGTGATTTTTGGGAGATTGGATTAACAGTTTTCAATTCCACAAGTTTCAAGTAAGTCCTCGTGTGGAGTACATTTTCAGCTATAAGTTTATCCTTTAGGACCCATTAGGACCATAAAGCTTCCCGCAAGGGTTTTTGGTTAGTCATGTAGCTTTCGAAGGAACAACCGCATGGAATTGTATAATTCCGTACCATGGAATACATGCATAGGAGAGTGACATGGGAAAACAATTGCACAATCATGTAGTCAAACTATGGATGTCTTGCATGGTTCAATTATGTGACCATGTGACTTTCTTGAAAATAATTGAATGGAACTATGCAATTAGTGATGAAAAATATGTATAGATTTGTGTTTTTTTTGTTTTTCATGTTTAATGACTAACGCTAGGTGATTGATGTGTTTTTACAACTTGGTTTTGGTTTTAGAGTTTGTCCAGTGTGGATGGAGGATGAGTGGCATGAAAACCACTACAATCAGTTAATGGGGTAAGTGCAAAATGATCCAGTTGTCTAGCAAGACCTATAAGATGTAAGGTTGTTGAAGTATTTATTTTTACCACAAACAAGGACAAGTGATAGCTTTTTTATGCATTTTATCATGGTTCAGGATCATTAGCAACTATGCTTCATGGTGGGTGTTGAGAGGATGACTATCAATTACCATGATATCTACTTCTTGATTGGTTTTTTCAATTCACGGGATCCAAGAGGACACCGATGCTTTTCTCAGTGGTTATTGAACATTTCATTAGTTGTTAGCTCAATATTGTGGCAGTAATCTAGAAGCAAAGAAGGATGGGGCATCCTATGCAAGATTTGATAATGAGGGTGATGGTGACCATACTCATCAATTTGTTGAAAGATATTATGACATAGTGGATTTGGGGGGTCAATTTCTCTTGGTTGAGATGGTTTTCAAAGAGGCCTATGTTGCTTGGGAATACATATTATTGATCAACATGTGTGCTCAAACCGAGGTCACCATGGAGGAACAAGGGATGTTCACATGCGATAATGTCATGTGTTCTTACTTTTTTTAAGTAGCTTCCATCACAACATCTATTAGCGATGACACTAGAGCACTCACCAAGGGAAGCCTAAAGGGTTTTCTGTAGTAAGTGATGCCCATATATGGAGGTGGAGAGGTTTTCCATGTCTTCACGCTAGATTACCTATTAGTTAGGAGGGAATGTATTGGGAATATTAAGCAACATCCATGGAGTAGGATATAATCTCACTATGATCCACACCCATGACAACCTAGTGGTGAAGGTTAATATGCTAGAGGTGAGTGTCTCTTTATCATGCTTGTGTACTTGTTTTGATCAATTTTATGCACATATTATTTATTTAAGATATAGATATATGCGACTAATGGGTGTTTTATTTGTTTGCTTTTTGTTGACGCAACGTCTATCGACATGGGTTCACTTCGCACTATCGTCAACAAACTACCAACCCAAACTCCCTTACACACCAGCCCGGAAAGGTGTAACCCTTTCCAGCAACACTTGTGGAGTAAGTGCAGTCTCACCCGAGATGGATAAGGGGGCTACATGAACCAAGTTTTCGTAGTGGAGTTGAGGATATGCTTCCAACATACATTACCCTTTTAGAAACCAGAGATTATAACTTCCATAGCATATTATCAATTCACCATTCACACATTACGCCATTTGCAGATTTCAACAGATTATAATTATTTGAACAACATATTCAATCTACTTATTCACATCAACAGTAATTCTTAAACCCATAGCATATTCACATCAAAATATATTCAACATCATACTAAATGTGTAGCAAACATTCACATTCATCATTGCATAAAGATGGAGATAGAGATTGCACCATAATCGAACATCTTCATGAATTCATTGAACCCTACGGAATGAACCTCGTAGAAACAATCAATACACCATGTTGCAGATACAAAACATATCAAAAGATGGAATGAATTATCCAAAACTGGATGCCCTGAGGATTACAATCCTACTCTACTTATATGCTTCTATTCGGTTACAAAATGGTCCACATGACCAATTCTAACTATTTTAACTATTCTTGTGCTTCCGCGAACTCCGTGAATGGTCCCTCTTTCGAGAATTGACCCTTTCTCACCTCTCGACTTCCGCACTTCCTGCAGACTTATCTCGTGCCAACACTTGGATGAAGATATTGGTCCTATATGACTCTTGGGATACCTACAACAACTGATGTGCCAATTCGATAAGGATTTGCTGTAGACACTAATATAGGAAGATCCTTGAGGAGAGAATAAACATAGGTGGGGCTTCTCTAGCAAGGGGTGTAAGACCTTAGTGCAATGTGGGCTAGCTTAACAAGTGGGTTTCCATTTTCATGTATGGCATGGACAAGTGAGGGTTTGCTTATATGGAGGATGGGTACATGGTGTCGTGTTTCCATCTTCTTGACTATGTAAGATTACAATGGTGTAGAGTGATGATGTAGCCATTGTGAACTTACATCAACTAAGGGAAACAACATGGGTATCTACATGGGTATCCTGTGACTGGAAGAAACAATAGTAACGAGAGAATGACCAACAATACCAACTCCAAAGGGCTTCTTTTCTAGATAGTGATTATATGGTTTCCACCACCTCCAAAAGGAAGTCTGTAATGATGTATGGGCCTATGAGACCCTCTTTCTAGATGTTTTGAAATGGCTTGTGTGAAGTGAGTTTTTTATGTACCCATAAGTTGAATTTTTGAAATGCAACGTTTTGAGGAGCATGATTCACTTCTCCCATAAGTTGGCTTCTCTTAATTTTTATAGTTATGATGATCATAACATAAATCTATCTTAAGAACATCAACCTTTTATTTTCTTTCTTGGATTTAATGTATTGTTAATGTAAAAAATGGCATCGATGAATGTAAAAAATGCCATGGATGAATTCACTCTTAGGGACATTGATGAATTTGACAGTTTCAAGCTAGTGGACCCGAAGACACACTCAAAGAAATTTTTGGAAGAGAATTAACAATGTAGATGGACATTAAGGTCTCAGATGCAGAAATGGATAGAATCAAACAACAACCCAATGATGACATCATACTCACCTTTGTTATTAGTGGTGGTACCGAGACATGCATCACATCTGTAGTAAAGTGCATGCATTATTTTACCAACAACTCACACTGGCTGTTAAGCTAGTGTAACAATCTAAATTTGAATTCATTTGCAAAGGAAATGAAAGGAATCAATTAGAGTCTATGAAATGAGGGGAGGAAAAATTGAATGCAATGTAGGAAGAGATGTAGAAGAAGCTTTTGAAGTGTCAGTAAAGAGTGTCTTGGAAAAGGATTGGCCCTTGAGGACACCACAATCAACTATGTGGTTAAAAGAGAATTTGTGGAAGGTGCACCATTTAGTACTTTCAGGTGAGGAAGGTGGCCCGAGAGAGGAGGGAGAAGATGTTGAAGTAGGACGATGTTGAGCAGTTTTCTAGTGGGGAATTTTACATTGGATGGAAAGAGTGCAAGAAAAGGCCTTGTCCAAAGAAATACTCTCAAAGAGATCCACCTCACTAAGTAAGAAAGGTAGCAACCAACAATTAAATTTAACTAGTAATAGTATAGATCTCGATCTCAATGTGAGTGTAGATATTGTTGTAGAGCTCGATGTATTGTTGCATGGACTGAATAGAGAACTTGTGGAGATGGAACCAACGACGTAGAAGATTGTGCTTATAGTATAGAGGATACAATATGTGGCAGAGATATTGAAAAAGGGCCTCTCAAGTGCATATGGGAGGAGTAGAAGAAGACCAATATGCTTGAAAGATCCACAACAAGAGTGGCACTAATGTGCTAAGAATCCTATCATGCCTATTCTACACCGTCCATTTGGAGGCTAGAAATATGAATCTTTTATTCATCATAGATGCCATGGCGATTGTTGAAATATGTAGATAAACTCCATATCTATGAATCCACAATATCACCATCAAGATTCCAAGCAAACTTAGGCTAGTAGAAATGACTATCTTGTTCCATGGGTGAAGGAGTTTGTCATTGTGATGCCATAATCTCATGAAGGTCTAATGCCAAATCTAGAATAGTTATGGAGTTGGTAAAGGAAGCATCATCCTCTCAGGGATCCCGGTGGGGAGGCATGCTTTTCATGGAAGAGCAATGAACAATCTGATATCTCTCGAAAGAAATACCACTAAGGTTCCAAGAGGAGTAGAGAAACCCTATCGCTCCCCTGGAAGAAAAAATAGTTGATATGGCATGGAGGATCCAAGGAACCTTCTAAAAAAAATATCTTTACTAGGAATGAGAAGGGATGGGGATCTCTAGCACTCTCTAAATATAATTCCTACGAAGAGAGGTGGGATTACCCTACCACCCTCTCAGAATGCTTCGCAAAGAGAGGGTTGTGGGTTTCCCTAGCGCCCTCTGAATCTGCTTCATGAAGAGAAGGGAAGGGTTTCCCTAGTACCTTCTGAATGTGCTACTAGAGGAGAGGGGCGAGGGTTTCGCTAGTTCCCTCTTGAGAATGCTATTTGAAGAGAGGAGATAGGTGAGGGGGTTTCCCTAGCACCCTCTTACGAGATGAGGGATATAGTAGGGTGAAAGAAACCCTAGCACATCCCTCACCTCAAGAAAACAAATGTGTAAAAACTAGCACATCCTATGAGAGGATGCTCTATTTGTGTGACTAACACTTACTCATTGATTATCTAAGCAAAAACACGCTGGATCTTGGTTCTCTTTACACCATTTGATCTTCAACACTGCAAAGATTAATCAACAATGAACACAAAAAGATCAAAATGACCGCAAAACAATATGAAGAGAAAATAGACCATTATATTTATTTAGTAGGATAGATAAACGTTATATAGAATAGGATGAGAAGATCCAAAACCCTAACCAACAACTTATTTGACCAAATCAAACTCCTTAGGAACTCGTGCAAAAATCTAATGCAAAGGTGCACACCACTTGGGATCATGGAAGAGGTGCTATGTCACCCAGGGAAGAGTGCACTACTTGAGGGAGGAGGTGTGCCCTATCCACGTCATCTCTGATCTCTATGCGTGCAAAATTGGGAAGTGTGCCTTAAATACTGCCCAAATTATCTATTCCCTCACGTATGGAGGCATACATGTCATTGTTTATTGGAGACAAATAGTTGTTGGTTTGAACACCATTACTATATTACATTTGTTTCCATAGTGGAGTATCTTTTCACTCTACACTAGGCTCTGGTCCCCAATCCCTATTATGAGCCCTTAGTTTTTTACACTACTAGATAAACTATTTTACTAGGCTATGTATTCAAATCACCTTGTGTGTTATTTGTTAACAAGTAGATATTCTATTCAGTGGAAGAGCCATTTGAGTTGGTTAAGAGCCAAGTAAAAGTACAGGGAGGTAGTTACCAAGGTGACAAGGGTAACATTTCTAGTTTTCCTTTATACTTACTATGCTTCTTTTCGGATTTAACCACACATGATGGTTCAAGATGTAACATATTTTACTCTCTTACTCACGTGACTTGATGTGCTTAGATCTTAGACATTGATACTTTACCTAGTAACCAACCATCAACAACAATAAAGTCTTCTAAAGGTTTCTTTTGAAGTGTTTTGATTATCTCTAAAAGGAAAATATTGTAAAAATAAATGTATTTGTGGTTCATTTTTTCAAAATTAGTAAAATACGATTTTTTTTATCAATTCTGGTAATGCTAAAAGTCTTCATGGGAATCATCCCTTTGTGGTAAGATTTTGTGATTCATTTAACTCTTTCATCTAAGTGAGAGTGTTACATATGCACATGCTTTTGGGTAATCAGTAATTCTTGTGGCATGTGCATATCTCTACGGGGCAAGTATTTTTGAATTCATTTAAGTCTTTCGGCTAAGTGAGAATGTTATATGTGGCACATGTTGGGCATCATGCAAGTATTTTTTAATTCGTTTAACACTTTCAACTAAATGGGAGTGTTATAAATTGCACATGTTTTTTTTAATCATTATGATTTGTGGCAAGGAGGTTTACATGCCTTATCGTTTTTTAAAATATTCCTTATAAAAAATCCCTTAGAGGCTAACTTTGTATGTTCTTAATTGGTTGTGAAATTTTCAAAAAAGTATTTAAATGAGAAACTTTAAAAATCTTAAATTGAGATTTCATTACTACATGCCCCATAATTTTATAAAATACTCTTTACAAAAAATGTCCATATAAGTTAACTTTGAATACTCTTAATTGAATGTCAAATTGTCAATAAAAAGATATTTAATATTTTAATTAATTAGACACTTAGAAAATATTAAATTGGGGTTTCATTATGTTGTACATACTCTTAGGCTTCACACATGCAGAAAGAAAAGCATCTCCATGGCTCACATTAATATGCTGTCACCATAGCTTAAAGTTTAGCTTCACACACATTGAGTTTGAATGAGATTGCTTTGTCTAATACTTTCAAGACTTTTGAATTATTTGATTAAATGTTTTTATTTGAGAAATATTCACCAAAATTGTAAAAGAGTTATAAAGCTCATGCAAAATACTCGCACTTATGTGCGTGAATATTACTAACAAGAAATACTATTTTATTATTAATAAAAATTGACACTTTGAGCCTTCAATTGAAAGAGGGGACACCATCATGAGACAATGAACAAGTGGACAACAAACAACATATTTAATATCAATCAAATCCAAGTCAAAAGCTCAACAAGCCGACTAGATCCACACTTATAAGGATCAAGATATTAGCTTGAGGTTTGACTGAGATGGCACAAGACTTGAGAAAAAATTATATAATGCTGCACTCAAAACACAAAGGATGCTTTGTGGTGCATAGAGACAAATTGTTGCTATTTTTAGGGCAAGATGTTGAGTACTATCTCTATTTGAAAGTATATCTTTTTATCTATTTTAGACTCTTGGGTAGAGTCTGCGTTCAGATATTGCCGAGTTGATTTGTCTGTGGTGGTGGTCCAGCTCGACGGTGACGTTGAACAAGTAGCATGGTTGTCCTCTTCTACGGCTGTGAGGAACTAGGAAGCTCCAAGTGTTTTTTCATTATTGTTTTCAAGTAGGTGCTTCTAAACCCTTCTATGGAAGTTGACTAGTTATGAATATTTTAAAGATATTTTATGAAATTATTGTCATGGACTATGTTGTATTGTTATCATCTCATGAATTGGGTTAGTATAGAGTTATTCAGTGATCTACAATAGTCTAAGTGGAAATTTTATGATTAAATATGAGCAATGATTATTATCTCAAGTTAATTGAATGACTGGACATCTCAACATTTCCAGCCAAACAGTAGGGCTCATCCTGAGGAGAAAAGTATTATGAAGATGAGCTCTACTATGTGGCTCGAAACGTCAAGATTTCAAATTATTTAACACGATATTCCTCCTTTCTGATTGACTCGAAATGTTATTTTCGATGATCACATGTAGTAGATTCTGTTACAGGGTAATCGAAATGAGCAACTTGTATAATATTATTTTTTGTATTGTATGAATCGAATGCATTTGAGTTTATTCCAGGTTTTCAATCGAGTGAATGCAGAGTTATAATTAACACAGACAGAGAGACAGTGTGGAGCAGAGCACAAAGGCTCGCTCTTCATACACAAAGGAATGGCAAAACCAATTCATTTATTAAGTGAGAACTGATTACAATATATAGGTGTAGATAGTCACAACAAACCAAACCATAGATCCAAGAAAGGTGGATCTGAAACCTCTACATGCTAATCATAGAAAGTACACATCAACCCAATAACTAGATACCTGCCTAGCATTTCTACATTATTCCAACATACCCCCTTAATGTAGAAATGGATTTTCTACAACACCTAATTTCTGTCTAAGGATTTCAAAGTGAATTCTGCCAATGGGTTTTGTAAATATATCAGCGACATTATCACTTGTATTACAATACAGAAGTTTAATTTCCTTAGAATCAATCTTTTCTCTAACAAAGTGATGTTGTAGCTCAATGTGTTTTGTTCTTGCATGATAAACTGGGTTGTGTGCTAGCTTGACTGCACTTTGATTGTCACAATGTATATTTGTGGGTTCTGCTTGCTTTTCTCCAATATCTTCAAGAATCCTCCTCAACCATACAGCTTCACATGTAGCACTAGACATGGCTTTATACTCAGCTTCTGTAGATGATAGAGAAACAGTTGGCTGTTTCTTGCTGCTCCATGCTACGACCCCTGATCCAATGTTGAATGCATATCCTGTAGTAGACCTTCTGTCATCAACGTTTCCTGCCCAATCAGAGTCAGAAAATCCTGCCAATTGAACATCAAACTTATCAGTATATAAAAGACCAAAGTTCATTGTCCCTTTCAGATATCTAAGGACCTTCTTTGCAGCCTTCCAATGGCTTTCATTTGGCTTAGCCATGAATTGACTAAGAATGCTCACTGCATATGAGATATCTGGCCTTGTAGTAGTGAGATAATTCAGACTTCCCACTAGCTGTCTATACAAAGAACCATCTGCATCTTTTGTTCCATCTTGACTGCTTAGCTTCACATTCTGTTCTAAAGGAATCACTGATTCTTTGCAATCACTCATATGGAATCTGTTCAATATTTCCTTCACATACTTACTTTGAGTGATCATAGTTTTACCAGATTCTTTCCATACTTCAAGTCCCAAGCAATAGTGAAGTTCACCAAGGTCTTTCATTTCAAATTCCTGTGATAACTGATTTTTTATTTCTGCAATCAACTTACAAGCATTTCCTGTGATAATGAGATCATCAACATATAATGATATTAAAAAAACATTTCCTTCCTTATCTTTCTTCACATACAGGTTAGGATCACTTTTGCTTTTCGCAAAGCCTTTTTGATTAAAGAAGGTATCAATCTTTATGTACCATGACCTAGGGGCCTGTTTTAATCCATAGATGGCTTTCTTTAACTTACATACAAGATGCTCCTGTCCTTTCTGTACAAAGCCTTCAGGTTGGACTAAGTACACTTCTTCTTTTAGTTCACCATTTAAGAAGGCAGATTTTACATCTAATTGATGGGTCTTCCAATTATGAGCTGTAGCTAATGCAACCAGAATTCTAATTGTGTTTAGTTTTGCTACTGGTGCAAAAGTTTCCTCAAAGTCAATTCCCTCCTGTTGAGCATAACCTTTGGCAACTAATCTTGCTTTAAATCTGTCAATGCTACCATCTGATTTAAGCTTATGTTTTAAACAGCCATTTACATCCTATGGGTGTTTTGTTCTCTGGTAACTCTGTTAATTCCCAAGTCTGATTCTTCATAATAGAGTTATATTCTTCATTCATAGCTTCAACCCATTCTTCTTTATCTTTGGCTTGTGTATAATTCATTGGTTCATTCATTGCATTGGACATTAAAGCATAGTCATCATACCTTGAAGGAGGACGAGTCTGTCTTGAAGACCTTCTTAATCCTACATTGCCTGTAGGGGTACCATCCATTATCCTTCTGCTTTCTGTCGTATCTTCATCTGAACTGATAGAAGTGCTCATGCTGTTTCTGCTATTTTGACTGCTGCTGCTGCTTCCATTGCTTCTGCTATTCTGTTCCTGCTCCTTCTCTTGTGGCTGTTCCACTTCCTGCTGCTGAATGATGGAATTTAATTTCACATATTCATTAGTAGAAGTATGTCCTTGATCATATTTGTCACTTGTATCCGCATGTTCATGGAACACTACATCTCTGCTTGCAATTAACTTATGAGAGCTAGGGTGAAATAGCTTATAAGCTTTATGATCATTATGATATCCAACAAAGATACATTCAAAGGATTTAGCATCTAGTTTCCTTCTATCATCTTTTGGTATATGTGCAAACGCTTTACAACCAAAAATTCTTAGATGCTTAACTTCAGGTTTATATCCATAAAGGACCTCAAATGGTGTTTGCAGATCTAATTTCTTTGTTGGAATTCTATTTTTCAAATATACAGCAGTATTAACAGCTTCAGCCCAAAAAACCATTTGACATGTTCTTACCTTGGAGCATACTGCGAGAACATTCAACTAGTGTCCTGTTCTTTCGCTCAGCTACACCATTTTGCTGAGGAGTGTGGGATACTGTAAATTGTTGCTGGATTCCATTCTCCTTACAGTATTTCTTGAAAGCTCCAGACACGTACTCACCTCCATTGTCAGATCTGAGAAATTTAATGCATTTTCCTGTCCGCTTTTCGACCATCATTCTGAACTCCTTGAAATATTCGAAGACATCTCCTTTTCTTCTTATAAAATAGACCCATGTGTATCTAGATCTATCATCAATAAATGTTAGAAAATATGATGCACCTCCTAATGATCTAGTCTGCATAGGTCCGCATACATCTGTATGGATTAATTCAAGCAGATCAGTTTGTTTCTTCTCATGATGTATTGGGAATGCATCTCGGTGCTGTTTTCCAAGTGCACAAGCACTACATTCTAAATGCACATTCTTTATAACAGGCAGACCTTCAACCATTAATTTGTTCTGAAGCAGCATAAGATCATGATGATTAATATGGCCATACCTTTGATGCCAGAGTTCCTCTGTGGTGATGATAGTGGATGCCAGTGCTTGATGACTGTCTTTGCACACATCCAGCTTATATAGTCCTCCACATCTTGAACCTGTAGCAACAGTCTTGTAGTGGTCTCGAATGTCTTTGATATGACACTGGTATTTGCCAAACTCTACCTTTAGGTCATGTTCGGTTATGGTTGAAACAGAAATAAGATTCTTTTTAATACCAGGAACATACATAACATTATGTATCTGTTTCAATTCACCATTAGATAATTTCACCTTTACTTTTCCATAACCTTGAACCTTGAGTGACCTATTATCACCTAAAAAGATTTGAGTGTCATTAAGATTCTCATTATATTCTTCGAACCATTCAATCCTACAAGACATATGTGCAGATGCACCAGAATCTATAAACCATGCATTCTTATCATCTGTCTCAGCAGACAAAGCATCCTCAGAAATAAATAATCTCAGATTTTTAAATTCATCTTCAGGAGGAGTGTCTGTGTTTGCAAAATTCCCATTATGATTGTGATTTCCATTGTAGCTTTTACCTCTGTAATATTTCTTCTGATAATGATTTCTATTGAGGTGTCCTGGTTTGTGCCAATAATGACCATCTACATTATTTCTAGAATGATCAGTCTGAACCATACCTTTATGTTTTGAGTGAAATTTGCCTCTGTCTTCATTCCACGATCTGCCTCTGTCTCCATGCCACTGTTTGCCTTTATCTCGGTTCCATGAACTGCCTCTGTCTCCATTCCATGGCCTACCCCATGGTTTGCCTCTGTGCATATTTCGACCTCTTGCCATCAGTGCGAGATCAGAACCTCGAGCCTCGAGGTCATAATTTTTCATCCTCTCTTCTTCTTGAAGCAAAATACCTGTGAGTTCTTCAAAATTTGGGGGTTTTTCTCTTGCTGCAAGTGCTGAAATAAACACTTTATAATCGGGATGCAAACCTTTCAGTGCGATAGTTACTTGATCAGTACTATCTACTGCTTCACCTATAGCTGCCAAGTTATCACTTAGATCTTTGATACGAGAAATGAATTTACTTACCCCCCTCATTTGCTTCCATCTTGATTGAGAACATTTTGGTCTTCAGAAACAATATGCGATTTGCATCAGTTGTTTCATATAATCTTTTAAGCGTATCCCAGGTCTTCTTAGACGTGTCACAATTTCTAATGTGAGGGATAATCTTGTCTTGCACAGACATTCGCAGAGTCACCTTGGCTTTGGCTTCTCTTTTGTTCCAATCTGGAACAAGTGCAGGATCTGCAGGCTTCAACTCAGTGCCATTCACAATCGTCCAGCCACCAAATAATTCTAGAACGGTTTGCAGCTTGAATTTCCAGTTGACATAATTTTCTCCATTCAATTTGGAGGCTTCATTTATATATGTATCAGCCAACGACTGTTGGGAGGCGGCAGCCATTGCAGTTAAACTCAGAAATAATAAAAAAATGGTAGTGGATACCTTTACACCATTGATTTGCAGCCAAATAATGCAGTACCCGCCTTCGGGAATACAGCACCGGTGCGGCAGAAGTTGGAAAAAATATCACGTAAGTCCTGAATGTACCGCGCCCTTGTAGAAGATGAATCCGCGGTAGTCAATTAGTACCGCTCCCGATCAAAGGATGGATCAGCAGTAGTTGTGCAGTACCGCGTTCTAGCAAAGGAGATGCACGCGGTAGTGTATGTTCAGCGTTTTTAAAAAAAATTACCTTTGCTAATATCTGGCCTCCTTTCAGCAAAAGCGATGACCCAATGGAGAGAAAACAAATATGTTTGTCTTCTTGCCAAAAACGGCGTGTGATTTTCAGCGAAATTATTTTCACCTCCAAATCGATGACTTCCTCTTCTTCATAACGGTGATAATGGGCAGTCACACCAGCAATCAAAAAATGCAGAAATGAATTGATCAATGTTTTCTTCTTATGCGAATGGCATCAACAATTAGTCAAACTGTGCAGCGATAAGGAAAATGACTGGGCAGCGATCAGACCGTGGCAATTTTTCACGTGAGAGAAAAAAAAATTGGCACCGATTTCTCAAATTTGGCAACAATTTCTCCAATTGGGCAGTGATCTTCTTTTGAATCATGGGCAGCGATCTCCTTTGAAATGATCAGGTAGCACCTCTTATAATCACGCCCAGTACTGCAGTCAGCTCTCCCTTCAAGAATTCAACTACGGCAGTTCAGAATTAAGATTCAGTAATTTTTCTTCTTCAACACAAACAGGTAGTCAGCCAAGGAGCTCACCCTCGCAACAATTTTCTGGTTCCCTCACAGCAGCCCTCAACTTGGCTCTGATACCAAAATAACACAGACAGAGAGACAGTGTGGAGCAGAGCACAAAGGCTCGCTCTTCATACACAAAGGAATGGCAAAACCAATTCATTTATTAAGTGAGAACTGATTACAATATATAGGTGTAGATAGTCACAACAAACCAAACCATAGATCCAAGAAAGGTGGATCTGAAACCTCTACATGCTAATCATAGAAAGTACACATCAACCCAATAACTAGATACCTGCCTAGCATTTCTACATTATTCCAACAGTTATCGCATTAATTTATTTTTTAAAATAGATATAATAAAGTGTCTAGCCGTTAAAAAAATCTAAGGATGAATGTGATTTTAGCTATGATGTTATATGTTTAAGTAATGAGTTAGTTTCATGTTGTCCCAAATCAAAGGTTCGTAAAAGGATGGTTTTATTCCATTATGAAATTCTGTAAACCGTGTTAATTTTTAATGATAGCTCTGGTATGAAGCTGCATAGGAAATAAATTACTGAGGAGCGTATTTAAGATTGCAACAAAAGGAATAGTTATGTAAATAGCATCAATTCATATTAAAGGTATGTGAATGAAGTCAATTGAGAAAATCGTTGTGGGAAATGGATGTTATTGCATTTTGGAATTCAAGCCATATAATCGTATTAATCATATCAATCCCTGTATATCTTCTTGCCAAAAAAACTTGGACCAAAAGGTAGCCATATGTGGTACTGTGATAGCATGCTACTATTCGATTATCTATTGCTTCCATAGTTGGGAGTTAGTTCCCGTTTGGATCTACTTCAGGTTGTGACCGTAGAGAAGCTTACACACTTTTTTTAATGTGGACGTATGGTATCAGACTAAATCCTTGGGGTTGATCGAACTTCTCAGAGGGATGGCCAGGCTTGATGCCTCGACTTATAAAGGAATAAATCAGTGAAGTCTGTATGGAGTCGATCTGCAACAGATTTTCATATGTCCATGAAAAATGCTAGATGTGTGATTGTTTAAATTCATAAATCAGGAGGATTCCATTGTTTAAATTCATAGATCAGGAGGATTCCATAATGGATGCCTTGATCCTATGGTTTTTTATTTTTCTTATTATTTGTGTTTGTTTGGCGTAATTGTACATGAAATCATAGCAATCACTTAGCAAACTAATCCGTGTTTTTCTTGGATGTCACACATCATAAAATTCCAGTTGTGAATTGAGCATGTATGCTGTATTAATATCTAATGCAGTATTAATATATAGGATATCTAGGTTTTTTTCTATTACAATCTTTACACATTTGCATTTGTATCTCTACTGAATGCAGTGAAAATTTTAAGAACCCTCCATAAATTTCCATGTATAATAAATGAGCTAATCCTCATGATATATAGAAAAATATGAAAGCTATTTTATGAGTGTTATATAGTGTTATATTATGTATATATAATTTTTTGGAAAATATGTCATTGAATTATATAATCTTGTAAAATGTTGAAAAACCTTTTACTAAATTATAAAGCCTAGTAAAATTTTGATGATATTTCACTAACTTATAAAATTTGATCAATATTTTACTAAATTATAAAATCTTGTGAAGTCTTGGTGAATTTTTTGATAAAGTATAAAACCATATACAGTAACAGGAAACATATACAAAATAGAATCAATGTTAATATGAAAGCACACCAATAGGTTGATTTTCATTTATATCTCTAGGCTATTACAAGGGCCCACCAATACCTCATTTATGCACACACCTTACCAAAGATGATTTTAAGAGAGAAATAACAATGCATATAGGTATTTTTTTAGTGAATCACAAGTGTGGGAGAATCCTACCAACTAACAAACAACTTTCCTTATGTATCTAAATTCATCCCAAGACGTACCTGCATACTCAATTTAGGAAGGTTGAGTCAAATAATGCGCAATCTCAGCAATTGTAACATAGCATCATGTACACCTTTCTACATGATATCCCAAAAAATAGAGTTAAGCATTTCATACCTTCTCTAATGCTTCACATATCCATTTTTCTAGCTTTGTAAGTCCATATTTAATTTATTCCCCATTAATAAAAGAGAAAAATTCATGCCACAAAATACAATGTCAACCCTACAAAAATCCTTTGAGAACCATAAAATTCAATAAACAAACAAGAAACATGTCAAAATACCTAACAAAACTCAAATCAAAAGAAGTAGCAAAGGCAGTCGGATTCCAGGTTGCTCCAGCCATTGTTTGTCCCATAAAGGAGAACACGAACACAAGTAGAAACAAAATGTCACTAGTTATAAGCAGAGTGATGGCCCCCAAGACAACAAAAAATGTGGCTATGAATGAAGTCCCAACCCCCTGGCATAATGCCCCAAAAACCTACAAAAACATTATTGCCACATCATTGATCACAAGGTTCACAATCCCCATGTTTCTTGAGGAAACTTTGGATCTCATGTAATGATATTTAGAACTCTCTTAGCTGCAAATGGATCACTATAAGACCTTATAGTAAATATCAACTTCCCTTCTCATGTGGACATTAAGCAACTTGTAAATGAGATTCAACCCGTAAAATTGGGATGAATGTAACTCCGATTTCGATTTCCATTATCAATAGACGGAGAAAGAGCCCCTAGAAATTACCGTTTCTAGTAATCAAGGGATAATGGGAGCTCCCTAGCAATTTTCATGGGAGAACAAAGGTTTAAATCAATTTTGAGAGGGGCGAAATTGTTTTATCTTTCCTCCCTTTTTTATATTCTATGGGGCTAACCTTTTATTCATTAAAAATAAATAGATAATATGTAGGATAATCATACCTAATGGGATTTTAATAAAAAAATACCCCATTAAAAATTTAAAACCCCTAAATATAACCCATGGGCTAAGACTATCCCCTAAAAGTTTCCAGGACTAAATGTATGGGATATCAAGTGTCATGATGAGATAGGTAATAAGGGAAATGGGTATGTTACATCTAGATTCGATGCCATATCTTAGTCTGCATTTTGTATCTTCTAGTTGTGCTTGCCACCTTTGAGACCAAATGTTTCCATACTAGGAAGCTCTATTACACATTACCTTTCCCCTCGTGAGATCCGCTAAGAGTAGATGTTACTCCCAAGACATCATCCAGGAGGAATTTGACTTGGAAATGGCGTTGTTCCCTATAGAGTGATACAAACTCAGTTAGTGGGTCACCACCCTTTAGTTCCACATTGTCTGCTCGTTGTTCCCACTGTTATCGCAGTTGTGTCTATTGGAAATCCCTGGCGATCAAACTGACGCTGTCTTACCCACCTCGTATCGACCCATTTGTTTAGTATTTGGAATATATTTGAGTTGCTTTTTATTTTATGTATATACTTTATTTTTATTAGAGTTTTCATTTCATGTATTTCATATAAGTGGAATGGTTTATAAAGTTACAAATGGATATATATATATATATAGAAAAGGATTAATATAGTTAATAGAGTCTAAGGGCATTTTTATTGTACATATATTAAAGAGGGTTGGTATATATGTAATGGATTCGAAGTTTTCTTAATTTTAAGTGTTATATATATATATATATATATTTGACATATAATAAAAACGTGTAGTATATGCATTAGTAGATGATGCTTTATATATTTTGGTATACAATTGCATTTATACAATATGTAAGATGAAAGTTATACAGATCGAATATGTTGGACGAATTGGGGTAGTTACGTATTGATTAATTGGTTTAGTTATTTTCGCATATGTAACTAGAAATGAAATTTATTACTCTAATTTTTTTTTGGCATTTATATATTCCTGATATACGTTGGGGTGAATTGGAAATTAGGCACTGGGTTGTAAATTCACATAATTTCCAACTCCTTCAAGTATTGTAGAAGTTTTTACATTTTTCAAAATTTACAATGGTGTAGTCGTCACATTGTGGTATCAGAGAAAAGGTAACAACACTCGACCTCATGCAGTCCAATTTATAGTATGAGAAAACTTACTATGTATGTTATTTTGTTTCTTCTTATTTGTATAGAAGAAAGTTGTGATATTAAAATAACAGGAAACTAGTTGAAGGACGATCCCATACCCCACCTATATGGGTAGAACTAAATGAGGAAGGACAAAATCATAATATAATAACCATAACAATATTCAAGATGAAATTTTACAAATAATAAGGAATTTATAGGAGGAACTCCGAACCTTCAAAACTGAGCATGAACAAGTAATGAGAACTCAAGAAGATTAAAATGGAGATATTTTATTTAAATTAGCAGATATATCTAAGGATACAGGTCAAGCATGTAGTAAAAGGAAACACAAAAGAATTGATTCCTCTTTTAAACCTTTATACTCTAGTGATAAATTTGTTTATAGTGACTTAGATGATTCTAACGGTAGCACTGAATGTAAACGAGGGAAAAAGAAAAAGTATAAGGATGAGATAACTAGTGAATTTCAGAAAATTAAGCCTCCCATCTTTGATAGTGAAGTTAAAAATTAGGAGGAAGCTGAGTCTTGGTTATACATAATGAAAAACTATTTTACAATGTATAATTATTCTAAATCAATAAAAGCAAAAATGGTCATATTTAATCTAGTTCAAAATTCTGACATTTGGTGGAAAGATTTAAAGAAGGCTAAAATAGGTAAAGAAGTAAAAGTAAGCCGAAAATGGTTTAAGAAATAATTTTAAAAATAATATCTTTCTGAATATTATTTGAAGGGAAACCAAAAGAATTTTATGAATTAAGATTGGTTCAGATGTCAATGCACAACTTGTCAAATAAAATTTGATGAGTAAATTCGAAGGATTAGACTGGATGCTTAGTTTGAAGAGACTTTGGAATTGAAAAGCCCTAGCGCTCTGCTTTGCTATGCGCTTTGCGTGAGCCGCGAGCTTGGCCCTGCTAGCTCCTCCCTCGATGGCTTCTCCTGATCCGCCCCCTTTGTCCCCTGATGAGTGTCGGCACCTCCTGGACGTGGCCTTTCGAGCCCTCATGGTCGCTTCACCCCCTCCAGCTGTGCCCCCTGATCTGAAGGACCTCATATTCATTAAATGAGCAACCGATTTGGGCATCCAGATCCCGTCGGCTACTTCAAAGCTCAAAGCCCTGGAATTGAATGAACATGGGCTTATTGGTCAGTTTACAGGAATTTGGCCGTTACCCAAATCCATGGATGCATGGATCAACAAGAACTGGATGCCTCTGATCTCCGGAGGATTGCAGCATTGTTTCTGTGGGAAGGTCTTCTTTACTTTTCTCTTTGAAAACAAAGCAGATCGAGATCTAATCTTTCGCAGTGGACCGTACTTCATGAAACCTCGAGGCCTTTATCTGAATCTCTGGAGTCTCTCCTTTGATACGGAAAAGGATGTTCCCTGTGCAGTTCCTGTTTGGGTCCGTCTCCCTCATCTTCCCCTCCACTGTTGGAATGATGACACTCTTCTAGCCATCGAGAACTCTCTTGGAAAATATATTGACAAAGTCGAACCCAAAGGGCCTCTTTTTTCATGTCTAAGGATTTGTGTGGAAGTCGATCTAAAAAAGGGGCTACCAGAGGAAGTAAATCTCTACATGGATGGATGGGAACACCTACAAAAGGTAGACTATGAACAATTACCCTTCAAGTGCAAAAAATGCCATGAGTACGGTCACTTTGTCAATAATTGCTCCAAAAGTGTTCAAGAAAACCCTGAAATAGCTCTAGATGAGGGTTGGCAACAGGTAAAGAAGGGGAAAAAAACTACGCAAAACTGTCCACCGAGGAAAGAATCTCAGACCAAGGATTATCAACCCAATGAATCTAATCCTAGTAACATGACAGATTCTGAGGAGGATGCTCAAGCCAAAAAGATAGCCAACATGTTTCAAGATTTTCCCACGGAAGAAGGGGAAATAAAATTTTTAGAAGAAATACTTGAACCAATAAGGGAAGAGACCGAACAAAATCTAACGTTCATAGAATCTATGAACAAAACAGACAAAGGGGAATCCATTACCCCTGGAATATCGTGGATTGACTAGGTCAAAAGAAAGTTCCTTCCTTCCTCCTCGACATTAGAACTCTCTTTGGAATCTCTGGAGGAATCTGAGGAGGTATTGCCTCCCAATACCAGAGGTCGAAAGTTGCACAGGTTCCATAGAGAACAAGAAGCTAAAAGAGAAATAAAAATGGGTAGGCAAAAAATCCTGGAAGATATGAAGATACTTCAAAATACAAAAAATCAGTCTAGAGCCAAAGAAGGTATATCCCGAGCAGGATCTCAAGTCAACAGGAAGTAATGTTAATTGTCTCTTGGAATAGCAGGGGAATGGGCAGTCCAAATAAATTTGAAGCCCTCAAAAGCATGGTTAGAATAGAAAAACCAGACCTCATGTTAATCCAAGAGACCAAAATGCAGGATGTGTAGATTTTGGCGCTCACACGCTCCCTGTGGAAAGAATGCCATGGTTCTGCCCTCAGTGCTCCCGGAGCTTCTGGGGGAATCACTACTCTGTTCTCTCACAAATTCTCTCTTATATCAATATGTTCGAACCCATTATGGATTCTCACAGAATTAAAAGACAATGATATAACCAATCTCCTTTTCATCAGCACTGTATACAGCCCAAATCATTATTGAGACAAGCTCAATTTCTGGGGAGAACTAAACAATCTCAAGGACAGTATGGTTGGTAAAAAACTTATCATTGCTGGTGACGTCAATGTCACAAAATCTCAAAAAGAGAATAGAGGGGGTAGCCTCATTCACGACCCTTTTGGAGAAAAGCTGAAGGACTTGATCAAGAATCTGGACCTTATTGATATCCCTCTCAAAAATGCAAGATATACTTGGACAAATAGACGATGCGGTGTGGGACATATTGCTGCTCAGCTGGACCGTTACCTAGTAAGTTCTAAATTTTTAAATTTAGACCTCATTTTCAACATTTTTTCCCTGCCTTGTGCCTCTTCAGATCATAAGCTCATTTGCCTCTCTCTCTCTCCCTTAGAAAACCTTGGCCTAATACCATTTCGCCTTAATCCACTTTGGATTCGACACCCTAACTTTCTTGGCATTGTCTCTCAAGCCTGGTCCCATCCTGTTAGAGGTTCCCCAAGTTACATTTGGGAATCCAAGCTTCGTTTTGTTAAATCTGCACTCAAAAGCTGGGCAAAGTCCACTTTTCAAAATCCCAGCCACTCTAAGTTGTGTAGTCAAGCTAAACTTGAATCCCTTCAGGAGAAGATGGAGCAAGAAGTTGTTTCTCCCACTCTCTTAAGGAAAAAGTTGGCATTGGAATATGAAATTCTCAGCGCTTCTAAGCTAGAGGAGGAGAATTGGAGAATTAAATCAAGACAGCTTTGGCTCAAAGATGGAGATGGAAATACGAAATACTTCCACAATCAAACCAAAGCTCGCCATAGTCATAATGCAATTAGAGAATTGAAAAACAACACCGGGGAATAAATAAGTGGACAAGAAAAACTCCAATCACATGCATACAACCATTTCAAGGATCTTTTCACAGATAGTGGAGAAACAGATGCTGAGTCTCAAGCGGATCTTTTAGATGGAATTCCCAACTTAATCTCGGACAGAGCTAATAGTGAGATTTTAAAACCAATAATGGAGCAGGAAATAGCAAATGCCATCTAGGCTCTACAAGTTGACAAAGCTCCAGGTCTCGATGGCTTTACTATAAACTTCTTTCGATCAGCTTGGGAAAGTATAAAAGATGATCTTCAAAGGATGCTCAACTAGACAAGGAACAAAGATAGAGTTAGAGGAGCAACAAATTCATCCTTTCTTGCTCTCATCCCCAAAGAAAAAGCACCTTCCTCCTTTGAAAGGTTCAGGCCAATCTCTCTGTGTAACTCCTCATACAAAATCCTTTCAAAATTTTTATCCAATTGCATGAGAAAATATATGGGAAAGTTGATCTCCGACCCACAAGGTAGCTTCTTAGCTGGTCGTCAAATCCTAGACAATATCATCTTGGTTCAGGAAGCTATCCACTCAAGTACTGAGAAAAAACATCTAGGTATGGCCATCAAACTTGACATGGCAAATTCCTTCGACAGGGTGAACCATAGCTTCCTCTTCGAAATAATGCTCAAATTTGGTTTCTCTAGCAGATTTGTTAGATGGATCAAAGCTTGCATCCACAATCCTTGGATCGCTCCACTCATAAATGGTAGAACTACCGATTTCTTCATGGCCTCCAGGGGTCTTCGGCAAGGTTTCCCTTTATCGCCCTTCCTTTATCTTCTTGTTGCAGAATCGATTAGCAGGAAGCTTCAAATTCATCGAAACTCTGGAGAGCTAAAAGGAATTAGGGTGGTACGGGGAGTAAAATCTGTTAATCATGCACAATTTGTTGATGACACTATAATGCTTGGAGGAGCCTCCATGATTGTTGCTGAAAGATTCCATCAGGTTCTTTCCTCCTTTTTGGGGGCATCGGACGACAAAATTAATACTGGAAAATCTAAAATTTATGGTTGGAACTGTTCTCCAGGATCCTTGGCAAGAATCTCTAGAATTTTAGGATTTGAAGGTATTGAATATTGGAACTCTTTCATTTACCTAGGCATTCCTATATTCAAAGGAAAAAAGAAAGTGGTAGACTGGAATGGACTTATTGAAAAATTAAAAAACAAAATTAATACCTAGGGATCTAGGTGGCTCAATCCAGCAGGTAGTATTTTCCTCATCAACTCAATCCTAGTTGCTTATCCTCTTTTTTCTTGCTCAATCTATCTAGCACCAAAAAAGGTAATAATGGAAATCATGAAAGAATTCAAAAGATTCTTATGGAAGGGTGGAAAAGAGAACAAGAAAAAAAATTCCATCTCATTAATTGGAACATTGTCTGCAGACCCAAAACCTTAGGCGACATTGGAATCAAAGACCCCTCATAGATGAATCTAGCATTGGGTGCAAAAATCCTTTGGAGAATCGTTTCCGGCAAGAAGGCCTGGTCGAAGGAAATATTCTATAAGAAATACATGCCGGGAGCAAGGAAAAGGTGTGTGGAAAACATAGATTTAGAAAGGAAGGGTACATCCATTTGGAATCTATGCAAGAAAGCTTCTCATGTCATACAAACCAACCTGTATTGGACTCCTGGGAACAGAAAGCGTTTTAAAATTTGGAAGGACAAATTTTTCTCAAGCCCCCCAACCAATCTTCTTTATGAGTTCAAGGATCTAAAAAGTTGGATGGACCAGGAAAATATCCATACTCTTCATGACCTCTCTAGATGGTCTGAAAATGGGGAATGGATTAGTTGGTGTTCTCTTGACCTTCCGGACTTCCTCAAATCGGAATTCAATTCCCTTCTACCCCTTTTCCATGGGGCTATCCCTATTCATAACTCTATGAAAGACTGTCGTAGCTGGGGAAAGAATGGTACTTATACAGTAAAGGAAGGTTACAACTACCTCGACACCCTAAAAAATTAGAGAAGCAGTGAGAAGAAGTGGGAAAGAATATGGAACAGGGATGGGCTTCCCAAAGTAAATTTTCTTAACTGGCTTCTAGCTCACAGAAAGATACTAACAACAGATAACTTAAGAAAAAGGGGCATTGAAGGTCCTGCTCGATGCATCCTCTGTAAAAATGCTGAAGAAACCATAGAACATCTCTTCTTGGAATGCAATTTTTCCAAAAAGGTCCGGCAGCAAGCCTTTTGTAAAATACAGCTAGACCTCATCCTCCCTACCAATTGGTACGACTTGTTTGAAAATTGGCACCTCTTCTACAACAATTCCTTCTCCAAGAAATCAGATTTCAAAAGAGCCTAGGTGGGCTTCCCAAAATTCCTATGCTGGAAGATCTAGAATGCAAGAAATAAAGAAATATTTGAAGAAAAAATGTCCTCTCCCAGCCTGGTGCTTTCCACTGCAAAAGCTCTTTGGCTTGAATCTCTCACTTATCGAGGTATAAAAATGTTGGCTAAAGAACCCCTAAGTGTGGAAGAAACATTCTGGGTGGCCACTCTCTTGGCCCCAACCCTCCAATTCCTACCATACTCAGGAGTCATAAAATCCAAAACTGGCAAATCAGAATGGACTCATCTGAATTCAAAAAATGGCAGAGAAACTGTCACACTCTCTTCTTTGATGGTGCCTCAAAGGGAAATCATGGGTTAGCAGGTGCGGGGGGAGTCATCATAGACTCCGATGGAAGTAGGATGACTGGATATGCTTGGGGAATTGGGAGGAGAACCAACAACAATGCAGAGTGGTTCGCCCTTATCAAAGGCATTGAAATAGCCAAAGAAAATAATGTGGAGTTCATCGCAATTGGAGACTCTATGCTACTGATCAAAGAAGCTAGGGATTTAGTGGAAAGATCTCGTAATCCTGTCTCAAAATTCCACTTCCATTTCGCACACAAGCTCAAAGGAATAAAATCCATTACTCTCCTTCATGTTCTTAGAGCAAACAACCAACAAGCAGATGAAATGGCAAACATTGGAGTAGGTTTAAGTTGTGGGATTTTAGTTAAAAATGAAAATATATATGAAAATGTTTGGGTCCCTTAGAGGCCGGCTCGATCCCCTACGTCATCTTAACTCACCCATCCGCCTGGATTGGGCCATCGGCACATCTAACAAACTCCAGCACTGCCACATGATCTATCAAAGATCCTCTCCCAAATTGCCAAGTCATTCTGGGTGGCGTCCTCCAACATTCCCCACCCATCTTGCATGCGAGACTTCAATGTTGGCAGGTGCTTGGGAATTCAATCCTTACTTCTTCGACAAGGAAGGCGATCAGAGCCTCATTCTCCACCTACATCTTCAGCACTTCAGCGACTCTGCATTTGTTTATCTGAGAATGGCCTGTGGTTACAGGAATTTGTGCGTATTGGCTCTGCAATGCAAGCGCTGCAAGGCTTGCATACAACTTAACGCTGGGGAGAATGGATTGAAATGCTACCTCTCAGCTCTAGAGGTGGTGCAGGATAATGAAAACACTAGCAAAGAGGCATACGGGATGAGCAATTACCCAGCCAAGCAAGTTAGGCGTGGACGCCCAATAAATCTGGAGACAGGAAAGAATTGGGTGTCGTTAGATGGAGGGCAGGGTCAAAACTTCAAGCCGGCGATAAACAACATCCATCTCAGCTCTGAGCAGGACCACATCAGGACTTGGAGACCCGTGGAAGTAGGTGCTGGTCTCATTCAGAATGGCGCCCTGAAACAAAATCGTGGAAGCCCTAGTGACTTAAACTTTGGGAAATTTTGGAATCAGAATGGGGAAGTAGTGAACCTGGATTCTCCTCAGGAACCTGACAACCCCTCACCAGGTGTGCTTTCCCATCTGCAGGATGTTGGATCATAGGTGAATTGGCTGAGAGGGGAATTTGGGGAAATGAAGAAGTCAATTTCCCACTTGGCCACCTTCATTCAAATCTCAAACTCAGATATTAGGAACAACTGCTCTAAGATAAAGGATTATTATGAAGGTCTAGTTGGCAAGGTTGAAGAAGTACACAACTGCTTAAGGATAATGGAAGCAAAGGTGGACTGCGTCAGGACCAGTAAAAGCAACAACCCTGCAACAATTCTGGGAATGGATACTGAAGATGATGGAGAAGGAAGCAAGAACAAGGCTCGACAGATGAACAATAAGTGAACTTAATTATGATGTTTTTCTGAAATATTTAAGCTTTAGAGATATCTATTAATCTTCCATGTTAAGAAGTAATTTCTTTTGTAATCCAGCTTTCTTCAAACTTAAAAGACTAGTTATGAGGTGCTTTAGGCCCTCCTTTTGTTGGGTACAGTCTCCCCAAGATTTTTGTAAGACACTCTTATTTAATATAAAATACTCTTTAGCCGTTTTTATAAAAAAAAAAAAGATGTCAATGCACGAATTTTGTACCAAGTTTCTATCATTGCTAAGGTATGTACCCTACCTCATTGAAGAAAAGTAAAAAATACAAAGATTCTTAAGTTGTTTACAAATTTTTTATAAAGATAAACTAGAATTTGATAATTCAAACACACTTTATGAAGCAATGAGAAAAGCTAAATTGCCCTATGATCAAACTAAGAATAAACATAAAAACCCAAAGAATTTCATGGTCCACATCGCAGTTGGCAAGTCATTGATGTTGATGTAACTTCGACAAGTTTCAACTTCAACATGACTTCGACTCAACAAGTTTCCAGTCCGACTGGTTGGCTCGGACAGGTTCTGAATTCGACAAAAATCTGACGAGTCTTGAATTCAACACACCTCGACACATTTGCATCTTCAACATGTTCAGCAACCTCACAGTTTGTGACATTGACAAGCACCGTCGACATGCGACCAGTGGCTGTCGAACTTTGACAGACTCTCTCTGTCTTCTAGTTGACTGTAATGATTGAACTATTGAAATTGTTCTAACTTCTTCTTTGTAACTGAACATAATGGGGAGGCACTCAAGCATATCAAAAATCTATATAAGCATGTATAATATTGTAACATACATCAATCAATAGATTATTTTTCTGGTTTACATCTAATAGAGAAGAACACTTCACATTCCTACATATTGTCTATGCATATTGTGTTTATCTGTGAAGTGTAATACTGCATTGCTCATTCTTCTTACTCTTAATTACTTCCGCCATAACAGAGCTGACTCATTCAGTCGAACTGTTGTCCCCCTCATTCTTCCTAGACACGACCCAGATTATTGGTATCAAAGCAGACTCAAATCAGAGCATTCAGTTTTCATGCTTAAGTTTTGTTTATACATTTCTCCCGAAGTTACATGACTTATTCTGGTTCAAACTCGCTCGCAATCTCAACAATCCAAGCGGATGCTACCTTCAGAAATGATAGAAGAAATAAACAGTAGACATGCATCTGAAAAGACAACACAGCTTATTGAGCAAGCTCTGGATTGACAACAAATTGAAATGTTCACCCAGTTCAATGAAATTATCATGCGATTTACTTCGACATCCTGAGGATTTTCAACGAGAAATCACTTCGATAAAATCAACCCCTTCAAAGTGCAAATGAACTTGGACATACCAAATCTTCAAGGTAAGATTGACATGAAATCCATTGACAATTGGGTGCAACAATTGGAATCCTATTACGCTATAAATCAACGAGTCTCAGAAGCTGAAAAAGTCACCATTCCATCCTCAAAGATGTCAACCTCTGTGCATTGCTGGTGGGAGAACCTCTTGACAAAGATGGAGAAAAGTGGAGACACCATCGACACATGGGATAAATTCTTCGAACACATCCGAAAGGAATTTTACCCTCCGAGATACCTCGAGCAACAGTATACGAAGTGGCAGCAACTAAGGCAATCGAAAGACCAATTAGTACAGAGTTACATCGACGAATTCTACCGACTTATGGCTACACTTGGCATCCAAGAAGAAGAGAAATTGCTTGTTCTGAAGTACATCAGTGGATTGAAGTACATCCAGCAGGAGATGGAATTTCTTACTATCATTACGCTTGAGGATTCATTCCAATACGCCAACAAACTGGAAATCAAGCAAAAAAGGAAAGCACGCTTTCACGACAAAGCCGACATCAAGACAACCACCCGAAAAGAAGGCACCAGCTGACTTCGACAAGTTGAAATATTCTTAGCCGACACCACCAAAGCCAGATCACGGTATGTTTGAGTTAGGTGCTTCTTGATTTCTCTTTTGCATTTCTGCCGCTAACACTAGGCATGCCTGAATGATGTGATCAAAAGATTTACAATAATTACAGGTAGTGCATGCATTGGTGAAATCTTTGCATAAGTGACCTGGTTGGCCACATTTATAATAGATCATATGGCCTCATCGTCTTCCTTATCTCGGGCCAGGGTTTCTTCCTCTCCCACAAAATCATCCACGACCTCTGTATGCGCCTTGATCATACTACATGTTATCCTTGTTCTACGGTGTTTCTTCTTGAACTCTGTATACTCCACCACGTGTATTCTCTACATTGTGATTTATTTCTAGCATGATCTCATATGATCTACAATTGGAATCATCATGTCCAATGGATTTACAGAATGTGCAATATATATTCTTAGGTGTTCGCACATTTTTCTGGATTAAGTAACAATATTTTGGTCAGTGTCCTCTAGTTCTACAGATCTCACACCATGGACCTTGGTTCTGATTTAGTCGATTTGGTTCTCCACTGTCTGGGTAATCCTAAAACAAAGGACAACATTCCTTTGGGTGTCCTTCTCCCTTACATTTGGTACAACAGATTTCTTCTCTTTCTTCTTTTCCCTTCTTAATGTCCTGCAATTGTAATGTCAAGGTGGCTAGTTGATTCTGGATCTGGACCTTTCCAGTGCTAGTCTCTCTTATAGGTGAAGCTTCTAGTATCATTGCGATGTCCAAGGCTTTTTCCTACGAAGCAACCTTCTATTGCATCAACGGTAGTCTAATATGGGGAAACAACATAGCTATGAATCACTCTTGGTGTTGTTGCAGTGCTATGTCAAAAATGACCTAGCCTAACAATGTTTTAAACTTCTAGTCAAATTCCCAGACTGTCTCATTAGTTTTTTGCTGAATCTCCTTTAATTCTGCTACACATTAGGATTTAGACTTTGTCTTCTTGAATTCTCTTAATAGTGCAGCCTTAATCTCCGCTAACGTTCTATTCTGTCTTTGAGAATACTTCATGAACCAGTCCAAGGCTCTATCTTTGAATGTAGTGATGAGCTGTGATTGCTTCACCGCATCATCTTGAACTTGCTCGACGCTCCACATGGCTTCACATAGAAACCAGTGCTGCATTTGAATATCAACGCTTAATATCATCATTCATTCTCCTTCTTGGTGGTACAATATTCTGCGCAGTGGTCTGAGTGGTGTTAGGGATGTTACTACGCGGAATGTTCTAAATCGGAATATTCTGAGTTAGAATGTTCTATGTCGGGATGGTTTTAGTACTCACTCCTGCGGTGTTACTGGTATTGACGTTCGGAGTATTAGGAATATTAAAAACTGGAGGGTTATGAACTGGCAGACTTTGTGAAATAGGAGGCACAGTATTGTCATCTGGGGGATTATGCATAGTGGGAGGATGATATGTGGATGATGGAGGTGTGGTCTGGCTATTAGTCTCAACTTATAACTGAGTATCTATGCGGAGTCCATGTTAACTAGAGTTCTTCTTAGTAGTATACTTATATCTATTTCCACTTCTCAAATTGTATGTATCTTCGTCATAATCACTATATGTGTTATCTACCATTACAGATTCAAAAAATTCTAGGACTTTTACTGCATTCTTAAAATTTCTCTCTCAGCTAAAAGCATTTTAATGTATAAACTCAGATTGTTCAGATACTTACCTCTGAAACCTTTGAAAAAATATGCCTCTGTTGTGCTGTAGGAATTCAACATGTCCACTACAAACTCTGTCATGAAGCCTTCTAAAATATTGTCAACCCAAAAGTCAACTTCCCGCAAGAGTGGACTACTTACTTCTTTAAGCCTCTGAATAAGCTCGGGATTCCACTCGGTAGGTGCTCCTTCTTGGAAACAGTCCTTTCGCTCTATGTGTCTTGATAACCACTCATGCAACTCGTTTCCAAAGGTTGCCCAAAACATTTCATGAATATCCTTCCATAGGTATTTGTTTAACAACTCTACGTCAGATAGACGTGCATGTCTATTCTCTTTTCTGGCAAAATCTCTCTTTGTCTTGTCCACCCAGTTCTAGATTTATGTTTTCTCAGGATTCCAAGCTTCTGTACTCATCACCGGTTCTTAGTGCAGCAACAGAACGATTTGTTGGTTGCTTTACTATTCTTGAGGTTTTGTAGAAAGACTCGGGTTTTGCACGGTTCGAGGAACCAACAAAACCCCTTTTCACTAGCCCTTTTGGCAACATCATGCGAATAGACTGGGGTCTCACCCGAGACAAAGTTAATGGGGTAGTTGCAGAATTAGGTTTCCACAACTTGGTGATGAGCGCTTAACAGACTGGTGAGCAGCGCGCTACAGGACTCGCACTGTGAACTAGAGACTGTGTGAAGTTCACCTTCTTTGCGGCTAATGCTTATACAATGGCGCATCCAAGGACTGTGTAGCTCAGAATGGTTCTTAGACAACAGGATAGTGCCTCAGAGACTGCGCTTCCTCTTCAACACTTATGCAACTTGACAGACTTTTACTTAGTCTAAGTTATGCATTCAACAACACTTTAGATTGAACCTTGCAAACTTATACACTATGACAACAATGACGTAACTGTGCACTTCTGGTGCTGCACTAAGTGTTACCGATTAACTTATGCATTCATCTGATTGCGAAATATTGGTGCATTCAACATTCATTCATACATGCCAATACTTAACATATTATTCCCATCTTTATCCTTATGGTGAATACATATAAAAGCAAGACACATGCATGCATAAACAAGATCTTAACCATTCACATAAGAAAATAAACAGATATAAAAGCATACAATCAATCACATAACATAGAATTTAATGTGGTTCACACCCAGGATGGGAGCTATGTCCACAGGAACTGTTTTTATATTATCTATTGGAAGGGTACACCAGTTTCAGTCTGCGCACTCACCTGCAGACTCTCTTCTCTCTCAGTAGGTCTCTGCGCACGCAGCTTGTAGAACCTTTACAATCTTCTCTCAACAGAGATCACTCTTCTCCAATATTCAAAATGAGACTAATGAAGATTCAACCCTTTCCCTTACAAAATGTGCCCTTTTATAGATCGTTCTCGTAGGTCACATCTGTTACAATGCATAGGAAAAAAACCCTTAGGTTACCAAATGGTGTGGTTACCCACCGACTCAGCATGTCACAGTCGATAGCTACTCCACATGCTTTCGATCATTCTGTTGGACCACTCGCAGCTCGCACGCCCTTCTGACATCCGCATCCTTCATAAAATGGTTATTCTGCATCATGTCCTATCGCGTTCCGCCCCTATGGCCTGCCTATTGCTGTCAGCTGCGTGGCTTAGCTTCTAACTGTTTCTCGCCACTCTCCGGGAAGGTCACTTTCATCACCTTCATGTAGCTCCGTACCCATTCCCGAGAATCCTGAAGTTTCTTAACCCAATAGGTCACTTCACAGCTCGACCTTCCCTTATAATCTTTACTGAAAATAGGTTCCCTGCTGGCATTGTACGGTGCTACCACTTCGCGGAACTGGCGCTCAGCTGTGTGGTTCCTACCCTACTGCTACTTTGCTGCACTCAAATTTATAGCTCCCCAAAACTTCCTTCATCGGAGCTACGTTGTAACTTAGTAGCTCCAAAACTATCTTGCACAAAAATGTCTTACATGGGCTAGGCCCAACAATTGCCCAGGATTGTACCAGATAGGATGCTAGTGGAAGAATTTGGTTTCCAAACAGTTATATATGGGGCCTTCCTCAAACTCACTAGAGGTAAGAGAAGGGGGTGTCCCAAATTTCCACTTCATATTGGGCCTTTAACAATTTAGAACTCAATTCATGCTGCAGTACATGGAGGCAAGATTGCTACTCTTAAACTTGGGAAAGTTCCCAAAAGGATGCATGATCCTAAGTCATTTTTGGCTAATCGCTTTGCTTAAGAACACAAGAAGAGCGAGTATGATCACCAGACTGAACCTGCTGATTCCATTTATCAGGGGGTCAATTCATTTGCTGATGTTTTGACCAAGGTTTCCTCATTGGAAAATAAAAATTTCATTTTCCAATATGAACATGACTTGAAGGACAAGGTTCTTCAATACAAAAATTTTGAATTATCACTTGATGAGAAGTACCAGAAGGAAATGGCAAAGAAACAAGCCCAAAAGGTAGGTGCCCCTTTGATGCTAACCTACAATGTTGATGACAAGGTAAAGGAACCTGTCGAAGACTTGTCACAGATGAAACCTTTGGAAAATCTCAATGCTCTCATCTAGTCGGCTACTGAAATGAAAAGAAGGTTGGCAGCACTTTCATCAGAAGTTGAGACTCAAACTTTTAATGTTGTTGTTCCTTAAGTGAAAAAGAAAAATATCAAAGGTTATGTGGTTGAGGTTCCCACCCTTAACATATCAGATAGTGATGATGGGGATGAGGAAACTTTTCCTTTGAAGTTCCCATGTCCTATTCTTCTGTTAAGCGCTTTACCTGAGGTAAATTTTGTTTGTATAGTTTCTTCCAATCCCGTGGATAATATAAATATTAATGCTTCTTTTCCTGAGTTTCATTTTCTAGATATCATTGTTCCTATGATAGAAATTTTTCCTAAACCATCATACCTACCAACTATTCCACCCCTCATTTCATCAATTGATATCACAACCCTTGTCTCCACTTCAATTGAGCCATTGTTAACTTTGCTGGTGACTCCGCAGGAGTCAGTTGTCATTCCAATTTCTGTCACTACTGCACAGAATGCTAAAACCCAAGTTCCCACCATATATGAAGAACCACCCGTCATTCCCATCTTTGTTCCACTCCCAAAGAGTATTCCTCCACCTTCTACTTCATTCAATGCATAATTTGTTTCTAACATTATTTCACCTTGCATTTCCACCACCCAAATAAATATTCCAATCCTAGCTTCTGTTGTTTCCAAAATCCCCTTTTCAATATCAACTTCTAATGTGTCCACCTCCACAGTTGATATATGGTGGCAGAATTTGTGGATGATGTTGTAGTGTCCTTGGGTGAGTACGTCTATGACAAATCTGAAAAGGAATTGGTAAAAAGAGAAACCAAAAGACAAAGGGAAGGAACCGTCATGCAAGGTCCTGTTCCTAATCAGGTTATTTGGTAGAAGGCTTCCATAGATGTGCGGCAAGAGGCACTTGAGACTGTTGCTGCAATGGGGACCTTTGTAGGGGAAAATTATGATTTAGTTACTTCACTAGATAAGGATATTGAGGCCAAGCAAGAAAAATTGAAGAAGCTCCAGGAGAAGCAAATGAAAATTAAGGAAGAACATGAATCTTAGCTTCATGAGTTGAGAAATGAGCATGAAATCCAGCTCAGGGATGTGTAAGCAAATAATGTTGGTTGTGGATCCCAATCTTCGAGATTCAGAGATGTTATTTAGTCGTGTTTTTACCCCAGTTATATTGTACACTCATTCCCCCACTTTTTGGTTGTTTTCACCAACAGTTTATAGGCCCATGGTTTTGGGAAACCAGTGGCATTTTCCCATTGTATTTCACCTATAAAAGAAAGACATTGTAACACAGCTAGGGTTGATGGATTAGGTATTATGCATTGTAAAGATCTCGAAGATCGTGAAGAGGAAGTGCAACAGATGTGTTGCAGGTTGTATCCCTTCATTTGTTGGATGGTATAATAATAAGGACTGGCAATTTCATTGTGGACGTAGCCCATCTTGGGTGAACCATGATATATTGGTGTCTCTCTTGTAATGTGTTTGTGTGATTATATTTTCATTTATGTTTATTGTTATTGCTCTGCTATCCTATTTTTCTAACAATTGGTATCATAGACAAAGGTCTATTTGGCAAATAAACCCACATGAAACTAGGGTTTCTGGTTCGAGTGGGAGCAATGGTGGAAGAAGGAAAGTTTAAGGTCGAGAAATTTAATGGCCAAAACTACTAGTTATGGAAGATGCAAATGGAAGACTATATGTACCAGAAGGATCTATTCCTATCATTGGGAGGAAGAGCAAAGAAACCAACGACTACGAAGGACGAAGAATGGGAGGTTCTTGACAGAAAGGAACTGGAAACAATACAGATGTCCCTGGCTTCGTCGATGGCTTTAAATATATCAAAAGAAAAGACAACTGAGGGTTTCATGAGAGAATTAGTAAGCTGTATGAAAAACCCTTGGCCTCCAACAAGGTATTTCTAATGAACTGTTTATTTAATATGAAGATGGCTGAAGGTGGATCTGTTGCTGATCATTTAAATGAATTTAATATGGTTACAAATCAACTAAGTTCTATAAGTGTGAACTTTTGTAACATCCCATAATTTCATGAAAAATTTAAAATTTTTAATAATAGCAATAACAACATTAATTTCGAGAATTTATAATTGCGGAAATAATAATTGTTGATTGTGACAGTAATAACTAAACAGTTGTTTGTACTAAACACAATAAAATTCTTTTTGTAAACAATGCGACAGAGACAACTAAACCGCCTTCATAACTATTATGATTATGATAATTAAATGAACTAATGAATGATAATTATGATGTGACACTTTTCTTCTGCAATGATAATCATGACTAATGTAATAAATGAAATGACAGGTTACAAATATGATATGATACTTTTTCTTTTGAGGTGATATTGACAGTTTTTCTTTTTGATGACCAAGGGTGTCCTATGAGGGACCCCAAAGCTTACTTAGCTGTAATGCTAAAACATTGAACCTATTCTATGTGCAGACGACAGGTAAGAAGTTTCATGATTGAAATAAATTCCAGTTTGTATAAAGTTCAAAATCATTGTCGTAAATAAAATAGAATGTGTAGAGACTATTGCAACTATAAGAATATACAGGTATGAATTCACATGCTTATCCTTCTGCTTTCCAAGGTTCATCTTGTAGCTGAGTAAAAATCAA
Organism: Larix kaempferi; assembly: GCA_027924585.1. Taxonomy (NCBI): domain Eukaryota; kingdom Viridiplantae; phylum Streptophyta; class Pinopsida; order Pinales; family Pinaceae; genus Larix; species Larix kaempferi. The sequence goes on along the minus strand of BSBM01001156.1, from coordinate 328,620 downwards.
AACAAGTTAACTGTGGAAAAGCTTCGAGTTAGCAGTATCATCATTGTTGTCATCAATGTATTAGCTGGTTCTATTGTCATCGTTGTATTAGCTGGTTCTGTTGTCATCATTGTCATAATGATAGTTGTCTTATTGATGCCAATCAAGGTAGTACCAAAATGATGCAACTTCATATAATTTTTGGTATTTCTTATTACCTATCTACCACTATACTATTTAAATTCTTTTTCTTTTATGAAACAATATAATTCTTTCTACACTATGTAAATATAACATAACATTTGAAAAAACAACAATAAATATATATATAAATATAAACAAAATTTAAATAAAACAAACCATAAATATATTATGGCGCAACCAAAAACTTTGACTATATAATATCGATCTATTTATAAAACATTACCTATTCGATGTATCGTGAATATATATTGTAAGACTATATAAAAATCAACAATATGAAATAACGAAACTTATGTTCTAATGAACGAATTGCACACATTGCAAATATTAAAATCAAAGTATTGTATATGGTGAAAATCACGTTGATGCAATGTGCCAACTAACATGCAATTAATTTGATGGTTGACAGGTTGCTGGTTCATTAAATTGGCGCATACCTCAAGCTTGTCGTGGAGATCAAGACTCAATCCTGAATTAATAACTTGGTACATTACACAATTGACTTGGATTGCCCAAACGTTCCACATAATACAAGGTTATTGTAATATCCTCAGGGCTCGTCACTGTATAAGGTTTAAATGCCTTCGAACTGATTGTTGCTTGCTCCTTCGTGTGCCACAGTGGCAATGTCTACTAATTTTGGGGAGTGGGAATTTAATGCAGACGTTGATTTTCCCAACACTAAATCGTTGGCAACATTGTGATCATTGATGGTGATGAGTTTTGGACTCTTATATTGTAACCCTACCTTTGTCGTTGATTTGTTTTATGAATTTGGTAATTAAGGGTTATTGTCTCCATTGTTTTTGGTTTGTGGCCGACAGGCTGCCAAATTTTTAGCCTAGAATTTGAATGGGGTTCGACCTCGAGACCTCTAGTTTGAGAGGGTTACAGTTCTCTTCCTTTTGCATTGGTTTCATTTGATAGACTGTGTATCCAGTTTATAATGTTAATGGTTGGTAGTTTTGGAACTCGTAGTTATAGTTTGAGTCCACAATTTGCCTTGGTGTAAATGGTACGAGGGTTTCTCATCTTGTCTTCAGTGTGGGATCATCCTATAGCTGGTTAAAGTGGAAAGCTTTGGTACTTTACAGCAATGTAATTTTTTCTGTAACGAAATTAGTGTTTATTTTGCTGCGTTTTCGAATTTCAGTTCAAATATATAGATATCTAACTCCGAGCTATCGTTTGTTAGTTGAAGGGTTTTGAGAAACGTTTGAGTAAGGTTTTGGGCAAAGGAAACAGCGAGCTTCCACTCCGGTAAGCTTCGGGCCTTCCAAAAACCCTCATAGTGCTCTCCGACTGTGGTTGAAGTGGTTCCAAGAATGAGTAACAGGCCTTACCAAGACATGTCATTTCTCTGTCGATGTTGATAGTTGAAGAACTTTTGAAGCACGTTTGTTATTCAGTGATGTGACTCTCGTTCTTTTAAATGTTACATGGTTTCCATACTTTAAAGTTTGATGTTGCCGACTGGAATTGTAACTCGTCGATGCTTGAGAAATTTGGGTTATTTCAATCTGCTGGAACTTGGGGAAAACCCTGTATAATTTTGTTTGCAAAACATGTTGTAAAAATCTCGTTCTGAGAACCACGACTTCGTTGGTTAAGTTAAGAAGTAAAGACGTAGGCTCGTTCACTATGTAAACAATATTTCCTCTCAGCACTAAAATAAATGCATGCTATTAAATCTGTATAATCGTCTATGTCAATGAGTTGTTGCTGTAGATTGATGTTGTGAAATTCGTCTTATTCTAGGGTTGTGAATTTTTGTTTTAAAAAGATAGCTCTATAAAAAGTGCTATTTGTTCTGTGTAGAAATCTTTGAATTTAAGCGATGTAATGCTATAGGTTTCGTTTCTATGCTTAGGTTATGTGAAACTTAGTCTCAGATGATAGCTCTATCAAAGAAATTTCAAAATAATTTTTTTTTTGTTGAAGATGAAAAGAACAGGACTGAAACTTAAGTGGAGTAGAAATGTTTAAAACTACGAGTCTTTCGAATGACTTGGATTTCGATCTGTAATCTTTATGAGTTGAGTTTGTTTTGAATGTAAAAAGAAATAAAGGAAATCAAAAAACCAACTAGGTTTTGAAATGAGTCCTAACTTGGAAATCGATGCTTTCAGTTAGAATACCTAAAGCAAAATAATTGACTAAAGGAAATGAAATGTTTAAAGCATTTTCAATCTCTGCTTTGGACTGTAAAGTTTTAAGAGAAGGATAAGGTAAGAATTAGACACAGTGTATGTATGTACATGAGAAATACTGTGTGATGACTGTGTGTACAATATTGTTATGATGAACACATTAATCCATTTATGATCATGTTTTAAAATGCAGACATAGTATGATATCAAGAAGTATAATTTTTATCTACTTCTATATGCATAACAATGATAAAACAATGTGCAAACCACAATTAAAAGATCGCATTGAAGGAGAGGCTGAGACAGAGTTAGTTTAACAAATATGGCTGAAGCCTAGCCACCAGAGGGCCATCGACAGCATGCTACTATTAGGCTTGGGCGACTGTATCCCTGACAGACGGTGCAGTGATGTGGCATTTCATCTATCTCATTTACTGTGCACTCAAGCGGTGGTTTATGTGTTTAATCTGTGCATAATTTTAAAACCTAGTTTTTACTTTTTACCGCACCTGTTACCTGCTTCATTTTACTGTGGTTTCGTTTACGTGCAATGGCTAACTATGATGATCAGCTGGATTATACATTTGACCCATCAGATGAATTGCCCATCTGGACTCAACCATCTGGTGCCGGGTGGCATGATGGGGCTTACAATGCAGGGTGTGGTGTGGACGGTCTCTTTGCTAGTGAGAATCAGTTGGATTTGGGGTTTTCACCATTAGATTACCTTGCACTTTAACCAGGCTCTGCACCGTTGAATGCTCCAATACCCTGTATTCCATCGATCTCTCCCTTGAAGGAAGCTGTGACATCGCTTTGGCCCTCTGATCAGGTCATTAAGGCCATCGAGGGTATGGTGGCTAGTAGGAAAGGCCCTATTTCTTCAATCGGTGGATATCATGGGAATGATAGTATTAACATCCCCTCCTTGGACTCACTCCGCGGTTTGAACCCTGCAAACACTCGGGAAGGTACGAGATTGGTGTTATTGGAGCTTCATGAACAATGAGGTTTTGCTAGTCCTTGTGTGGGCTCTGGTACCAGCTCTGAAGATTGGAGAGGACGCTCTTCGAATGATACAACAAAAACGGCTAAGCGCGACAGGAAACGTTGGCTGAAACTGAGCAGGACCAAATATAACTATGCACTTGGGGAAGATATTGAGTGGCATCAATTGGTGAAGATGACCAGTATCACCCTGGTTGGTAAGGTGTTGGGAAGACCCTTCTCTCTACGAACCATTGATGCCTGGGTGGCAGAACATTGGGTTGCAGAATTGGGCTATACCGCTGAGGTTGTTGAATTAACATGCAATTGGTTTGCTTTGAACTTTGAAAATGAGGAACATGCTAAGTGGGTTCTAAATTCCAACTGGAGATGGGACCATTGCCCGGTAATGATTAAGCCCTGGCATCCGATGTTTGACGCTAGCCGTGAACGATTGGATATAGTCCCACTTTGGGTTCGGATACCCAGCTTACCTCTCCATTACTAGTCGGAGTGGCATTTCAGAGGTATTGGTAACATGATTGGTACTTATTTGGATGGTGATTATAGTTTTCTACAAACCCGTCAGAGGAAGATTGCTCGCATTTTGGTCAATTTAAATATCAAGGATGGGTTGGCACCGGATGTTACTCTCAGCTGGGGACCCTATGTATATGTGCAGAAACTAGACTATGAAAATGTTCCTTTTAGATGCCGTCATTGCCATGCCTATGGCCATCTGGTTGCTGAGTGTAAACTACCTTTACGGAGGAAAAATGGTGGCAGTAAAAAATATTCTATTGCTGTGGAGGCTACTCCTTAGTTTGAAATTCCATTATTAGAACCCTCCCATAATGTGGTATTGGATGCTGCTGTGGAGCATGGAAATCTTCAGGACATGGAAGTTCCTCACTCTACTGGCCTTGCGTTATCAGAACCTTATACTACTGTGGAAGTGACTGGAGGCATACATCAAGATCCGGTTATGGATGCGCCACAAAGGGATAAATTGGTACCTATATCAGCATCTATTGAGTTACCTCAGCCAGCTTCCTTCTCGGGCCCATGGACTTTGACTGCGAGTATTCCTCCTTCCATAAATCCACTTTCCTTTCATTTTGTTATAAAAAACTTTACTTTGGAAAATCTGGACTGGTTAGAGGCCTTAAAAAATTTGAATATCTCCTCTACTATGGAATTGGTGGAACCTTCATGTATCACTCCTGATCCCCCTTCTTCTCTACATACACCGCCGAATCATGGTGTGATGTTGATTGACCTACCCCCTGAAGTTGATCTTGACCTAGTTGAAGCCCCTTCTTCCTCTTCCCCTACCACCTCCTCGGACTCTGGTTATTTTTTACGATCCCTTACTAAAGTTTCCCCGGGAGGGTTGGGTGTTGGGGTGTGTAAAACAGCTAAAAGCAGAGGGAGGAAGTCTCATCTATCTAAAGCACAATCCAAAGCCAAGATGGATTTGCTAGAAGGAAAACAGGTGACTATTGATCGGGTGCTTAGAGCGGTGCGTGCCTAGAAGAGGGGGCGTTAATGAAAGTTATGTCTTTTAACTGTCGGGGTCTTGTTGGTCCCCATAAAAGATCAGCACTCCATAGAGTGGTATCTCTTGAACACTCGGATATCATTCTACTTCAAGAAACTTTGGGTGTTGGCGAGGTTATTAAATCATTACTAGAAATTTGGTTTGGTGGCTGGTCCTTTGCTACCTTGGATGCTCATGGCCAGTCTGGCGGTCAGGCTATTGGTTGGAACACAAGAACGGTGTTGTGTCATAACCTGTGGGGGATGGAATCTGCCTTGGGAATGTCCTGCTCGTCTCTTGATTTTGGTGAAATTTTCACTGTGGTAAATGTTTATGGTCCATATTTGAACCGGATCCCTTTCTGGGATTCTCTTCTGTCACATCCCTTGTTACAGGAAGGAAACCTCATTCTCGGAGGTGATTTGAATTTTTCACTTGGCCCGGTAGAAGTTTGGGGCAGCAGAGCTCGGTCAGACCTCTTGGATGATTATTTCACTCACAAGTTGGTCACAAATAATTTGTTGGACATTCAGCCCTCTCTACTAAAGCCTACTTGGAGGAATAACAGAACTGGAGAAAACAAAGTTGAGAAACGCTTGGATTGATTTTTGGTGTCTGACTCCTTGGTGGATAGAAACTACCTACTGAGGCAGTGGGTAGGCTCGGGGGGATCATCTGACCACTTCCCTATTTTTCTGGAAATCCATGATGGACCTACTAAACCAGCCGGGCTGCTTAAGTTCAATAAGATCTGGTTAAAAGATGAGACCTTCATTGACCTTGTTGGCTCCCTTTGGGTACCTTTTAATCCTAGGGATGCCCTCTCTGCCTCTCATTAGTTCTATACTAATATCAAAAGAATTAAAGGGCCAGTTAAGGTATGGGCTTATGAAAAGCATAATAGAGACGATAGAGATTTGAAGTCGATTGAACTGGAGTTGCAGTCCTTATACGATTCTGGTTCTGGGGGCCTGGGATCTATGGAAGAAAAAGCACAACTAGTATCACTGGAAGGTTGGAGGAACATGCTGTTACTGGAAAAAGAGGAAACATGGCATTTGAAAAGCAGGGCGGTATGGCTAACAGATGGCGATGAAAACAAAAAATTATTTCATGCATATGCAAAAGGAAGAAAGGTGTCTAATACCATTTGGAGCCTAGAGGACTCAATGGGGGATACCCAGACCTCTTTTGATAGTATGGCTTGGGTGGGGGTAAATCACTTCCAAACACTTTTTAAAGCCCCTGCATAGGCTAACATTGTGGAAATAGTCAGAATGGCACAACTGTTTCCCCGGTTTGTGGAAGAGGAAGACAATCACTCCTTGATGGCAATTGTCATAGAAGAAGAGCTGAAGGGAGTCTTACAGAGCTTTCAGAAAGACAAAAGTCCGGGACCGGATGGATGGACCGTTGAATTTCTCTTGGTACTATTTGAGCTTATTGGGAATGATCTCTCACAGATGGTTGAAGATACAAGAATCTCTGGGCAGATTCCAACTTCCCTAAACTCTACCTTTATTGCCCTAGTTCCTAAAATTGACAACTCTTCCTCTTTAAGTGATTTCAGACCCATCTCTTTGTGCAACTGTGTATATAAGGTGGTGTCCAAAATTATTGCCAGGTAGCTTAAAATTATTTTGTCCAAGCATATATCCGCGGAACAATTTGGGTTTTTGGAAGGGCGACAAATCCATGAGGCTATTGGAGTAGCACAAGAGGGCATTCATAGTATGAAATCAAGGAAAATCAAAGGAGCTATAATCAATATTGATTTGTCAAAAGCATATGACAAGGTGAGTTGGTTGTATATTCATTTACTTCTTACACATCTGGGCTTTGCTGTGGATTTTATCAGGTGGATTATGAGCTGTATTTCTACGGTCTCATTTGCGGTTCTCATTAATGGAGCAGCCTCTCCCTTCTTTCGGTCGAAAAGAGGTCTACGTTAGGGTTGTCCATTATCACCTTTACTTTTCCTATTGGTAGCAGAAGGGTTAAGTAAGGCACTAAGAAAATCTTGTAGGGATGGCACCCTCCAGGGTATTCAAGTGGCTCTGGACTTATTTATATCACATCTACTTTTTGTGGATGATATCCTCATTTTCTGTTCTGGATTGGGTGGGGACATTGAAACACTCCATGACATATTCCAAGTCTTCTCTCAAGCTACTAGTATGGAGATAATTGACAGGAAATCCACTTTATCGACTCACTTGCTTAGGGAATTTGAGATAATGGCTATACGAAGGATCTTCCCTTATACATTATTACGCTTTGAAGATGGTTTCTGCTACCTTGGGTTCCACTTTAAACCAAATGCATATACAAAATAGGATTGGAACTGGCTTATTGAAAAAATTCACAAGCAGTTGAAGGTATGGAGCCACAAGTGGCTTTCAAGAGTAGGAAGACTGGTCCTGGTGAAATCTATTTTAGAGGCCATTCCGGTGTATTGGATGTCCCTCTCTTGGATCCCCAAAGGGACGTTGGAAAAATCTAGGAAATTATGCTTTTGTTTTCATTGGAGCGGTAATGGAGACTTTGTTTCCCCATGGGTTCGTTGGCAGATAATTGCTATCCCTAAGGCCTTAGGGGGTTGGGGTCTGAAAAACATTCATCTTTTCTCAAAAGCATTGGCAGCTAAAGGGGTTTGGAGACTACTAAAATCCGATAGACTATGGAGAAGAGTTGTCATCCAGAAATACATTTCCCTTGCATCAGTTATGGACTGGGTTCGGAATACGATTAAGTCTCACCATGGTGGTTCTGTTATCTGGAAAGCTGTAACAAAATATTTTTCTGTGGTTGGAGACCTTCTAGCTTGGAATATTGGGAATGGACAAGCTCTTCGAGTTGGGGAAGATCCTTGGTTTGGGAGTGAAGGTAGACACATTTTATCAGATGGATTGATTACATCCCTTCGGGAAATAGGTATAACTTACCTATCGCAACTTGCTTTTCAAGATATGATCCACCCATGGAAGTAATCGTGGATAGATGCAGGCACATTGGAACTTTATGTGGAGGAACAGGATGAATTGAGAACTTATTACAGAGCACTCATACGTTCTCAAATTCACATTCGCAATAGGGAGGACTGTTTGGTATGGGAAGAGGCTCCAAATGGGGTGTTCTCACCAAAGAATGGATACATCAGCTTGAGTCATTTCATAAATCCACGTGAATTGGCTTCGTGGTGGAATCCAATCTGGAAGCTAAACTGCCCTTTGAAACACCGTTTATTCATGTGGAATGTCCTCGAAAATTCCATTCCTACCTGGGATTTTTTATAGAGAAAGAACAGGGTTGGGCCGGGGTGGTGCATATTGTGCAAAGCAAACGAGGAACCTGTCTTCACTTATTTCTCCAATGTCCATACACGGTGCAGGTATGGGAAGAATGCTCCAGAATTTCAAATTTTTACTTTAATTGGGAAGGGAATACGTTGCTACTGGCTTGGTCACAGTGGTGTATGGATCCAATCGGCATCTCCTTCAGAGCCCTTCCTCTAATGGTGGCCTGGGGAATTTGGCTGGCACAGAATGGCATGATTTTCAATGAAAAAACATGTACACCAGCGATCTCAGCCATACAAATATGTGGCTTCATAAAGGCCTACCCTCAACATATCAAAGTTGTGAAACAAAGAACTATTCTTGTCCCTAGCATCGACCACTCGATTCCATGGGATTTCTAAGATGGTTCTGCTGAGGAGAACATCTGTGGGGGTGGGGCTGTTCTACATCTTTCTTTAACCCACTCTTATCATCTTTTTTGGGGTCTGGGGGAGGGTGGGAACAATTATGCTAAACTCATGATACTAAAGCTTCTTCTCATTTTTTCCATGGAGAATGGTTGTCAATAGTTAAATGTGTATGGAGATTCTATGAATGCCACAAATTGGACACTTGGCACTCAACAATGCAGAGACCTTAGACTTGCAAACATACTTCAGGACATTCTAGAACTAAAGCTTTCATTTTTACAATTTTCTTGCAAACATGTTTTCAGGGAGAATAACAAGGAGGCGGACAAGGCTTCTAAGATTGGCAGCGACCTGGAAATGGGGATGTGGAAAGTAAAAGAATACCATGATGGGACTCTATATGAGTACTATCATAGACCTTTCGTTGATGAATTGGCATTACATGAACAGTAGTGATGATGCTAATAAATTTTGGAACAAATTATCTTTTTTTGTGACGACAGTTTGAAGACTTATTATTACTCTTTAAACTTTCTTTTTGGTAAATTAGGAGGCTCAGGGAGCCACCAGACTTAATTTTGTTCTGCTTTTCTGTTGTGGCCTATATTTGGTGATGAGGAGCACACCTGACTGATGTATTGAAGATCTTACTCTTGATCGTACTGATTGTCCTTCAATGGATACCCACATGCATATTTGCATATACATAATGTGATTTTGTTCACCTCTGCTGAAATAAAATTATGCTTTTTTTTCTAGGAAAAAAAAACAATGATAAAACAATGTAATGCAACTATACAGATATTAAGCATTGTTTGTTTTTCGTTTAACTCAGGAAACATGTATAATATATATTTATACAAAACTTTCTATTATATTTAACTATAATGCAGAAAACTAAATAACATATATATACATAGAAAGAATGATACTGATATTCTATGAAACATTATAGTAATTTAGGATCTTTTAGATTTTATAAATTAAATTCCATTACCGTTTAGTATAGGGCAGAATGATGAAAACAAATTCAATCAATGTACAATTTATCGAATCAATGGCATTTGGCTATCTTCCAATCTATTTTAATTTGCATATCTATATTGGAGTACGATGCACAAATAGCATGGGGAAAAATATAGATATTGATTTATCACTTCCAAATCATCATTTAAACTTTAACATGCAGATTGTAAACAAATCTAGAATTAAATTATTTTCAAAAACATGAACCAGAAAACATACTAGCTATACAGAACATAATTACTAACTGAGATGAAGTAGAAAATTTGTAAAACCTAGGCAAATCTGTAGGGAAACAAACAACCCAAGAATACCGTTCCACCCAACCAATTCCTGAAAATAGTCAAGTATTGTCTTAGGACCCCTGAGCCTATTCACTGAACCACCAGGAGGAAGAAACTCAGGAAATGGGACTTCTTCTTGCTGTAGCAAATAAATTTAGAATCCTCAATAGTTAGCAGTCCAATAGATCTGCACCAGCATCTCTGGTTCTTATCAGCAATGCTGCAGAATTAAGATTACAGTCACCACTAACCTCCCTATTTGAATCTCTCTTGTGATCACCTGATTCACATGAGGAACATATTCTATACAAATATTGATCAAGAGCTGCCCGCTAAATTCGAATTTGCCTTTATAGGTTGCCTAGGACTTTTCAGATGTTATTGGGTCATTAAATGAGCTTCCTGCTCACTCCCTCCACCTGGGAGATAATGCCCTGATTTTAGGCATAGTTGTCTCATAACCAATAGCTAGTGGTGTGATGCACCTGCTGCCATCTGTCTGTTGGTTTGGGAGCCAGATCTTCTACTCTCGTAGATGATATTGTATCAGCCGTGTTTGTACCCCAGTTTTATATGATATGTAGGTGGACTGTACAGCCACCCCAGCAGGGGGGGGTGTGGGGGGGCATCGCCCCCCCATGGGGTTCCAAGGGGGACCATCCCCCCTGGCTGGGGGGTCCGGGGGCAGTGCCCCAGAAGAAACTTTTTGGGGCTGTTTTTGCCAGCTGTTTTGTGGGCCCATGGTTTTGGGTATCCCGTGGTATTTTCCCATTGTATTTCCCTTATAAAATAAAGACATTGTAATACGACTAGGGATGATGATGGATTAGGTTTTATGCATTGTAAAGATCTCTGAGATCAGGAGAAAAACTATGAAATAGAGAAGAGGAAGTGCAGCGGTTGTGCTGCAGGTTGTATCCCTTCACCTTGCTGGATGGTAATAATAATAAGGACTGGCAAATTCAGTGTGGACGTAGCCCAAGTTGGGCGAACCACGATATATCTGTGTCTCTCTTGTAATGTGTATGTGTGATTATATTTGCATTTCTGTTTATTGTTATTGCTCTGCGATCCTGTTTTTCTAACAATTGGTATCAGAGCCAAAGTTCTATTCGGCAGTTAAACCCGCAGGAAGCTAGGGTTTCTGGTTCGAGTGGGAGCAATGGCAGAAGAAGGAAATTTTAAGGTCAAGAAGTTTAACGGCCAAAACTTCAGGTTATGGAAGATGCAAATGGAGGACTATCTGTACCAGAAGGATCTATTCCTCCTGTTGGGAGGAAAAGCAAAGCAGCCGACGACTATGAAGGATGAAGAATGGGAGGTTCTTGACAGAAAGGCTCTGGGAACAATACGGTTGAGCCTGGCTTCGTCGGTGGCTTTCAATATCTCAAAAGAAATGACAACAGAGGGTTTGATGAGCACATTGGGTAAGCTGTATGAAAAACCCTTTCCCTCCAACAAGGTATTTCTAATGAAGCGTTTATTTAATATGAAGATGTCTGAAGGTGGATCTATTACTGATCATTTAAATGAGTTTAATACGGTTACAAATAAGCTAAGTTCTGTAAGTGTGAACTTTGATGATGAGGTTAGGGCTCTTTTAATCTCGTGTTCATTGCCAGAAAGTTGGAATAGCTTGGTCATGGCTGTAAGTAACTCTGTCTCTGGTTCAAACACCTTGAAATTTGATGATGTTATTAGTGTTATTCTTAGCGAGGAAATGCAAAGAAAAAGCACAGATGAGACATCAGGTAATGCGTTGACCATGGAGAGCAGGGAAAGAAAAAAGGAGAGAGGAAAGAGCCAAGTTAATCGTGGAAAGTCTAAAATGGGCAAATCCAAGTCCAGACTGGGAAAGATAGAGTGCTGGAACTGTGGAAAGAAAGGACATCTGAAGTAAGAATGCAAATCTCTAAAGAAGAAAGGAGATGCATAGAAGGAAACTACCCAGGAAGCAAATGTAGCAGGTGATGTGTTACAAGATGCTTTGATTCTTGCATTAGATAATATTAGTGATTATTGGGTAGTAGATTCAGGAGCTTCATGTCATGCTACCCCCCATAGGAAATACTTTCATGAGTATGTTCCTGGTGACTTTGGACATGTTTTATTGCGTGATGATGAGCCATGTAAAATTGTTGGAATGGGTAAGGTATGGATCAAAGTTAAGAATGGAACTGATTGGTTGTTGAAAGAAGTTAGGCATATTCCTGCTATGAAAAGAAATATGATCTCAACGGGGCAGTTGGGAGATGGCGGCTATCTATCTACGTTAGGAGAAAAGTGGTGGAAGATCACTAAAGGATCAATCGTGATAGAAAAAGGAGACAGAGTAGGTACGTTGTATTTATGTCCTCATAATACTGACCATTCTATCTCTTTAGCTTCCACAAGAACATATACAACATTGTGGCATCATAGGCTTGGCCACATGAGTGAGAAGGGGATGCAGATTCTCCACTCAAGGAAGTTGTTGCCGGATTTGAAGTAGGTAAGTTTGGAATTCTGTGAAAACTGTGTTTATGGAAAACATAAGAGAGTCAGATTTCTTAGGGTTGGGAAATAGAAGAAGAATGAAAAATTAAATCTTGTGCATACAGATGTATGGGGACCGGCTCAGGTACAATCTCTTAGTGGCTCTCATTATTATGTTACATTGATTGATGATGCAACTAGGAAAACTTGGGTTGATTGCATTAGACAGAAATCTGATGTGTTTGCTACTTTTAAGAAGTGGAAAGCTTTGGTTGGGAATGAGACAGGAAAAAGATTGAAGTGTCTCAGATCTGATAATGGAGGTGAGTACTGCGGCAAGGAGTTTGATAGTTACAGTTCATACCATGGGATTCGTAGAGAGAAGACAGTCCCGGGAACACCACAGGAAAATGGTGTGTCAGAAAGGATGAACAGAATGATCATGGAGTGTGGAAGGTGTATGAGACTGCATGCAGGGTTGCCCTTACAGTTTTGGGCAGATGTTGTAACTACTGCTGTTTACTTAATAAAGAGAGGACCTTCAAGTGCTTTGGATGGTGGTATTCCAGAGGAAGCATGGACAGATCAAAAGGTAAACTACTCATTTCTGAGAATGTTTGGTTGTGAAGCATTTGTTCATATTGATAAAGAAAATAGAACAAATCTTGAAGCTAAATCTAAGAAATGTACCTTTATTGGATATGGGGTTGATGAATTTGGTTATCGTTTATGGGATTATGAAAATAACAAAATCATCAGGAGTAGAGATGTGATATTCAATGAAAAGGTCATGTATAAAGATCAGTTGCAGGGAAAGAAACAAGAAAAGGAAAACACAGAGTACATAGTGCTTGATGAAATTAAAGAAAATGAAGTTTCGAAGGTGCCAGAAAATCAAGAGCAGCAGCAAGTACCTGAAACTCCTAAAACTGTAAGAAGATCTACCGGGTTAAGTAGACTCCCTGAACGATACTCTCCTTCAATGTATTATTTATTGATGACTGATTCTGGTGAACCAGAATGTTATGAAGAAGCAATGCAAGTGGAAACTAGAAAGAAGTGGGAGCAAGGCATGAATGAGGAGATGGACTCATTGGTAGGAAACCAGACTTGGGATTTGGTTCAGTTGCCTGCTGAAAAAATAGCATTGCAAAACAAATGCATTTATAGGTTGAAGGAAGAAGAAGAAGGTAAGAAGCGGTACAAGGCCAGACTTGTTGTAAAGGGGTTTGCACAAAAGAAAGGTATAGATTTTGATGAGATATTTTCTACTGTTGTTAAGATGACTTCGATTAGGACTATCTTAAGTCTAGTGGCGGTAGCAGATTTGCATCTTGAACAGTTAGATGTAAAAACAGCCTTCCTCCATGGGGATTTGGAGGAAGAAATATATATGCAGCAGCCACAAGGGTATGAGGTCAAAGGTAAGGAGGATCTAGTATGCAGGTTGAAAAAGAGTTTGTATGGCTTGAAGCAAGCTCCAAGGCAGTGGTATCTAAAGTTTGACAGGTTTATGACAGAACAAGGTTATAGTAGATGTCATTCTGACCACTATGTTTATTTCAAGAAGCTAGACAATGGAAGATATATTATCTTGTTATTCTATGTTGATGACATGCTTGTTGCAGGGTCTGACATGCAGGATATAAATGTACTCAAAAGGAAGCTAGCTAATTCATTTGCGATGAAGGATTTGGGTGCTGCAAAGCAAATCCTTGGTATGAGAATAACAAGAGACAGGAAAAATCACAAATTGACATTGTCTCAAAGTGAGTACATACAAAAGGTGTTGGAGAGGTTCAGAATGCAGAATGCAAAACCTGTAAGTACACCTTTGGCTAGCCATTTCAGTCTAAGTAAGGAAATGCATCCCAAGACACAAGAAGAGACAGATTACATGTCCAAGATTCCCTATCAATCAGCAATTGGCAGCTTCATGTATGCCATGGTGTGCACAAGACCAGATATTGCACATGTAGTGGGAGTTGTGAGCAGATATATGAACAATCCGGGTAAAGAACATTGGAAGGAAGTATAGTGGATTCTTAGGTATTTGAGAGGTACTACCATTGAGGCATTATGTTTTGGAGGTTCAGACACTGTTCTACAGGGATATGTTGATGCAGATATGGCAGGTGACAAGGATAGCAAGAGGAGCACCACAGGGTATGTGTGAACTGTAGGTGGAATAGCAGTAAGCTAGATTTCAAAACTACAGAAGGTTGTTGCACTTTCAACAATAGAAGCAGAGTATGTTGCCATTACAGAGGCTAGTAAAGAGATGATTTGGTTGCAGAGGTTTATGGAGGAAGTGGGCAAGAAGCAGAAGGATAGCAGATTGTATAGTGACAGCCAGAGTGCCATTCACCTTGCAAAGAACTCAGCATTCCATTCCAGGACTAAACATATACAGCTCAGTACCATTTCATACGCTCTGTTCTGGAAGATGAACTGTTGAAGCTGGAAAAGATACATACTAACCAGAATCCTGTAGACATGTTCACAAAGGTAGTGACCAGAGAGAAAGTGAGTTCGTGCTTGGTTTCAGTTTTCCTTCTATCATGAAGGTGAAGAGGAGAAATTTGCTAATTCCAAGTCCAGCAAGTGCAGCAGCGGTGGAGTTGCTGTGATCAGTCTCCAAGTGGGAGATTGTTGGTTGTGGAGCCAGATCTTCTAGTCTCATAGATGATATTGTATCAGCCTTGTTTGTACCCCAGTTTTATATGATATGTAGGTGGACTGTATAGTCACCCCAGCGGGGGGGGGTGTGGGGGGGAATCGCACCCGCATGGGGTTCCAGGGGGGATGATCCCCCCTGGTTGGGGGTCCGGGGGTAGTGCCCCCGAAGAAAATTTTGGGGGCTGTTTTCGCCAGCTGTTTTGCGGGCCCATGGTTTTGGGTATCCCGTGGTATTTTCCCATTGTATTTCCCTTATAAAATAAATACATTGTA
This sequence comes from Larix kaempferi, assembly GCA_027924585.1. NCBI lineage: Eukaryota > Viridiplantae > Streptophyta > Pinopsida > Pinales > Pinaceae > Larix > Larix kaempferi. The sequence continues at coordinate 313,317 of BSBM01001156.1, read as the reverse complement.
ATATGGCTAGGGATGATGATGTATTAGGTTTTATGCATTGTAAAGATCTCTAAGATCAGGAGAGAGACTGTGAAATAGAGAAGAGGAAGTGTAGCGGTTGTGCTGCAGGTTGTATCGCTTCACCTTGCTGGATGGTAATAATAATAAGGACTGGAAAATTCAGTGTGGACGTAGCCCAAGTTGGGTGAACCATGATATATCTGTGTCTCTCTTGTAATGTGTATGTGTGATTATATTTGCATTTCTGTTTATTATTATTGCTCTGCGATCCTATTTTTCTAACACTGTCCCATACCTTCCAACAACTTCCATTCCTCCTAGTGGGTCAGTGAACACTCATTCAACAGTCCTCTTGGGTGTTTGTCTCCTAATTAATTTATTTAAATAATAATATTCAGTAATTACATTCACCCATGATCAAAACTGATCATAATTACAAAACTTTGTAATTAAATTTAACATAAAGTAATTAAATTTAACATAAAGTATTTTGCAAATAAAATAATAATTTTCAGAAATTTGGGTAGGTGACAACTTTGATGATGAGGTTAGGGCTCTTCTAATCTTGTGTTCATTGCTAGAAAGTTGGAATGGCTTGGTCATGGTTGTAAGTAACTTTGTCTCTGGTTCAAACACCTTGATATTTGATGATGGTGTTAATGTTATTCTTAGCAAGGAAATGCGAAGAAAAAGCACAAGTGAGACATCAGGTAATGCGTTGACCATGGAGAGCATGGGAAGACAAAGGGAGAAAGGAAAAAGCCAAGTTAATAGCAGCAAGTCTAAAATAGGAAGATCCAAGTCCAGACTGAAAAAAATAGAGTGCTGGAACTATGGAAAGAAAGGACATATGAAGAAATACTGCAGATCTCTGAAGAAAAAAGGAGATGGACATCAGGGAACTTTCCAGGAATCAAATGTAGCAGGTGATGCGCTACAAGATTATTTGATTATTGCATTAGATAATACTAGTGATTATTGGGTAGTAGATTTAGGGGCTTCATTTCATGCTACACCCCATAGGAAATATTTTCATGATTATGTTCCAGGTTATTTTGGACATGTCTTATTGGGTGATGATGAGCCATGTAAAATTGTTGGAATGGGTAAGGTATGGATAAAATTTAAGAATGGAACTGAATGGCCACTAAAAGATGTTAGGCATATTCCTACTATGAAAAGAAATATGATCTCAACAGGGCAGTTGGGAGATGGCGGTTGTCTATCTACGTTTGGAGAAACATGGTGGAAGATCACTAAAGGATCAATGGTGATAGAAAAAGGAGATAGGGTAGGTACGTTTTATTTATGTCCTAATAATATTGACCATTCTATCTCTTTAGCTTCCATAGGAATAGATACATCATTATGGCATCATAGGCTTGGCCACATGAGTGAGAAGAGGATGCAGATTCCCCACTCAAGGAAGTTGCTACCAGATTTGAAGCAGGTAAGTTTGGAATTTTGTGAGAACTATGTTTATGGAAAATAGAAGAGAGTTAGAATTCTCAGGGTTAGGAAACAGAAGAAGAATGAAAAGTTAGAGCTTCTGCATACAAATGTATGGGGACCAGCTCAAGTACAATCTCTTGGTGGCTCTCATTATTATGTTACATTTATTGATCATGCAACTACAAAAAGTTGGGTCTATTGCATTAGACATAAATTTGATGTGTTTGCTACTTTTAAGAAGTGGAAAGCTTTGGTTTAGAATCAGACAGGAAAAAGGTTGAAGTGTCTCAAATCTAATAATGGAGGTGAGTACTGCGGCAAGGAGTTTGATAGTTACTATTCATACCATGTTATTTGTAGAAAGAAGATAGTTCCAGGAACACCACAAGGAAATGGTGTGTTAGAAAGGATGAATAGAACAATCATGGAGCACGCAAGGTGTATGAGATTGCATGCAGGGTTGCCCTTATAGTTTTGGGAAAATGTTGTAAATATTGTTGTTTATTTAATAAATATAGGGCCTTCAAGTGTTTTGGAGGGTGGTATTCCAGAGGAGGCATGGACGGGTAAAAAGGTAAACAACTCATTTATGAGAATGTTTGGTTGTGAAGCATTTGTCCATATTGATAAAGAAAATAGAACAAAGCTTGAAGCTAAATCCAAGAAATGTACCTTTATTGGATATGGGGTTGATAATTTTTGTTATCGCTTATGGGATTATGAAAAAAAAAAAATCATTAGGAGTAGAGATGTGATATTCAATAAAAAGTTCATGTAGAAATATCAGTTGCAGTGAAAGAAATAGGAAAAGGAAAACACATAGTACATAGTACTTGATGAAGTTGAAGAAAATGAAGTTCCAAAGGTGCCAAAAAATCAAGAACAACAACAAGTACCTGAAACTCCTACAAGTGTAAGAAGATCTACCAGGTTAAGTAGACTCCCTGAACGATACTCTCCTTCAATGTATTATTTATTGATGACTGATGATTGTGAACCAGAATGTTATGAAGAAGCAATGTAGGTGGAAACTAGAAAGAAGTGGGAGCAATGCATGAATGAGGAGATGGACTCATTGGTAGGAAACCAGACTTGGGATTTTGTTCAGTTTCCTGCTAGTAAAAGAGCACTGCAGAACAAATGGATTTACAGGTTGAAGGAAGAAGAAGGAGGTAAGAAGCGGTACAAGGCCAGACTTGTTGTAAAGGGGTTTGGATAGAAAAAAGGCATATATTTTGATGAAATATTTTCTCCTGTTGTTAAGATGACTTCAATTAGGACTATCTTAAGTCTAGTGGTGGTAGATGATTTGCATCTTCAATAGTTAGAGGTAAAAAAAACCTTTCTCTATGGGGATTTGGAGGAAGAGATATATATGCAGTAGCCACATGGGTATGAGGTCAAAGGGAATGACGATCTGGTATGCAAGCTGAAGAAGAGCTTGTATGGCTTGAAGCAAGCTCCAAGGCACTAGTATTTAAAATTTGACAGGTTTATGACAAAACAAGGTTATAGTAGATGTCATTCTGACCACTATGTTTATTTGAAGAGGCTAGATAATGAAAGATATATTATCTTGTTATTGTAAGTGGATGACATGCTTGTTGCAGGGTCAAACATGCAAGATATAAATGTGCTCAAAAGGAATATTTCTAATTCATTTGTGATGAAGCATTTGGGTGCTGCAAAGCAAATCCTTGGTATGAGAATAACAAGAGACAGAAAAAATAGCAGATTGACATTGTCTTAGGGTGAGTACATACAAAAGGTGTTGGAGAGGTTCAGAGTGCAGAATGTAAAACTAGTTAGTACACTTTTAGCCAGCCATTTCAAACTAAGTAAGGAAATGTGTCCCAAGACACAGTAAGTGATAAATTACATGTCCAAGATTCCCTATTCATTAGCAGTTGGTAGCTTGATGTATGCCATGGTGTGCACAAGACCAGATATTGCACATGCAGTGGGAGTTGCAAGGAGATATATGAACAATCCAGGTAAAGAACATTGGAAGGTAGTACAGTGGATTGTTAGGTATTTGAGAGGTACTATCACTCAGGCATTATATTTTGGAGGTTCAGACACTGTTTCTACTTCGATATATTGATGCAGATATGGCATGTGATAAGGATAACAGGAGGAGCACCACGGGGCATGTGTTTATTGTAGGTGGAACAAGAGAAAGTTGGATTTTGAAACTGCAAAAGGTTGTTTCACTTTCAACAACGGAAGCAAAGTATGTTGCTGTTACAGAGGCTAGTAAAGAGATGATTTGGTTGCAGAGGTATATGGAGGAATTGGGTAAGAAGCAGAAGGATAACAGACTGTATAGTGACATCCATAGTGCCATTCATCTTGCAAAGAAATCAACATTCCATTCGAGGAAAAAACATATACAGCTCAAGTACCATTTCATAAGCTCTATTGTGGAAGATGAACTGTTGAAGCTGAAGAAGATACATACTAGCCAGAATACTGCAGACATGTTTACAAAGGTAGTATCCAGAGAGAAACTGAGTTCTTGCTCAGTTTCAGTTAGCCTTCTAGCGTGAAGGTGAAGATGAGAAATTTTCCAAGTCTAAGTCCAGCAAGTACAACAACAGTGGAGTTATTGTGATCAGTATCCAAGTGGGAGATTGTTGGTTGTGGAGCCTGATCTTACAGATTCATAGATGTTATTCAGTCATGTTTGTACCCTAGGTATACTATACACTCTTTCCCCCACTTTTGGGTTGTTTTCGCCAACCATTTACGACCCATGGTTTTGGGTAACCTGTGGTATTTTCCCATTGTATTTCTCCTTTAAAAGAAAGACAGTGTAACACGACTAGGGTTGATGGATTAGGTATTATGCATTGTAAAGATCTCTGAGATCGTGAAGAGAGACTGTGTGAGATAGTGAAGAGGAAGTGCAACGGATGTGCTACAGGTTGTATCCCTTCATTTGTTGGATGGTATAATAATAAGGACTAGCAATTTTAGTGTGGACATAGCCCATCTTGGGTGAACCACGATATATTGGTGTCTCTCTTGTAATGTGTTTGTGTGATTATATTTGCATTTTTGTTTATTATTATTGTTCTGTGATCCTTTTTTTCTAACATAAAACACTTCTCTCCAGCTTCGAATGAAGGAAGCACAAGTCCAAAACACTGGCTATGTTGAGAAGATAGAAGTACTTGAGCAACAACTGAAGGATGTAGTTTCGAATGCAAACAATTCTTCTTTTTCTAGGTTCCCTGAGGAAGAGTTCAAGGACTTGGCCCTTAAAATAAATGAAGAGCATCATAAACACTTGACTGAGCTATTTGATTCCCTGAACGATATTCAGGAAACTTATAATGATTTTGAACGACATTCCATTATACTTGAGTAGCATATTGAAAGAAGGAAACAAGATTCCAGGGCCATTGAACATATTATTGACTGGAAAAGGTATATTATGAAAAAATCTAAAGATATCCCAGTTTTAGATAGACTCAAGTTCAGGAGAATAAGAACATCTTTGGATGCCTGGAAAAATGCTTGTGAGTTAGTTGAAGAAACAATTTAGAAGGCACAAGCAACATGTAATAGAAGATGGTATGTTGCAGACAATATCATGATCATGCTAGAGTTTCCAACTCTGGACCTTATTGAGAAGGCTTGTCCAACAAAGGTGTTAATTGAGTAGGTTGATAATAGGTGTGCGCATTTCAAAGAGCGAATTCAACAACTTGAGTACATAAAGATTTCATAATTCGAGGAATTGATCAAGCAACCTATCAGTCTGGAGAGTAAGATCCACATTTTTTGCGTACTTGGCATAAACTAAGGAAGAATGAGATTGAGTCCTTCAGGTGTAATTCCTAGTTGGGACTAGAATTGCTTACATATCCTGATGTGGAGGAGTTATTAGATGTTTGGGCCAAGTGGCAAGTCTCCCTTGGCCATTCTTAGATTAGATTTATTTTGTAATCCATGTTTTATGGGAAGTCGACTCTTTGTATCTTTATGTAATTATTATTTAAAGGGTAGAGATCTCATAGGGCAAGGGGGGGGGGGTGAATCACCAAAGAAGACCTAGAGACACTTTGTTTCTATGGAAACATTGTAATTTTTTTCAAGTTTAATCAATCACACTCAGTTTCTCTTTGCCATCTTCTTTGTCCAAGTTGTCAAATTTGTTTGATAATTTTTTATTTCTTCACTTCGTTTATTGAAACAACTCTGTGTTATCTTTGCAATCTATGAATACATTTGATCTGAAGTTGGATTTTTTCTTAACTCACTATTTAGATGTTATTATGTGTTAAGTGAATTTATTCATTTATCTATTCCTACAAATGATAAATATTTTCCATTTCTGCTAGTTTGTCAATTGGCAGGGCATAACAGAATAGTCTCACATGTGCTTAATTACTTAGATTAGATCATTCAATTGTTATTTTATGGTTTATCTAAAGCTAGTTAACCTACATCCAATTCATATTTTTGTTTATTGGTGAAACAATTAACCATATTCCATATCTGATTGTTTTGCACAACAAAACATATTTTCTTAATATAGATCTAACTTAGTTAGATTTTTCTTAAACAAACATCACTCACCCCTTAGAGATACAACAACGTTTTATCTTCCCTCACCAGAAGACAGATCCATTCATATCAATCCACATAAGTGCTAGTGGAGGCCTAATATCTGTAGGGGACAGTTCTACCAAACAATTTGGGGATAGAACCACTCTTGCGTAGGTTCGTTTCAAGCCTTTCAGATTGGATTGTCAACTTCTGTTGATTTTCCTTGGAACATATTCCAGCATCATACCCAAGGCTTCAACAAATGGTGCTAGAAGGAGGGCCATGAATAGTCATTCCTAGACAAAACACGAGTAGAACTCCTCCAGCAAGAATACCGGATGTTACCAGGAGCCAAACACAAGCATCCACATCTACGGAACAACAACTTCAAGATACAATCGTAATTCTTGCTACATCTGTAACAGGACAAGAAATAGTTAGGCCTAGAAATATTTTTCTATCACCCACTAGGGGGCCTATAACTCTTGAGCAATTAAGGAAAAGTAATCATGATAATATTGCTAGGGTTGGACATAGAATTGAAGTAAATTGGAACCTAAGAGAAGTTTTGTCCCAATAAAGAAAAATCAATTCTTGGATTGATACTGATTATCAGAATACGAATAATCAAAATACAAATAACCAAAATACTAATAATCAAAACACATCACGACAAGAACCATTTCTTGATATTCAATCTTTATTTCAAGAAATAGATAAAGCTCAAAATACCCCACATCCCAACAAAACATCAGGTGGACCACTGCCATCTCCTCCTCCTTCTTCTTCATCCTCATTTGAGGAATCATCAGATAGTGAGTCATCCACTAGTTCTTCTTCTTCGGAAGATATACCAATGGCAGAAGAACAACCGAATAGACCTTGGTTAGACCAGCGTGCTATTTTTATTCGTAGTGAACAACATAGACTTCCTAAGAACCCAAAAATGGCTTCCCAAATTTTACCCAGATGATAAAACTCATGTGGAAGACCATATTAAAACCTTCATGCAGGTTATCAAACTTTGGTACAACTATATCCAGTTGTTGCTTAAGAAGTGAATCCGACTTCCATCTTGAGAAGAAATATATGAATGAAATAATGATTAATAAATAGATGATGAATGTATTACAAGAGAGCTCGCCTTTTATAAGGTTTGAGCATGCTTAAGGAAGGGTTACATCCCTTCAATTAAATAATTAACAATTTACTATTTGATTTAACATATCATTTAATATGTGTAGCATTGCCACCCCCTTTAAAGGGAGCTTTGTCCTCAAAGTTGTATTTATTGGCATCATATTTTGTCCTTGATTTGTGTTGATGCTTGATTTGAGCTAAGTGATCTGGACCGATCTCTCTATATTGATGATGGAATGGGTCTTTGTTGTGTTGTGATTCTTTCTTATTAGGTGGATAATCTGTCAGTCTCAATCCATTCAGTCAATGCTTATTTCCTTTCCATTCAAATTCCATGTGTTACTCTGGCAGGTTGGTAGAGTAAGTCCCCAGCGATGCTAACCAGTCAGCACCTAATACCATGTCCACTTCTTTGAGAGGTAAGGCAACACAATTGAGTTGTAGGTGTAAGTTTTGTATGTGTAATGACACCTTATGACATTTCCCTACTTCTTCTATGTGTTTATCCATGATGGTTGAGGCTTTAAGCCCTTTTGCACGGAACACAAAAAGATTTAGTTCCTTTGCCTTATTGATGTCGATCAAATTATGGGTACTTCCATAATCGACCAAAATTGTGATCCCTATCTTTAATTTTCCCATTAAGTTGTAGTCTTTTTGGTCCTGAATTCCTAGATTCTATTACTCGGAATATGAATAGTTCCATTTTAAGGATGTCATGATTTCTCAACTGAGGTGGCAGATATTTTCCTACAAGTGCTTGGATTTCCTTCTATTGGGTGTAATCTTTCTCTGGTGTCTCTACCTTTTCTTTCTTACAGACTTGTTGAGTACATGTAACCGTCACAACTGATGCTTTAGATGATCTTGTGTCTGTATCCAAATCAATTGTATCTCCCTCTCTTGATACCTGTACTTGCTTCCCATTAATGATTTTGCAATGTACTGTGTGATTGGTCTTGCATTTATGTCCTGGGAACCAATCTTCTCCACAACGACGACAAGTATTCTTCTTGTTTTTCCTGTCACTATTGGTGCCACTGCTTGATGTTTTTGAGCTTTTTCCAACTTCATAGCCATATGACTGATATTTGTTACATTGATGACCAGGTGACCATGTATCTTCACAATACCTGCACTGGGTCTCTTGCTATTGCAAATATCCCTTTTTAGGGTTCCCTTGTCTTGATGGTTTGAATTTTTCTTCAATAAGTTTTGCTTTGCGCCTAGCCTTATCCAAATTGGACACGTTATGTAATTCTAATTCATCTCTTATGTATGGTTTAAGACCAGAGATATATGTTTGGAGTCATTGACCCTCTGTTAATTCTAGTACGCCCGTCGCTAATGCTTCCCTTACATAGGTGTATTCTTCCGCGTTTCCTTCTTGTTGTAGCCTAGTTAGTTTGGCGAGAAACTCTTTCTCTGTCACACCTTAGAATATTTTAAAGAAATCATTTTTGAAGTTGTCCCAATTGTTGGACATATTGTTGTCGTTTTCTTCCACCACATGTACCAATTGTATGCCCGTCCTTCAAGCTGCCTGCAGGCATATTTAATTTTCTCGTCATCTAATAAGATTTTGTGAATGTAGAAGAATTATTCCACCTTGTTGATCCATGCCATGCTCTATTTTGATTCTTCATCGAACTTGGGTAACTCCAATTTAGGTTTCATTGAGTATCCTCTCATCGATTGCATTGTGGCCCAAAAAGGTTTATGATGATTGTAGTCTCTATGGTCTTCTGGGATCTCCACTTTGGGGAAATTTGATTGATGATCATTAGTATCGGTTCTATCATGATATGAGTGGTCTCCCTTTGGCGACTCACTATGTCTAGCGTCATCTCTATCCTTAAAAAACTGCTTGATATTTTCTAGTCATGCATCGAAGTATGCTTTCATTTCCTCTCGTACCTTCCTCATTTCCCATGAGACTACTTCGGGAATTTCGTATTGCACCTAGCACGAAAAATCTTCTTTTTCTTCTTGAAACTCTTTGTCAAGTTTGTCCATTCTAGAATTTAGACGTTCGAGGATTTTTAAATCTCTAATTTGGTCTTTTTCTAGTTTTTCCAGTCGGTCTTTTTTCTCTGCCATGGTTCTTGATCTGGTGTGGGGGGGTGTTATTTTGGTTTATGGGGTGAGAGAAAAGACAATTAGTGACTCCAGAAGAATGATGAAAATCACTATAGTAATGATACTTACTATAATTAGTAAGTATAATTTAAAAAATAATAAATATAATATTATTATATTTAAATATTTTTATTATGAATTTTAGAAATAAAATTGAAAAAAACTAAAATATTATAAAAAATATTCTTTTTATAAAATCAAATTGTACAACTACTTTGATACCAAATGGCACAACCGTATCCAGTTGCTGCTTAAGAAGCAAATCTGACTTCCATCTTGAGAAGAAATATATGAATGAAATAATGATTAATAAATAGATGATGAATGTATTACAAGGGAGCTCGCCTTTTATAAGGTTTGAGCGTTCTTAAGGAAGGGTTATGTCCCTTCAATTAAATAATTAACAATTTAATATTTAATTTAACATATCATTTAATATTTGTAGCAGACTTAGGAATGACATACATGAAGATGTCGTCTGTAGATTGTTTCCCTACACCTTTGAGGGAATAGCTTACACCTAGTACTTTTCCTTAGAAGCCCGATGATTTTGAATCACTCTTCATCCAGAATTTTGGAGATGATAAAACCCTAGAGGATTTGGTCATTGATTTATCCTAAATGAAAATAAAAGGGAAATAAAGGGTTAAATATTTTAACCAGATATTTCATACCTGAAAAATAGGATCCCAACCAATGTTCTTCCTGCGGAAGAGTTATTAGTGGCCTATTATATTAAGGGTCTTCCCATCCTTATAGCCATGTCGGTTAAGAGATCCCATAAGAAAATCTTGCAGGAGGCTTTTGCTAAATCCATTCAAGTAGAAAAGGACATGTTCTGTCTGAAAGATAATCCTAACACTCCAACTGATCAGCCTTCAACCTCCCGCAACAAGAAAGAAAACCCTCCTAAACCCACTACGCAAAAACCATATCCTTTTGAAATGAGTGACATGAAGAAATTTCTCCAGAATATCTCTAACAAGATGGTGGATTTGAAAAAGAATAACATTGAAAACCAAGCAAATAATAGAGGATTTGTAAGGCCATGTTACCAACCCCCTCAAAATCAAATTCCACCTAACCTTGATGAAGGGTTAACTTCTGAAGAGATCTATTCTATCTTCAAAGCTCTAGCTACAAAAGCACAGAACGCTTCTGATCACCCTAATGATAATCCCAAAGGAAATCAAGATCCCAAACTACCAGATGAAGAAGAGGACCAATCGATCAGCACCATTAGTTATTTTTCAGAACTCCCTATGAATGAAGAAGAAGATGAACTTGGGACTGTTTTTAATGTCCAACATCCTTATAACACTAAAAGCATGTTGGTGGTGGAGCCAAATATTCAGTCTCATAGATGATATTGTGAAAGTCGTGCACCTCAGAGGAATGTACACTCATGCCCCAACCGTGGGGTTTGGGGGCAGCACCCCCCAGAAAGTTTTTTTGGGGTTGTTTTTGCCAATAGTTTTCGGGTCCATGCTTTTGGGTAACCCGTGGTATTTTCCCATTGTATTTCCCTTATAAAAGAAAGACATTGTAACACAGCTAGATTTGATGTATTAGGTTTTATGCATTGTAAAGATCCCTGAGATCTGAAGCGAGATTGTGAGATAGTGAAGAGGAAGTGTAGCGGTTGTGCTGCAAGTTGTATCCCTTCACTTTGCTGGATGAAATAATAATAAGGACTGGAAACTTCAGTGTGGGCATAGCCCAAGTTGGGTGAGCCACGATATATCTGTGTCTATCTTGTAATGTGTATGTGTGTTTATATTTGCACTTTTTTTTATTGCTATTGCTCTATGTTCCTATTTTTCTAACAATTGGTATCAGAGCCAAAGGTCTATTTGGCAGATAAACCCACAGGAAGCTAGGGTTTCTGGTCCGAGTGGGAGCAATGGTGGACGAAGGAAAGTTTAAGGTTGAGAAGTTTAACGGCCAAAATTTCCAATTATGGAAGATGCAAATGGAGGACTATCTATACCAGAAGGATCTATTCCTCCCATTGGGAAGAAGACCAAAGTAGTCGGCAGCCATGAAGGATGACGAATGGGAGGTTCTTGATAGAAAGGCTCTGGGAACATTACGGTTGAGCCTGTTTTTGTCAGTGGCTTTCAATATCTCGAAAGAAACGACAGCAGAGGGTTTGATGAGTGCACTAGGTAAGCTTTATGAAAAACCCTCGGCCTCCAACAAGATATTTCTAATGAAACATTTATTTAATATGAAGATGTCTGAAGGTGGACCTGTTGCTGATCATTTAAATGAGTTTAATATGGTTACAAATCAACTAAGTTCTGTAAGTGTGAACTTTGTTGATGAGGTTAGAGCTCTTCTAATCTTGTGTTTACTGCCAGAAAGCTGGAATAGCTTGGTCATGGTTGTAAGTAACTCTATCTTTTGTTCAAACACCTTGGAATTTGATGATGTTATTGGTGTTATTCTTAGTGAGGAAATGTGAAGAAAAAACACAGGTGAGACATCAGGTAATGCGTTGACCATGGAGAGCATGGGAAGACAAAAGGATAGAGGAAAGAGCCAAGGTAATCATGGCAAGTCTAAAATGGGAAGATCCAAGTCCAAAATGGGAAAAATAAAGTGTTGGAACTATGGAAAGAAAGGACATATGAAGAAAGACTGCAGATCTCTAAAGAAGAAAGGAGATGCACAGAAGGAAACTACCCAGGAAACAAATGTAACAGGTGATGTGTTACAAAATGCTTTGATTCTTGCATTAGATAATACTAGTAATTATTAAGTAGTAGATTCAGGGCTTCATGTCATGCTACACCCTATAGGAAATATTTTCATGATTATGTTAAAGGTGATTTTGGACATGTTTTATTGGGTGACGATGAACCATGTAAAATTGTTGGAATGGGTAAGGTATGGATAAAAGTTAAGAATAGAACTTACTGGCTATTAAAAGATGTTAGGCATATTCCTGCGATGAAAATAAATTTGATCTCAGCAGGGCAGTTAAGAGATGGCGATTGTCTATCTACATTTGGAGAAAAGTCATGGAATATCACTAAAGGATCAATGGTGATAGCAAAAGGAGATAGGGTAGGTACGTTGTATTTATGTCCTCATAATACTGACCATTCTATCTCTTTAGCTTCCACAGGAACAGATACAACATTGTGGCATCATAGTCTTGGCCACATGAGTGAGAAGGGGATGCAAATTCTCCACTCAAGGAAGTTGCTGCTAGATTTGAAGCAGGTAAGTTTGGAATTCTGTGAGAACTGTGTTTATGGAAAACAGAAGAGAGTTAGATTACTAAGGGTTGGGAAACAAAGGAAGAATGAAAAGTTAGAGCTTGTGGATACTAATGTATGGGGACCAAATCAGGTACAATCTCTTAGTGGCTCTCATTATTATGTTACATTTATTGATGATGCAACTAGGAAAACTTGGGTTTATTGCATTAGACATAAATCTGATGTGTTTGCTACTTTTAGGAAGTGGAAAGCTTTGGTTAAGAATGAGAAAGGAAAAAGGTTGAAGTCTCTCAGATTTGATAATGGAGGTGAGTACTGCGGCATGGAGTTTGATAGTTACTGTTCATACCATGGGATTCGTAGAGAAAAGATAGTCCCAGTAACACCACAAAAAAATGGTGTGTCAGAAAGGATGAATAGAACAATCATGGAGGGTGCAAGGTGTATGAGACTGCATGCAGGGTTGCCCTTATAGTTTTAGGCAGATGCTGTAAATACTGTTGTTTATTTAATAAACATAGGACCTTCAAGTGCTTTGGATGGTGGTATTCCAAAGGAGGCATGGACAAATAAAAAGGTAAACTACTCAGTTATGAGAACGTTTGGTTGTGAAGCATTTGTCCATATTGTAAAAGAAAATAGAACAAAGCTTGAAGCTAAATCCAAGAAATGTACCTTTATTGGATATGGGGTTGATGATTTTGGTTATCATTTATGCGATTATGAAAATAACAAAATCATTAGGAGTAGAGATGTAATATTCAATGAAAATATTAGGTATAAATATTAGTTGTAGGGAAAGAAACAGGAAAATGAAACCATAGAGTACACAGTGCTTGATGAAATTCAAGAAAATGAAGTTTCAAAGGTGCCAGAAAATCAAGAACAACAGCAAGTACCTGAAACTCCTGCAACTGCAAGAAGATCTACTAGGTTAAGTAGACTCCCTAAACGATACTCTCCTTCAATGTATTATTTGTTGATGACTGATGCTAGTGAACCAGAATGTTATGAAGAAGCAATGCAGGTGGAAACTAGAAAGAAGTGGGAGCAAGGCATGAATGAGGAGATGGACTCATTGGTAGGAAACCAGACTTGGGATTTTGTTCAGTTTCCTATTGGGAAAAGAGCATTGCAGAACAAATGGATTTACAGGTTGAAGGAAGAAGAAGGAGGTAAATCGGTACAAGGCTAGACTTGTTGTAAAGGGGTTTGCATAGAAGAAAGCTATAGATTTTGATGAAATATTTTCTCCTGTTGTCAAGATGACTTCAATTCGGACTATATTAAGTCTAGTGGCGGTAGAATATTTGCATCTTGAACAGTTCGATGTAAAAAAAAGCCTTTCTCCATGGGGATTTGGAGAAAGAGATATATATGTAGCAGCCACAAGGATATGAGGTCAAAGGTAAGGAGAAATTGGTATGTAGGTTGAAAAAGAGTTTGTATGGCTTGAAGCAAGCTCCAAGGAAGTGGTATTTAAATTTTGACAGGTTTATGATAGAACAAGGTTATAGTAGATGTCATTCTAACCACTGTGTTTATTTCAAGATTCTAGACAATGACAGATATATTATCTTGTTATTGTATGTGGATGACATGCATGTTGTAGGGTCTTACATGCAGGATATAAATGTACTCAAAAGGAAGCTAGCTAATTCATTTCCAATGAAGGATTTGGGTGCTGCAAAGCAAATCCTTGGTATGAGAATAACGAGAGACAGGAAAAATCACAAATTGACATTGTCTTAGAGTGAGTACATACAAAAGGTGTTCGAGAGGTTCAGAATGCAGAATATAAAAGCAATAAGTACACCTTTGGCCAGACATTTCAGTCTAAGTAAGGAAATGTGTCCCAAGACATAGGAAGAGAAAGATTACATGTCCAAGATTCCCTATCAATCAACAGTTGGCAGTTTGATGTATGCCATGGTGTGCACAAGACCATATATTACACAATCAGTGGGAGTTGTGAGCAGATATATGAACAATCCAGGAAAAGAACATTGGAAGGTAGTATAGTGGATTCTCAAGTATTTGAGAGGTACTACCACTTAGGAATTATGTTTTGGAGGTTCATACACTGTTCTATAGTGATATGTTGATGTAGATATTGCAGATGATAAGGATATCAGGAGGAGCACCACAGGGTATGTGTTTACTGTAGGTGGAATGGAAGTAAGTTGGATTTCATAACTGCAGAAGGTTGTTGCTCTTTCAACAATGGAAGAAGAGTATGTTGTTGTTACAGAGGCCAATAAAGAGATGATTTGGTTGTAGAGGCTGATGGATAAATTGGGTAAGAAGCAGAAGGATAGCAGGTTGTATAGTGACAACCACAATGCCATTCATCTTGCAACTAACTTAGCATTCCATTCCAGGACTAAACATATACAGCTCGAGTACCATTTCATACTCTCTGTTCTGGAAGATGAACTGTTGAAGCTGGAAAAGATACATACTAGCCAAAATCCTACAGACATGTTCACAAAGGTAGCGACTAGAGAGAAACTGAGTTCCTGCTCGGTTTTAGTTGGCCTTCTAGCCTGAAGGTGAAGAGGAGAAAGTTTCCAAGTCCAAGTCCAGCAAGTGTAGCAGCGGTGGAGTTGTTGTGATCAGTCTCCAAGTGGGAGATTGTTTGTTTTGGAGCTAGATCCTCACTCTCATAGATGATATTGTCAAAGTCGTGCACCTCAGAGGAATGTACAATCATGCCCCAACCTTTGGGTTTGGGGGCAATGCCCCCAAGTTGCGGGAGTGGAGTCCCCGCGAATGGGGGTTTGGGGGCAGCGTCCTCGAGAAATTGGGGTTTGGGGGCAATGCCCCCGAGAAAAAAAATTTGGGGTTGTTTTCGCCAACAATTTTCAGGCCCATGGTTTTGGGTAACTCATGGTATTTTCCCATTGTATTTCCCTTATAGAAGAAAGACATTGTAACACAGCTAAGGTTGATGTATTAGGTTTTATGCATTGTAAAGATCCCTCAGATCTGAAGAGAGTCTATGAGACAGTGAAGAGGAAGTGCATCGGTTGTGCTACAGGCTATATCCGTTCACTTTACTGGACGGAATAATAATAAGGACTGGCAACTTCACTGTGGACGTAGTCCAAGTTGGGTGAACCCTGATATATCTGTGTCTCTCTTGTAATGTGTATGTCTGATTATATTTGCATTTTTGTTTATTGTTATTGCTCTGCGATCCTGTTTTTCTAGCAAAGCAAAGGATAGTATTCGCAAGAACCTTCATCTTCAGCACCTACCCCAAACAAAGGCAAAACCGTGACACAGAAAGAGACTATCATTCTTGAGATAGAATATAGTTTAGTTGATGACTTGAAAAGGGTTAAAGCTAACATATATCTTTTTGAACTTTTGAAAATTCCTTCCATGAGAGACAATCTTCCTAAAAGCATGTTTGTTAGAAAATCTTAAGAAGTTTAGAACAAAAACCTGGAGACCTATCCCAAACCAGGTAGCCAAAAACCCGGAGGGAAGAAAACACCTCCTTTCTTGCTCACTTTCGAAATTTTTAACAAGAATGTACATAACTCCACGATAGACTCAGGTGCTTCATCAAATGTAATGCCATTGTCTTTTTGCAAGAAACTGAATGCTTCATAGGAACCTTGCCCTATTTAGCTATTCCAAGTAGACCGATCTAAAGTAAGCGTAGTGGGAGAATTGAAAAATGTTCTATTAACATTGTCTGCTGACCCTAGAATCCACCAAACCATCGATATCATTGTGGTTTATATCCCTGAGGCATATGGAATGTGGCTAAGTAGATATTGGTCCGAGAAGCTTAAAGGATATTTTTCTACTGACTGGTCCCATTTATGGCTCCCCTACAATGGAATACCTAATAAAATCTAGATTAGTAGAGAGCGATGCATGAAACAAATAGTCAATGACCTCAATGATTCTAGTGAACCTGCTACTTTTTTTAGTTCACACATTGAGCACATCACTTTCGATACATTATTCGGGGATTTACCTATTGATACATCACCTGCCGAGAGTATGTAAAATCAATCTCAGATTGTCAATTTTACTTCTGCTCCATTCTCTTGTTCTATTGTACAAAATTTTTATAGTGTCAATACTAATTTTAGAATAAATTCAAATGCATGGACTTTGTTCTTTGATGGCTCCAAATCTAAAGATGGAGTTGGTGCAGGATGTCTTTTAATTGACCCAAAGGGGACCAAGATAATGGTTTACTGCAGAATAGAGTTTGAGTGCACCAACAACATTGTTGAATATGAGGCTTTGGTTTAGGGACTCAGTAAAGAAATTGATTTGGGCGCTCAGGTAATAGAATACCACGGGGATTCTGAAATTATTGTAAAATAGGTAAGAAATAAAATTTATTGTATTTCACCCCATTTGGTTAATTATCAGAAACTGGTTAGGGATCTGACTAATTTTTTTTGTGCATTTAATATTAAATCATTCCCTAGGTCCCAAAAATTTGATGTAGACTTGTATCCAATACTGCCAGCAGACTGATCCCTCCAAGGTTTTTTGTCACGTCCCCTCCCATTAGACCAGCTAGATGGAGAGGATCGTGAGGCTAAAACCGAGCATCTAGCCCCATAAACTTTTAACCAAGCATTCACATAATTTAAAAGAGATATGGGATGTATAATTATTAGAAAAACATAGCGGAAATAATCAATTACACACCCATTATACATTCAGTATATTCGTGCCATTCATCAATCTAAACAATATCAAATTAGCAAATGAGAATACTTATCTTAAACTAAGTAATCCCTGAGCAACCAGCTACGCTTCTGCAACGTTCCACCCAACCGTAGGCCAGTGTGCTCCTCGATCTCTCAGCACCACTGCCACCCTCGAGCTGGGCATGATCTCCACAAGGAAAAAGGGGAAAGCAGGCTCTCACATAGCCAAAGATATACCAGAATCAGCCAAGCCAATCAGCAATTGGGTTTCTCAGGCTGTTAAGAGATGGATAGAGGTGAATTACTAGCTAGTGGCTCACCCATTGGGCTATGGATACTTAATTGGGATCATCAAGCGAAATCTATCCTCTCCCACTCCTGAATCTCCTGCTCATAGGTTCAAACCAAGGATGGGGTTTCTACCAGCTCAGAAAAACATGGGAACACACAAAACGAAATGGGAAGATTGGGAAACAACCCAGGGAAGCCAAATCCATTTTTAGAAAAAACGTACTTGGACATTCAGGGGCAAAAACGACCTCCATACAGTCCCCAAATCGTGGCCCTTCTCTCCCAAGCTACTATGTATACAAAAACGAGTTACCAGCATGGAAAAATGCAGGGGAATTGAGAAAAACGTGAAGGATAAAACCCCAACAAGCTCAGACTGCATGAGAGGATGAATGCCATGGGTGAAGAATGGCTTTGGGCCAATTTCGTGGGGGTTTTCTTGCCCAGCAAGCCAAAACTCGATTTCCCAGGTTGCTGTCTTGCCCATACACGAAAATTGACAGCCATACCCCTCCCATCCCAAGGCATTAATTGTCTCAACCAATTCATGGAAGAATTAAAATGATTGGTTGCATGAGACCAAATGGGTAGTTGAGAGTTCATGGGTTTCCTCAATGAAATGGCTTAACACCATGGCTCAAGGGTTTGGTTATTTTCCCTCCCTATTCCTTGTAAAGATCATGCCCCCATCTCTTTGTTGCATTGCGTAGCTGGTTGTGGGTTTTTCATAAAAATTGCATATTTACATGATGTCTTATTTACATCGTGCCCTTCTAGCACAAGAACCATAGGCATCTATCTATTTAATTTCCGGTACATAAAATGTTAAATCAATGGTGGGGCCTTGGCCTTGAGCTTCTCACCATGATTAAGTTACAATATTTACATCATTTACGATTTAATGCAAAGGGGGTCAAAATGGGGACATGACATTTTTCCCGTAACACTTTCCATATTTATTTGTTGTACAGACCTTCCATCCCTGACAATGTCACCAATTGGAAATTCTTTTATGATGACCAACAGATTTTAGACTTCCTCACAGCTTAGGATACTTTCCAGGATGTAGCCATAGATGAGGTCGATCATGAAAAATCTATGTCTGATCCTAATTTTCCCTCCAACCTTATCCCTAAATCAGTTATTAATATGGAGAAATATTATGATTTGAAGGACAAATTCAAACATCAAACTAATTGTAAAACACATAGTTCCTCTTTGAATCACCAACAACTTTATCTAGGGACTGATCAAAACCATCATCTAATCAATTTGGTAATTGATTGCTTCCTTGAGGAGAGAAGAGATTTTGTTAAACTGTGCAGATAATTCAAAGATGTGTTTGCTTGGACCTATGATGATCTCAAAACCTTTGATACCAATGTAATGCATGACAAAATTCCCATGAAACCTAACGCAAAACCTTACCAACATAAATTAAGAAAGACACATCCTAATTTGGAACCTTCAGTAAAAAAAGAATTGGAGAATTGTTAACAGCTATAATTGTGTTCCCTGTTAGACACACACAATGGATTGCAAACTTAGTCCGTGTTTGGAAAAATAGTGGGGGAATTAGATTGTGTGTGGATTTCAAAAACCTCAACAAAGCTTCTCAAAACGATAACTATCTTGTTCCCCCTATGGAACAAATATTGCAAAAGGTTGCAGGTGCTGAGATGTTCTCCTTATTAGATGGTTTTTCAGGATACAATCAGGTATTAGTTGCACTTGCTGGCCAACAAAAAAATGCTTTTAAAACACCCTGGGGAAAATTTGCTTACAGAAGAATGCCTTTCGGTTTTATTAATGTAGTATCCACTTTCCAAAGGGCTATGGATATAGCTTTCATGGGGTTAATGCATAATTTTGTTGTTCTTTATCTAGATGGCATTACCATTTATTCTGTTAAAAAGGCATGATCATCTATTTTCTCTTAAACATGTATTTGAATGGTGCAGAATGTTTGGTATCTCACTTAATCCAAAGAAATCCATTTTTGATGTGACAGAGGGTAAGCAGTTGGGATTCATTGTTTCAAAGCATGGCATGGTCATTGATCCTAAAAAGACATAAGCCATAGCTAAAATTGGTTTTCCTTGCTCCAAAAATCCCATGCAGTCATTTTTAGGTAAGATTAATTTTGTTAGAATATTTGTACCGAATTTTGCACAGATTGTAAAACCCTTACAATAGCTGATAAAGAAGGATGCACAATTCAAGTGGTCCGATGTGCACAGAGATGCCTTTGCAGAAATTCGTAAGGCCATTGTTGAAGCTCCTTCTCTAATGTCTCTCGATTTTACTAAGGATTTCATTTTGCATACTTTTTCTACTAACTTCTCTTATGCTATTGTTGTTACATAGAAGCATGAGGATGATGTTGAGATTCCTATCTCCTTCATGAGATCCACATTTAAAGGGGCTGAGTTGAATTATTCCTAGATTGATAAACAAGCTTATGCAGTCTATAATTCTATAAAGCACTGTAGACCCTATCTTTTGAAATCTAGGACTAAGGTTATTGTCCCCTTATGCAGCAATAAGGAATGTGTTAGTTCAAAAGGAGCTTGGTGAAAAACATCCTCACTGGATGACAGCGCTTCAGGAATATGAACTTGAGAAAAATCCTGCTAAAATTGTGAAAGGACAAGGTTTTTGCTTACTTACTGCTCAGTCTAACGACCATGTACAGGAACAACTCGAGTGGAATCAGGAAGAAAGTATACCTAAAATTTATGTAAATGTTATTTCTTCATCGACATCCGAATGGTATGACGACATCAAGTTTTTTCTTACACATGGGTTTGATCCCCAAACCTTGGATTTTAGAAAGCATGGGGCTTTAAGAATGAAATCAACATCGTATCAGTTTGTTGATGATGTGCTCCTTAGAAAAAATTATGATGGTGTTTTTCTTAGATGTTTGGAAAAGGATGAAAATGACAAAATCTTGTTTGAATTTCATGTAGGACCTGTAGGGGGACACTTTTCACAGGAAACTACTGCACACAAGATCTTGAGAGCAGGTTATTACTTGCCAACCCATTTCAAAGATGCTTATGCCTTCACCAGAAAATGTGATGTGTGCCAAAAGTGTGTTGGCAAAGTCAAGAAACCTGCCTTTCCTCTTCAGCGAGTTATTTTCCAGTTCCCTTTCTAACAATGGGACCTATATTTTGCTGGACCCATTACCCATGCCTCCTCCTTACAACATTAATAAATCATGATAGCCACAAATTACTTCACTAGGTGGGTAGAAGCATCCCCTCTCAAGGTAGCCAATACAAACTCAGTAATTTCTTTTCTCGAGAGAAACATAGTCACTAGGTTTGGGGAACCTGAGTTTCTTATCTTTGATAATGCTTCTTACTTCTTCTCAGTCGACCTTACCCACTATGCCCTTGAAAAGGGCATTAAACTGAAATATTGTGCCAACTATTATCTGCAAGAAAATGGACTGGCCGAGTCTTCCAAAAAAAATTTGATCAACATTTTGAAAAAGACTGTATCCACCCACCATAAAACTTGGCACACCTAGCTCTTCAATGCTCTTTGGGAAGACCGTGTTACACCCAAAGCAGTCATTGGAAATTCCCCTTGCTGTCTAGTTTATGGTAAGGAAGCCATCTTATCATCTGATCTCTTAATCCCTTCACTTCAACTAGATCATTCAATGCAAGACGATTATTCTTCCCCTCTACAACAAAGAATTGACACATTACTTAAACTTTAAGAGGATAGGGAGAAATCCAAGAACAAGCTATATCAACATCAACAGCTAGTTAAGAAATGATTTGATGAAAAGTCCTCTACTGATATGGATTTCACAGTGGGAGATTTGGTATTAAAGTGGGATAAACAACATAAAGATAAGAATGATTATACCAAATTTCAATGTTTATGGCTGGCGCCATTCATTGTTACAGAAAATCTTGGCCCAAGTACTGTTCGGTTAAAAATGCTAGAGGGTGTCTCGGACACCTATCCAGTGAATGTTAAACTGCTCAAAAAATATTTCATCTAAGATAAGCGTTTAACTTATCTGTACATACGTGTGGCTTTTTTTTATTTTCTTCCTTTGATTTGTTTGTTTTCTTTTAATCTTAATAATAACAACAAAGGTGGTGTAGGCTGCTAATCAATGCATCTCAAATCAATCCAATCTCAGGATTTGGGGGACCATGTCAGAATTCACTTTACCCAATCTATATGTGAAGGTGTCTTTTATCAGATATAACATTCAATCTATGCAGAGCATTAATTGATACTTTCCCATCATAATCATCATCTTTACAGATGTTTCATTTTGTTAATTGAAGTTATATGGGTGACTAGGTTCTCATGTCTTATGTTCCATAGGAAGAACAATAAGTCTTTACAGCCTGGTCAACCTTTATCTGTTCTGGGTCACATCATGATTATCTTGAAATTAAACACATTTTGATAACTGTGAATCACAAGATGGGGGGTGTTATCATAAGCCATCCCATTATGTTCATAGGTGCTCATTGGAATGACATCTCCACATCTGGTCATCAATCTAGGGAGGTGAATTTCAGTTATTACTGGAAGGTGGAAGATCCTATCACACGTCGGTCCATTCACGGTCCATAGGTATCAATGAGTAACACTACTACTACAATATGGTCACCAAGCCATGGTAGTGTCTTGAAATTCACATTTAAAATTGATTTTTGTTTTCTTTAATTAACACAGTTTGTTTTATTCAAGGATAGGTGGTCTTATCACAAGCCATCCTGATCATGATCATGGACTCCATTTTGGACTGAAATTATCGCTATATGGTCATCAAGCCATGATAATTGCTTTTAGTTCCAAAGATGAAAGACAGGGAGTCTCTTACCGAGCTGGCTTGTTCACTTTGTAGGTGGGATTTGTGAATGACGTTGACGAGATCTGATTACCAAGTCAGGGTAATATCCTTGTCTCAAGAAACCCTCATTTGTACATACTATTCCAAAAAGAAAAATGATTTTAAATAATGCAATTAATAAATAAATAAACAATTTATGATTCGAGGTAATTCATGTTTTGGTGATATAGAATAGTTCTAATTTTGTCCTAAAGTTTATCATAAACTGTCTTATCATGCTTGCATATTGGTTTAAGGACTGTTTTCCTCATTCTTAGGCTGCCTTTTCAATGAACATTATCAATAATTGATTTTAGCTGGGGACATATCAATTGTCATGTCCCAAATTTGGCATTGGGTCACAATGGCCTACTCACATTGGCCCTATTCATTAGAGTTTGTCAAATTGATGCTAAAGGTCAAATAATTGCCAAGGAGGAAAATTACTAGTTTCCTACGTTTGGGGTGGAAGCTTTGGGATTTGGAATAATGGGGATAATAAATGATGTTTGAACATTAGAATGGAATAAATATTTAATAAAGGAGCTAAATAAATTTATAAAAGTGAAAATCAAAGTGGCATTTGATCATTAAGACACATGGAGGAATTGGGACCCACATATCACTAGATTTCCCCACTACACTTGGCATCATTCTCTCACCAATTCGAATTCGAGGTGAATGGTAACACACTCGGGGGAGTCCAAAAGGTATTATTCATGGAATGACTCATCCAAGGTCGAAATATAGAGGAAGAGTAACTCCCATGGAAGAGGAAGAGGCAATTTGGAGCTAGTGAGACACTTGGGCTAGATTCCCTAGCTCTATGACAACAATGATGAAGATGATATGACACCTATGACACAAATCAGACCTGAAGGATGACATATGACATATTTGACATGTCAGGTCTAAAAATAGACTCCAATAGGGTGCTCAAGGGTGTTAGGGTAGCTAAGATGCTTCCACATGTGATTTGGTGGAAGTGGGAGACTAGGAATTGTTGTACAACTGGCGTTCTTTGGATTCTCTTCCCAACTTGAGTTGGAATGAGTCTCTTTGAAGGAATTTGACCCATGGAGGACATTAGAACTTTATAAATGTCAGTAAAAAAAATGAAACCAGATTTTGATCATTTGTAGAATTTGCAATTGCATTTGTGAAGAGGGAGATCTAGTGGATGACTAGTTTCTTGCCTTAGCCAATTTTGAGGGTAAACGATTCCCATCCAAGTTGGTAATTGGAAAGGCCATTCAGACCTTTCATTTGGAGCTTTAATAGAGTCTTTATTTGCAAGTGTAAGCTATAGGGCAGTTCATGGTTTCTTCTATTGCATCTCACTCCTTCAACCATTTCCATTTTTGATGGCATATTCTTGATCCTTGAGGGATGACATTTTTGGTGAGCTATTGTACTATTTGTGGGAGATTATAATGCCCCATTTATATTTTAATATGAATTAAATACTCTCTTCTTCATCTCTTGAAATTTTTAGGTCGAAATTCCAAGTAGAAATGTATAAATCTCATTTTTAATGAAAGAACAGTGTCATTTCCTCACTATCTTATTGTGAGCCAATGTAATGTTGATAATTTCAAATGAATGGATGATTCTATGATGAATTTGTGATTAATGGACTTCCATGGATGTATTTTAAAAGTTTCATGTACTGTACTTGAGAATTTGAAGTGTTTTTACTAAATTTAATTGCATTGGGAGAAAAAATAGTGCCATTTCCCCAAGGGTGGAATTGGTGATTTTTGCAGCTAAATGGGAGAGGGTTGGAACAGATATAATAATCAATTAATGGTGCACATGAGATATTAATAAAATACTTAATACATTCCATACCTCTGTTCATAAATTTGAGTGGGTTTGGAGGCATTTGGGAAGCCATTTGCAGTACTTATCCCAACGGGATTTGAACCCCAAATTACTAGTAAAATTGCATACTTGGTACAGAATATTAAGAGAGTTTGCAGAGGTATTTTGGTGGAAATATCTCATCCCTGAACATAATATTCAATTCCTAATATCATTCATACACCTTTCTTGAAGATTTGAAGGCATTTGGAGTCAATTTGAGACCTAGAGACCAATACTAGTCAAAGGGAAATTACTACTAAAGTTCCCTACATTGGCAGGAATTGAAAGAGGATCTGAAAAAGTATTTTAAAGGTCCAAAAGCATCCCTGAAACACATATTTATGTTCTAGAATCATCCATATACCTTCTCAGAATATTTCAGAGCAATTGGAACAGTTTGGGGACCTAGAGCGCAAAACTAGTTAAAGGTCTAACTAGGGAAAAAAATGAAAAATTGTCATTTTAATAAAATTCCTAACAAGGGACATTATAGTGGTATTAGAGCATGGTCCTTGCACCTGCAGATTAGGTACATACATTCAAGAATAATTGGAATCCATGTCTTACTATTATGATGAATCCTATGAGTACAATTCTTATGAGGAATATGCATATGCTTATGAGCAATATGAAGCAAAATGTGAATGGTACGAGGAAGAGGTGCCATCATGCAACACTTCTTACAATTTCAAGAGAAATGAAGATTATTCTTATGAATTTAAATATGATGAATATGAGTTTGTCACACCAACCAAGGATAATTCTATGAGTGAGTTCAAAAGATTGAGAGAAAAATATAAAACCTTGCCCCAACAATATAAAGAATATCAAGAATATCTTGCTTCGAGCAAAAATACACAAAATGCCATGTCTTTTGAGTACTATGCTAAACATGTTTTTGAAAATAGGCCCAAAAATGAAAATGTGGAGTTGGTAAAGAAAGGTTTATGCCCTTCTTGTAAAGAACCTTGGAGTGAGTATCATACATGTGTGCATGAAATTATGTCCCACTTGAGGAGAGCTTTTGGGAATTCTTCAAAAAGAGATTCCAAAGATACTGATCCTAAGGAAAACAAGGGGCAAAATGCATCAGCTTGCTTCAAGGAGAAAAATGAAGAGACATCACAAGAGCATGAGGAAGATTCTATTGAAAATATGGAAGATTATTTCGAGACACCTTCTAGCTTAGACATGACCCAAAGAGCATCTACTGATGGATGCTTAAACTATGAAGGAGTATCTACTGATGGGTGCTCACACCTCTATGTTGGTGACATAGAGATCACTTTTGAAAGTTTTGCTGCAAGCCCAAGTTCCATTAAGCATGATAATGAAGGCCTTGTAGCATTTGACGAAGAACCAAGATCAACTTACCCATTACCACTTGAGCCTCATGAAGTTGGTCCAAGCAAAAATGAAGAAGATGAGGAGGTTCATTTGCAACAGCCTCATTTTCTTGAAGGGTCATTAAAGATGAATGAAAAGAATATCCAAGAGTCCCTTAGAATTCTCCATGACACTCAAGCATTGGTGTCAAATTCTTGTTGGAGAGCTACTTCATTGGAGGAAACATCCTTCCTTGAAGACATGGAGAAGATTCAAAGAGCAATGTGCCACATCAAAGGTAATTTCATGTCTTTGATTTTTGATAGAAACCATTTTTTTGAGCTTAATGAATTGTTACATGATGCATACTTGAAGAATAATGAGGATATTCATAATCTCACAATTCAAAATGAGCAACTTCTTTAAAAGTTACAAGATACTTTTTTTTCCTCCCGTGTTTCAGATTGTCAAATGGTAGATTGTTTGGAGGATTCTCATGACATGGTGGATCATGAGAAATGTGGAAATTTGAATTTTCTTGATGTGTTTGAAGATGAACTTGAATATATCCAAACACTAGATGTTGTGTAAGAGGAACTTGAATTGTCTTTTGATGAAGGTTATGCAATTTTTAAAGAAGAGCATGATTCCTCTACATTGGAACCAATCTATGACAAAGGTTTCACACTTTTGAAGGAGCTGCATGATACTAACCATATGGATCCTTTCCATGATGAAACGTTTGCACTTTTTGATCATTTGGGTGAGTTAGTTCATTCTCCTACATCCTACAATTCCATGTTTTGCAACATTAGTCTCAATGAAGAATGGGTGAAAGGGTTCTTTTTGATGGTGTCACATGAGGAGTATGGAACTACTAGATTTACTTTTTATGATGATATGGTTGGAGCACATTCTTGTTCACATTTTTAGTAGCCTCCTTTGTTACTTTATGATGATGAACATCTACATGGATACACCTATAACATGCATTTGAGTCACTTGAAGACTCGTGGTTTTTCTTGCTCAACACTTGATTGATTTGATGTTGGAGGAACTTCATCCAACACATGGGTGAATAGATTTATGATTGGAGAAAATTTTTGTTGTCAACCACATACTTTGTTATATCTTTATGATTTGTACATTCAGGGATGTATGGGTGAAACTTCTTTGAGTCATTTGATGTCTCCTTCTTTTTTCTGCTCATTCTTTGGTTCAGATTTTAGTGGAGATTCTTCATTCACTTCTTGGATGAAAAAATACATGGCTGGATATTTTGATGCATATCAAATCCTTTTGGAGCAGCATTATAGGACATGGGATCCTCACCTATTTCATTGGATCAAATTTGATTGGTCACTTGAAGCTTGTATGCACTTGGAAAAGGGTGGTCTACTTGCTTGGAGGTATCATGATTCTTTGATGAAGCACCTCCTTGATGTCCATTTTCATTATGTTGTTATGTACTTTGATGATATATATTTTGTACTCATGATGTTTGGAAGAATGCATACAAGAAAATGGGATCCAGGAATCCTCTTATCTAATGGTGTGGGTTGGAGAGCACTCTTTATTGTTGGGGTGTAATACAAGCAATGGGACCCTGAAATAATTTTTATCTCATCGGTTTCAATTTTTTTGGGGAAACAAGCAGTATGAGAGATGGATTTCCCACTTAATAAAGTTATTTTTATCAGAGTAGTGCAGCAGCAAGCATGGTGGTTCCTCTCTAAAATCTTCATGGAAACTCAAAGACTCAAGGTTGGTCAATTCGGCAACTTCAAAAAATTATACAGAAAGCAGGTTCTTCAACACCCATGTTTAAAATTGCTTCAGGACAAGCAATATTGGGAAGGGGGTATTTTTCATGTCCCAAATTTGGAATTGGGTCACAATGTCCTACTCACATTGGCAATATTCACTAGAGTTTGTCAAATTGATGCTAAAGGTCAAATAATTGCCAAGGAGGAAAATTACTAGTTTCCTAGGTTTGGGGTGGAAGCTTTGGGATTTGGAATAATGGGGATAATAAATGATGTTTGAACATTAGAATGGAATAAATATTTAATAAATGAGCTAAATAAATATATACAAGTGAAAATCAAAGTGTCATTTGATCATGAAGACACATGGAGGAAGTGGGACCCACATATGGCTAGATTTCCCCACTAAACTTGGCATCATTCTCTCACCAATTCGAATTCAAGGTGAATGGTAACGTACTTGGGGGAGTCCAAAAGGTATTATTCATGGAATGACTTATCCAGGGTCTAAATATAGAGGAAGAGTAACTCCCATGGAAGAGGAAGAGGCAATTTGGAGCTAGTGAGACACTTGGGCTAGATTCCCTAGCTGTATGACAACAATGATGAAGATGATATGACACCTATGACACAAATCAGACTTGAAGGCTGACATATGACATACATGACATGTTAGGGATAAAAATAGACTCCAAGAGGGCGCTCAAGGGTGTTAGGGCAGCTAATATGCTTCCACATGTGATTTGGTGGAAGTGGGAAACTAGGAATTGTTGTACAAGTGGAGTTCTTTGGAATCTCTTCCCAACTTGAGTTGGCATGAGCCTTTTGGAAGGAATTCGACCCATGGAGGACATTAGAACTTTATAAATTTCAATAAAAAGGAATGAAATCATCTTTTGATCATTTGTAGAATTTGCAATTGCATTTGTGAAGATGGAGAGCTAGTGGATGACTAGTTTCTTGCCTTAGCCAATTTCAAAGGTGAAAGATTCCCATCCAAGTTCGTAATTTGAAAGGCCATTCAGACCTTCCATTTGGATATTTAATTGAGTGTTTATTTGTAGGTGTAATCTATAGGGTAGCTCAAGGTTTCTTGTATTGCAGCTCACTCCTTCAACCATTTCCAGTTTTGATGGCATATTCTTGATCCTTGAGGGAGGGTGTTTTTGGTGAGCTATTGTACTATTTGGGGGAGCTTATAATGACCAATTTCTACTTTAATATGAATTAAATACTCCTTTCTTCATATCTATAAAGTTTCAGTTCGAAATTCCAAGTAGAAATGTATAAATCGCATTTTTAACGAAAGAACAGTGCCATTTCCCCACTATCTTGTTGTGAACCAATGTAATGCGGATGATTTCGAATGAATGGATGATTTTATGATGCATTTGTGATTAATGTACTTCCATGGATGTATTTTACAAGTTTCATGTACTGTACTTGAGCATTTGAAGTATTTTTACTCAATTTAATTGCATTGGGAGAAGAAATAGTGCCATTTCCTGAAGGGTCGAATTGGTGATTTTTGCAGCTGAATGGGAGAGGGTTGGAACAGATATAATAATAAATTAATGGTGTACATGAGACCTTAATAAAATCCTTAATCCATTCCCTACCTCTGTTCATAAATTTTATTGGGTTTGGAGGCAGTTGGGAAGCCATTTGTAGTACTTACCCCAGGGGGATTTGAACTCCAGATTACTAGTAAAATTGCATACTTGGTCTAGAATCTTAAGAGAGTTTGCAGAGATATTTTGGTGGAAATATATCATCCCTAAACATCATATTCAATTCCTAATATCATTCATACACCTTCCTTGAATATTTGAAGGCATTTGGAGTCAATTTGAGACCTAGAGACCAATACTAGTCAAAGGGAAATTACTAGTAAAGTTCCCTACATTGGCCAGAATTCAAAGAGGATTTGCAGAAGTATTTTAAAGGTCCAAAAGCATCCCTGAAACACATATTTATGTTCTAAAATCATCCATATACCTTCTCAAAATATGTGGGAGCAATTGGAGCAATTTGGGGACCTAGAGCTCAAAACTAGTCAAAGATCTAACTAGGGAAAAAAGTGAAAAATTGCCATTTTAATAAAATTCCTAACAAGGGACATTACATTAATTATGTGAAACTTACTCTGCGGGATGGTTGGGATTTGGTGAAATTTTTTTCTAAGTTGTAGGCTGAAATATCCTTCATTCTAGCATGTTTTCATTTTCAAAACTAAAGATGATGTTTACAGAGATAATTGCTTCGCCTAGCCAATCGCCATTTGTTGTGAGCACAACCAGTCCCATTTCGATTAATCAAAATGGGAGCCCAACTATCAATTATTAAGGTAATTTTGAATTCCTTTATCTATTTTGGAGTGCTCCTATCATTGTGTATTTCCATGGTTTCAATTTTATTAAATTTCATCCAAAGAAAAAAAGAAAAAAACCTTGCTTTTGTGTGTTTTGAAAATTGCAGAAAAATCACTTTTTCTTTAAATTATGTCATTTCCGCAACTTTCAATCCGCAATCTACAATGCAGACTGTGGATGTTAAAAATTTTGGATAATAAATTGTGTCTTTCCATAATCCGCAATCGACAATTGCGGATTGCGTATGTCGGAAACATTTCTGAATAAAATTGGATTTTGCTTCCGTAATCCGCAACCCGCAATGTGGATTGTAGAATGTGGAAGTCGCTCAGGTTCAATAAAACAAAAATTTCCTTTTCACAATCTGCAACCTGCAATGCGGATTGCGGAATGCAGAAAGTATTTAGTTCGTGTAAATAAAATCCATGTTTCTACAACCCACAACCCGCAATTGTAGATTGCGGATTGCGGAAGCATGATTCACAATAAAGAAAATAAAATTGTCTTTCCGCAACCCGCAACCTGCATTGCGGATTGCGGATTGAGGAAAGATTGATCTCCCGATTAATATTTTCCTACTCTGAATTTCCATTGCGGATTGTAGATTGTGGATTGCAGAAAGGTAAAAGCACAAAGTCTAAACCTGCACTTCTGCAACCCGCATTGCAGATTGTGAATTGTGGAAACCAAAATAAAATTTACAAAATTTGCTCCACCAATTTCCTTTTCCGCTTTTAATCATGGTCATCGATTTCTTTTCAGTTCTACAATCTAGATATTTTTCACCATTGTTTAAAAAGGTTGAATTTCTATAATTTTTTTATTGCTTTTCGAATTTTCAAATTCCACATCAGCGAAGATTTCACTGCGGATTTCTTACTAGTTCTATTAATTTGCATTATTATTTAACTCAGGTTGGTTGGTTTGGTGCTTCCTTGTTGCTTTCTGATAAGTTTAATGGTTTAAATCATTCCTATTGATAGTTTTCACTTATTTATCAGATTTCTTCAAAGTTTTTCAACCATGTCAAGAAGAATTACCCACTCGAAAACTAGCTCAAGGGAATTGAAAAACAAGAACCCAAATAGTGGCATCTTGTCTGATACCCTATACTTAGATTGGTCTCGCATATAGGCCATATTTGACAATGACGACCTACAAATAATTCAACAAGACCAATCCTTCAATAAGAACATAACCCGGTCTCAAATCCATGCCATTGCAGATAGACTGGCCCTTATGCTTTATACTGATGCCATTAAGTGGATAATTGACCATGCAAACCCCCAGGGCCAATCGTTCAATGACAAGTATGGGGAAAAATTAACCTCCTTTCGGTTGAAAGAATTCACCAGGGCTTATGTCGTAAGACAGCCTAACCAATTGTTGAATGCCAAGTTCCTTGAATCCACCAACACCAAGTTCAATTTCAACTAAATGCTGAAGACCTAGATGATTAACCCTGCTAGCTTTGCTCCCAAGGATTACAAGTCTTACCCTGTCTCGTGGTTTAAAGAGTCATTCCCTTTGTTTGCCGCCATTCTATCCTGGTTATACGAGTTGTCGTATTGTTCAATATTCAAGCCTGAATGGAAACCCCTTTCCCACCATGTGCTCACGACTGGAGAATATTTCAACTGGGCACAGATTCTGTCAGTGGAGGTTAAGGAAGAAATTGAAAAGTACCAGAAGACTCTAGCTTCCAGGAGGCCTCCATTCTTCTATTCGGCATATGTTATGGACATTTTTTGCTCTGCATTTCAGTTTCCTGCAATGGGGCAGAATTGGACCCTGTTTGGACCTCCGGTGCATCTCTATTGTTATGCATTCTGGGAGGGCAACTTTATCCCTCTGATATATGATATTTATGACCATTTTGCTGGCACAATTAACTTAATGATCTTGAAGGAAGATGCTCCCACCTTTTATGAGCATGCTAAGGAACTGGTGACCACTATCAGGGACTGGTATGTGGGTGAGTATTTTTCTTACATCAGGATTTGGGTCAGCAACACTGCACAATTACTGCCCAGGATTGTACTAGAGAGGTTGCTAATGGAAGAAGTTGCTTTCCAAACAGTTACAGAAGGGGCCTTCCTCCAACTCACTAGAGATAAGAGAAATGGGTTGCCCAAATTTCCACTTCATATTGGTCCTTTAACAATTCAGAACTCTACTCATGCTATAGTACTTGGAGGAAAGATTGTTGCTCTTAAAATTGGGAAAGCTCCCAAAAGGATGCATGCTCCTAAGTCATTTTTGGCTAATCATTTTGCTCAAGAACACATGAAGAGTGAGTATGATTACCAAACTGAACCTGATGATTCCATTTATCAGGGGTCAATTCATTTGTTGAGGTTCTGACCACGATTGCCTCATTGGAATATAAGAATTTCATTTTCCAATATCAACATGAGCTAAAGGCGAAGTTTCTTCAATACATAAAGTTTGAATTATCACTTGATGAGAAGTACCAGAAGGAAATGCCAGAGAAACAAGCCCAAAAAGCAACTACCCCTTTGATGCTAACCTACAATGTTGATAACAAGGGAAAGGCACCTGTCGAAGACTTGTCATAGACGAAACCTTTGGAAAATCTCAATGCTCTCATCCAGTCAGATGTTGAAATGAAAAGAGAGTTGCCAACACTTTCATCAGAAGTTGAGACTCAGACTTTTGTTGCTATTCCTTCAGTGAAAAAGAAAAATATCAAAGGTTAGGTGGTTTAGGTTCTGTCACATCCCCTCCCATCAATCCAATGCAAGGGAGGGAGCATGACCAAACATATTGAGCTTATTTGACTATCTCAACCCCATTCTTAAACCATCAATTTCATAAATAAATTAAAATTCATTTGTGCAGATTCAAACTAAAGCAAACATAGTGGAATTTAAACATATTATCACACACACAAACTAGAATGCATCAGCATATCTATACCAAGCAAATCATGAATCTAATGCAGAGAATCCATCCCCTTCTTCACACAATGCGCAGGCTTCATATCAACCATACTAAGACATGCATTCAATGTACAAGTAACAGTCATTAACTAACACATTACAGAACACAAAATAAGCATGATTTAACCTCAAGAAACACTTATCTTTGTGAGGAAGCTGTCCAAAAACTGGCTATGTGAGAGCAACGTTCCACCCAACCATAGGTCTCTATCCATCCTGTATTCTTTCAGCTAAAAGACCACCCCTGTGCTGGGTTTTGTATCCACTAAGGAGGAACTAGACATGCTCACTTATAGCCATGGTTTCATTCAAACAGTCATGCTAAGCCAACTCCCAGTTGGGTTTATCAAGCAAGCAATAAACAAAGGAGGAGGATGCTAATACAGTGAACTAAAACACAAGGCTATAGACATCTCAAACTAAATTCAAGTAATCCAATCCTCTGTTCAAACATTCACACTTGGATTTCTCACAACTCTGTCATCAAATAACTCAATCCTGTCACTGGATTTATGGGCTAAAAAAACTGGGTTTTCCAATGGCTTTCGGGGTATCTATTACTCTCAATTTTTCCCGAAGGTTCATATCTATGGATCCCCCATTGGATTTTACTATCAAATAACAATTCTGGGGGTTCACGGCTCTTCAAAACATGGGTTCTTGCAAAGTTGTGATTTTTGGTTTTTCTCACTATTGGGCATTCGCTTTTGGATGAAAATTGATGCTGGGATGTTCCACGATGGAATGGGAATGAGGATGAAACCTTTACCATGAGTTATATTTACTTGTGGTACAAGAAGAACAGATCCCATACCTGCAATACTAATTTTTGAGCTGCCCATGCTCCATTGAAGCCATGGACCGAATTCTTCAACCACTTCCTTACAACAGAATTAAATGTCTGCAAAGGAAGTCAAATGGGTTCACAATATGACATTTGGAAGCCTATGGTTCAATCCCACAAACCCCTCACCACTCTCTAGTGGATACACATGGCCCCTTCTCATTAGTTTCTTCCATAGGCAATTTTGGTATTTTATTGCATGATGTTTATTTACATCATTTTACAATGTTCCATGGCTAAATAGCAGATGGGTAACATAATATCTAATACTTGTCTTTTTAAATAAAAATCCAAGTATCGAATAGCGGGGCCTTGTCCTTGATATCCACACTAGGAAAACATACATCGCATGTATACAATATTTACATTAAAATACAATATATCCTAAGGGTCAAAATGGGGTATTACAATCCCCTCCCCCTTAGAATAACACCGTCCTCGGTGTTCCAATACTTAGGAATACATTCACAATTTACACGTCCAAAATTTTCAAAACATTTTGCAGGTCTGCCCTGCATTCTATCCTTTACTTTGAACTTTCAGGACCAAGTCCTTTGGCATCCACGAGTTGCTTCTGCTGGTTCTGATATTCTAGCTCATCCACAAGTCTAAAAACTTTATGGCTGCTACCCTCTTGATGTTCCTTTGTTGGGGAGTTGCGGCGGCAATGATTTCCTCCACATTTCCAACATTTCAGTGGTTGTTTTATCTTTTCCGCTCAATTTCCTTTGAGTATTCATGCCTGGAACATTTCTTAATGGACTGATTGGATGAATTCCTCTTCATTGACCCAATGTCTCCTCTACTGCTGATTGCTTCCAAAATGCTTTTTACCTTCCTTTGCAGACAACTAGAGTCCTGCAAAAACTTGTGGTTCATCTCATTCTGCTTCTTGTGTATCTTGAGCATTTCTCCAAGGTTTTCTTGGGTCTTGGAAATTGATCGAAGAAGACTTTCAGCCAATTCCAATAGCCTATGGTCTGTTTCCATGGTCTTTGCACGCAGCTGGTTCTCTCTTTGCTTACAAGCAACACTTGCTTTGCAACAATTACCACAAATCAGTTTCACTTTCCCATTTGTGAAATTCATCATTATAATTTATGTTAGGCCAAGCATAATATAAATATTAAAATTAGTCAATTAATTTCCAATTGACATGTGTAGTCCATGCTTTATCCATGAGACTTTCATACTTTTCATGCTTTCCCAACAGGCACATGAGCTCATTCATGTCCATTCTGTCATATGTAATTAACTACTTCAACATTCACAATTTATTTCAGGAAAATAAACACACTCTACTTTGAGCCATTCATACATTCAACAATTTTCTGTTTTTATAAATGCATCAATAAAAAGGAAAGAGCGAGCAGTAAGAGTTTTCTCCTCTTCGTCTTGTTCCATTCTGGAACCCACACCACCACTGCGGTTTTTATGCTCCTAGTCTCTTTCACTTCAACGTGAATGCTTGACCTACCCTTCTTGGCTATGACACTTAGTGTCTATGGTCTACCTCGGATCTCTCAACCATGGAACCTTTCCACATGGAGATCCACAACACCCTTGGCTACTACAACCCCCACAAGTCCACTAGCACCATCATTCATTTCTGCGCAGGCTGAGATTTTTAGGACAATCGCATGGCCACATGCATCCTTAAGATCCTTTCATAGTCCTTGCTTCTAGCAATACCTACACTCAAACATCGAATCAATTCACATGTTTAGTTTATTTTCGTAGGTTTTATCTCTAAACAAGAGTTTAGGAAATCATGACCAAATCATGTACACATGTATATTCATATTAAATAAGCAAGAAGTTGCAAGATAACCAAATACTTATATGCATTGGATGTATTCACTTTATTCCACCGGATCCTTCTTTGCTTTAAAAGCCTTGGATTTCCTATGGATACAATAATGAATGTTGGGCTAGCGCGTAGGCTACTCCTGAACCATTCTTATAGGTAATGCTAAGTCAGTACATTGATTGGTTTTATCAGACATCCCATCTAGCAATATGCTAAGACAGTACTCCGACTGGGTATTATCAAGTATTTGAGGAATGTTTTCCCAGCACGCTGGCCGCCCCATAACATTCAAGTAATTAGTGTCCAACCAGTACACCTTCACGCCGACTAGATTTACCAAGTATTTGTAGCGCCCAACCAGTTACTCTATGGATTTACCAAGCATTTATAGCACCTGACCAGTTACTCTCTGGATTTACCAAGCATTTATAGCACCCAACCAGTTACTCTCTGGATTTACCAAGCATTTATAGTTCTTTCAGGGTCCTTGCTTTCCTGCAATGAACAAGGTTTTCAACAAGAAACAATAGTGTATCAGCTTAGCTGTTAGAAGATTTATACCTGAAATTTTCATTATTCCAAACAAGAATTAAATGAAAATGAATACTTATCTGTATTGGACATTTCCTCTTTGGTCCAGAGGGTCCTGCTTTTACATTACAAGCCTTGGGATCCTCCTACGGACTAGGATGTTTGGCTAGTGCGCAGGCTTCTCCACAACATCAAATAATTAATTTTCTACCAGTACACCTTCACGTCGACTGGATTTACCAAGCATTTGGTGTTGCCCAACCAGTCCCATACCTGGTTGGCCCTCTCCATTTCCAAGCAAGCACATCCATCTGGGTCATCATCCAATGGAAGGAAACTGTGCCACTGACCATTATAGGTCAAGCCTCTACTACTCTGGCTAAGGCTTGCATCAGCCTTTCACACGTGTCACAACCCTTCATGTGCATAATAATTCTTCACCCACACAAGGATGGCACTCCTTCTCTTGTGCAAACCAGTGGTTCCCTTTAGGAACACTTTAGGTGACTTTCTTAACTACAGGCTATCATAGCCCCATGATACCCACTCACAGTACGCAAAGGTTACCACTGCTCATACAGTCCTCTTAAGTACCCTTTTCTTCAATTTTCCCTTTAATTTGCAACACCAATTTGCATATGTATAAGCTGAGAACACAAGATGGATAAGCAAGCTCATTAGTATTGCTGCTCTAAAACTGTAAACCTATTTCATAACATTCACTATCCAACATTGAAACACCAGGAATGCGTCCATTCCCTTGGGGTGTAGTCAAGATTGGCATCCCTAACATAACTCAGCACCAGAAAGGTGTGCACTCCTCACTAATGTAAACTATGTAAGTCCTAATCATACTTCAAGCAGTCTCAATAATATAAACAAATGGAATATGCTCTGCATAGTAATTCTAACAATTATATATTCCCATATATATATATATATATATATATATCAGTCTGTGTTTACAGAACACTTATCCATTTTGCATATGTAATTTTTCTTCACTAATGAGGAATGGGGGCTCCTTCTCTGAGTTGACAGTCCCTCAGTTTTCCATCCCAACTCCTTTTATATTCCATAACCCTCATATGTCCTCCTAACATAGTATTCACCATCTCACTCATGTTGTTCACCAATCATGTAGTGCAGACGAGACATTAATAATGTCTAATGGCGTCTCACCCGAAACCCATTTCCAAATCATGGAATCCCTTCCCATGAAGTTTGGCTTCTGTAGGCCCTCTCTCTTGGTCTTACTGCAATGTGTCTTCCTGGAACACTTATTAAATAGCCAAACAGTCAGTAACATTTAACATTAAAATTCAAACCTAATTGTTTCATAACCAATTAATGGCACTAATAATTAAATTAAATATGAATTTACAGTTCTGTCTCCTACATAAATTGATTTGTTTCAACCATAAGGTTAGCCTCATATTGTTCGACTCCTGTAAGTGACACAAATCCACCCATCATGGTCTTATGCCCGCTTCCATACATGAGCATCCACTTACAACATGTCCTCCTGACACATTTTCTATAAGCCAAATATTCATTAGTCATTTATTAGCAAAATTCAAATTCTGAGATTTACAAATCTGAATTGACAATCTGTTCTGCACATGAACTATTTCACAGCCATGAGATCCTTCTCATGAGGTTTGTCTCTTTCACATGGTAGATTCCAACCTTCATCATGTTCTTACCCTCATTGCCATGCCTTGAACAATATACCTATAATCAGAAACTTCAATCAGGAAAACACTTGTAAGTCTCCATGCATATAATATTTCATTGCTGCAATAGTCACTGAAGCATTTTCAGAATTATAACATTCCATAGCTCAAACACTTCGAGCTGTTAACATATCAATATCACCAAAACTCATTTACTTCACGTGCATCATTATCATACTAAAATTGCAAGGTACAGTCACATCATTCATGCAATTTAAATGAAACTTTTAGATACTCATCATTTCTCAGTCCTATGATTTATACAACTCTTCCCTTCCACAAAGTATTCCGATGGCCCATCAATCATGACTTCCCTCTTCATGCACTTACTATTCTACATTCATAGCATATCATGAAATGATCTCATAATTTTCGACAATTCATCATTTCATCTATTATCTAATTGCAATGAATCATACACATCACAACCGTGCATTCACACAATGCATCACAACATGTGCATCCACACACATGCATGCACATCTGCAATGTTTACACAAGATTTTCAAGTGCATTCATTCAAGGCATAACCACAAGATTTATAAAATTTGTTAATACATAATCACTCAATGCTACCTTGCATTATTTCATGAATATTATGCATTCACACATATTATGGCCAAAACATGACCACCTCATATAGCACGCATTACCATAATCAGGACCACTAGTCCTCACTTGCTTTGATTATTAAGCTCATAACCAACATACACATGGCACGATATATTTTATATGAATGCAATCTAAATTTCTAAATAGTCACATGGTATGAGGCCTCTTTCCTTCGCCACTCCATGCTCCACCACACTATGGTAGTATGGAATTCACATGAATGCATTTCAACTCTAAATGCATACCTTTTTATGATTATTAAATATGGTTCAAGGGATTCTTACCCAATCCTCTTTCAACACTTTTGCAATCATCATAAGTAAACCATTACCTGCATGGCTTCCATTTACACCTTTGATGTTACCTGATCCGTTGGTCTCTTACAAACGATTACAAAATTCTTCCAGCAACCTCTTGATCATGGATTTGCTGCCCTAACCTTTTCTTCATAAGGTTGTTGGCCTCATGCAACAACATCATCAACATCTTTAGCCATGCTTCTGTTGTCTTTGGTCCTATAACCAAAATCAACACCAATAGTGATTATCAACCACAATATTTACCATTAATGGTTCATTGCATATATAGAACCTCACTACTTTTACTAATATGTAATATTATATGTGTGCACAAAAATCTGCTCACGCACTGTGCAATGTTTGTTAATATGCCAACCAATGCATATTCATGCCACTCATCTAATCTCTTGTATTTCCAGAATTCCCATGCCATATTTTTATGCACATAAAGCTTATAAACTATAAATACATTTAGAAAGACAGGGGTTAAGGAATTCTCCCTTTTCAATCCCTCATCTTTGCATGATCTTCCTCTTCCACATCATAGCTGGTTCGATTTCATGGTCTCTGCTACTTCTAGGCACGCAATTCTAGAAATTGCCCATATCGACAACAATTTGTCAAAACATCCACTGGCACTTTTCTTCTCTACAAATCTATGGTGTATGATGTCCTCATTCAAATTCTGGTGATGAAACATTGTTCTCTACTGGATAAGCTTTCCAATGTCTATCCACATGCTCCATTCCGACTTCGTGTGTGGAAGTTACATTACTTCAAAAATGACAATTTTTACCAAAAATTCTGCACTTTACACAGTTGCAAAATATCCTGAACTGCCAACTTCAGCCACCTGTAGAAGTAAATCTAGGAAGATTCAAGAGAACTTTTCTATCGGGATAAGTTAGTCCATATAATAAGGAATACTCAGCAACTTGCGTATCTCTATTACGATGCACCATTCATCTTTTATGAATTTATAGGTTTGACTACTTTTCCTTTTTCACTCCCTTTGCAACCTGTGCCACCTATGCAACTCCTGCGCAACCCATACTCAACCTGTGCATGACCTGTGCACCACCAACGCAACCTATGCGCAACTTGTGCATAACCTGTGCACCACTTGTGCACCTGCAAAACCTGTGTGCTAGCTACGCAACCTGTGGACAACCTGTGTGCCACCTGTGCAACCCCTGCACAACCAGTGTGCCACTTGCACAACCTTTGCACCACCTGCGCAACCTGTGCACAACCTCCGTCGTCCCTTAACCAAATAAGGAAAGTCTGATACCATTGAAAATATCTTGGAGAGCTCTATGAAATGATATGATCCTATGCCACATCTGAGAACTCTGATCCTACCATTTTTCCATATCAAAATCATGCCAAAACTTCACCAATACCACGTTAGAACATTCTGCTGTCTGCCTGCAAATTAATATTTTGGCCCAAGCATCCCCAGTGCTACAACATGGGCTCTGATACCACTCTATCATGTCCCCTCCCATCAATTCAGTGTAAGGGAGGGAGCATGACCAAACATACTAAGCTTATTTGACTATCTCAGCCCCATTCTTAAGCCATCAATTTCATAACTAAATTAAAATTCATGTGTGCAGATTCAAACTAAAGCAAACACAATAGAATTTAAACATATTATCACACACACAAACTGGAATTCATCAGCATATCTATCCCAAGCAAATCATGAATCTAATGCAGAGAATCTGTCCCCTTCTTCATGTTATGCGCAGGCTTCATATCAACCATACCAAGACATGCATTCAACGTACAATTAATAGTCATTAACTAACACATTACAGAACAAATAATAAGCATGATTTAACCTCAATAAACACTTATCTTTGTGATGAAGATGTCCAACAACTGGCTATGCGAGAGCAATGTTCCACCCAACCATAGGTCTCTGTCCAGCTTGTATTCTTTCAGCTGAGAGACGACACCCGAGCTGGGTTGTGTATCCACTAAGGAGGAACTAGATACGCTCACTCACAGCCATGGTTTCATTCAAAGAGTCATGCTAAGCCAACACGCATTTGGTTTTATCAAACAAGCAATAAACAAAGGAGGAGGATGCTAAGCCAATGAGATAAACCATGGAGCTACAAACATCTCAAACTAAATTCAAGTAATCCAATTCTCTGTTCAAACATTCACACTTGGATTTCTCACAAATATGTCATCAAATAACTCAATCCCCTCACTAGATTTATGGGCTATAAAAACTGGGTTTTACAATGGATTTTGAGGTATCTAATACTCTCAATTTCACCCCAAGTTTCATATCTATGGATCCCCCATTGGATTTCACTGTCAAATACCAATTCTGGGCGTTTACAGTTCTTCAAAACATGGGTTCTTGCAAAGTTGCGATTTCTGGTTTTTCTCACTGTTGGGCATTCATTTTTGGATGAAAACTGATGTTGGGATGTTCCACCATGGAATGAGAATGAGGAAGAACCCCTTCCCATGAGAAAGAGTGACTTGTGGTACAAGAAATACAGAGCCCATACCCACCATACAAATTTTCTGAGGTGCGCCTACTCCATTGAAGCCATGGACTGAACTCTTCCACCACTTCCTTACAATAGAATTAAATGTCAGCAAATGAAGTCAAATGGGTTCACAAGATTACATTTGGCAGCCTATGGTTCAATCCCACAACCCCCTCACCACTCCCTAGTGGATACACATGGGCCCTTCTCATCAGTTGCTTCCATAGCTAGTTTTGGTATTTGATTGCATGATGTTTATTTACATCATTTTACAATGTTCCATGGCTAAATAGCACATGGGTAACATAATATCTAATACCTTCCTTTTTAAGTAAAAATCCGAGCACCCACTAGCGGGGCCTTGGCCTTGAGCTCCATGCTAGGAAAGCATACATCGCATGTATACAATATTTACATTAAAAGCCAATATATCCTAAGGGTAAAAATGGGGTATTACAGGTTCCCACCCTTAACATATTAGATAGTGATGATGGGGATGAGGAAACTATTCCTTCTAAGTTCTCATGTCCTATTGTTTTGTCAAGTGCTTTACCTAAGGTAAATTCTTTTTCTATAGTTTCTTTGATCTTGTGGATGATATAAATATTAATGCTTCTTTTACCGAGTTTATTTTCCATAGATCACTGTTCCTATGACAACATTTTTTCCTAAACCATGAGACCTACCAACTGTTCCACCCATCATTTCATCACTTGATATCACAACCCATGTCTCCACTTCAATTGAGCCACTGTTAACTTTGGTGGTGACTCCGCAGGAGTCAGTTGTCATTCCAACTTCTGACATTCCTCCATATAATGTTGAAACCCAAGTTCCTACCATATATGAAGAACCACCTATCATTCCCATCTTTGTTCCACTCTCACAGAGTATTTCTCCACCTTCTACTTCCTTCACTGCATCATCTGTTTCGAACATTATTTCACCTCCCATTTCCACCACCCAAATCAATATTCCAATCCCAGATTCTGCTCTTTTTGAAATCCCCCCTTTAGTCTCAATGTTCTATGTGTCCACCTCCACAGTTGATATAGTGGCAGACTTTGGGGAGGATGTTGTAGTGTCCTTGGGTGAGTACTTCTACAAAAAATATGAAAAGGCAATGGTAATAAGAGGAACCAAAAGGAAAATGGAAGGAACCATCATGCAAGGTGCTATTCCTAATTAGGTTATTTAGCAATAGGATTCCAAATATGTGCGGCAAGAGGCACTTGAGACTGCTGCTACAACAAGGGCCTTTGTAGGGGCAAGTTATGATTCAGTTACTTCATTGAATAAGGGTATTGAGGCCAAGCAAGAAGAGTTGAAGAAGCGCCAAGAGCAAGAGATGAAAATTAAGGAAGAACATGAATATCAGCTTCATGAGTTGAGAAATGAGCATGAAATCCATCTCAGGGATCTAAAAGCACAAAACACTTCTCTCCAACTTCAACTGCAGAAAGTAGAAGTCCAAAACACCAGCTATGTTGAGGAGATAGTTGTACTTGAGCAACAGCTGAAGGATGCAACTACCAGTGCAAGCACTTCTTATTTCTCTAGGTTCTTTGAGGAAGAGTTCCAAGGACTTGGCCCATAAAATAAATGAAGAGCATCACAAACTCTTGACTGAGCTTTTTGATTCCCTGAATGATATTCAGGAAACTTATAATGATTTTGAGCGACATTCCATTATCCTTAAGCAACATATTGATGGAAGGAAACAAGCTTCCAAGGACATTGAAGATATTATTGACTGGCAAAGGTATATTAAGAAAAAATCTAAAGATATCCAAGTTTTATATAGCTTCAAGTTCAGGAGAATAAGAACATATTTGGATGCCTAGAAAAATGCTTGTGAGTTAGTTGAAGAAACAATTTGGAAGGCACAAGCAACTTTTAGTATAAGATGGTATGTTGCAGACAATATCATGATCATGCTAGAGTTTCTGACTCTGGAGCTTATTGAGAAGGATTTTCCACCGAAGCTATTAATTGAGCAGGTTGATAATAGGTGTGTGTAGTTCAAAGAGCGAATTCAGCATCTCGAGCACATAAAGATTTCAGAAGTCGAGGAATTGATCAAGCAACCTACCAGTCTAGAGAGTAAGATCCACATTTTTTTGCGTACTTGGAATAAACTAAGGAAGAACGAGATTGAGTCCTTCAGGTGTAATGCCCAGTTAGGACTAGAATTGGACACATATCCTGATGTGGAGGAGTTATTAGATGTTTGGGCCAAGTGGTGAGTTGACCTTGGCCATTCTTAGATTAGATTTATTTTGTAATCCCTATTTTATGGGAAGTCGACCCTTTGTATCTTTATGTAATTATTATTTAAAGGGTAGATATCTCATAGGGAAGGGGGGGGGTCACCAGAGAAGACTTGGAGATGCTCTGTTTCTTTGGAAACATTGTAATTTTTTGCAAGTTTAATCAATCACAGTCAGTTTCTCTTTGCCATCTTCTTTGTGCAAGTTGCCAAATTTGTTTGATAATTTCTGATTTTCTTCACTTCGTTTATTGAAACAACTTCGTGTTATCTTTGCAATCTATGAATACATTTGATGTGAAGTTGGATTTGTCTTCACTCACTATTTAGATGTTATTATGTGTTAAGTGAATTTATTCATTTAATTCATTTATCTATTTCTGCAAATGATAAATATTTTCCATTTCTATGAGTTTGCCAATTGGTAGGGCATAACAGAACAATCTCACATGTGCTTAATTCTTTAGACTAGATCATTCAATTGTTATGGTTTGTTTTATATAAAGCTAGTTAACCTATATCCAATTCATATTTTTATTTATTGGTGAAACAACTAACCATATTCCAGATTTGATTGTTTTGCAAATCAAAACATATTTTCTTAATCTAGATCTAACTTAGTTAGATCTTCCTTAAACAAACGTCACTCACCC
The DNA here is from genome assembly GCA_027924585.1 of Larix kaempferi. NCBI lineage: Eukaryota > Viridiplantae > Streptophyta > Pinopsida > Pinales > Pinaceae > Larix > Larix kaempferi. The sequence goes on along the minus strand of BSBM01001156.1, from coordinate 269,381 downwards.
CTTAGAGATACAATAAATTTTTATATTCCCTCACCGGAAGAGAGATCCATTCTGATCAATCCACATAAGTGACAATGGAGGCCTCATATATATTGGGGATAGTTCTACCAAACAATTTGGGGATAGAACGACTCTTACGTAGGGTTGTTTGAATCCTTTCAGATTGGATTGTCACCTTCTATTGATTTTCCTTGGAACATATTCTAGGATCATACCCAAGGCTTCAAGACGTTGCAATAGCTCGGATCTACAATTCACCATTGCGATCCACAGTCTGCAATCCGCAATCTGCAATCCACAATTTCTATCCGCAATTGCAATCCGCAATATGCAATCTGCAATCCACAATTGTGCTCCGCAATCCACAATTGTGATCCGCAATCCACAATCCGCAATTGCTATCTGCAATCTGCAATTTCTATCCACAATCCACAATTGCTATCCACAATCCGCAATCTACAATCCACAATTGCGATTCACAATCCCCAATCTGCAATCCACAATCTGCATTGTGGTATTCAGAAATGCGGAACTGAAATTTACCATTCCAAGCGTCCTTTCACAATCTACAATCCACATTAAAAAAGCAGAAATGCGGGAGTCCAAATTCTCCATCAAACAACCTTCTTCAATATGCAATCCACATTGCGGATGCAGAAATATGGAGATCCAATTTCTCCGCCAAACGACCTTCCGCAATTCGTAATCCACATTGCTGATGCGGAAAAGATCATTCTCAAGGCCCTTATTCTCGTGATTTTCCAAGGCCACTTCAAAGGTAGATAACTCCCTCATCCTGGGTCTAAATGAGGGAATATTCATACCATTGGAAATGTCTAGGAGAGATCTATCAGGTGGTGAAATCCCCTTCCCAACCGAGATACATAACTTCCTCATTTTCTCCCATGAATTTTTGTCTATAAACCCTCTCGGTTTGTCTTTCATCCTTCAATAGGTCTCTACCTGTCCCCAGTCATAACCCCATGTTCCCTCTGACTCACAGAGAGGGATCAGAATACCCCAGGCCATATAAACCTTTCTGCCTGATTATGTGAGGTTAAACAACCGATTACAAGGTAAGTATCTCATTACAAAATGAATATAATAAATGAATCTAAGGCTAACCATACATCTAGCACATGTAAAATTAGCAATGCATTAAACTCATGCAATTGAATGAAGAATTCAACCTGTACTTGGCCTTCCACTCAGGCTTACACATGGTCTAACTATCACTAACATTCATGTATAAAATTTAGTCAATAGTTTAAGCAAACAAAATATTAATAGTAACGTGAAATAACATCATTCATTCCACATGGTACTTATCTTTATATCTTGAAGTTACCCTAGCAACTGGCTAAGTGACAGCATTGTTCCACCCAAACATAGGTCTATGTCCAACCTATACTCTTTCAGGTGAGAGACCATCCCTGAGCTAGGCTGTGTATCACTAAGGATGGCTAGGTAGGCTCTCTAACCATCAAGATCCACTTAAATGCAAAGCCAACCTATAGTTGGGTTTATCAAGCATATACATGCTAAGCCAACCTGTAGTTGGGTTTATCAAGCATACAGGGTAACAGGGAAAATATTGCTAATCTAGTGAGCTCGACCACAAAGCTATAAACATCTCAATCACTTAGCAGATATGGAACCCACATTATCCACCTCACCAAACACAATGAAGGTCCTCTTCTCTGCTACACAGACCCTCAATGCCCCTTCCTTTCTAGTGCTATTCAAGATGGGCATAAGAAGGTCCAATCAAGAGTTCTTTGAGATAATAGACTTCATTGGGCTTTTCAAGCATATCAACCCTAAACCCTATATTTTATAGTTGCTTAAACAGGTTGGTTCATCATAGGGTTGCAAACTAAGCTCTGTTTCACAACTCAACTCTTTGCTCACAGATTTCAGGCTTCAAACAACTTCCTAAAGCTATTCATGCCCCATCATCCACCCTCGGCTATGAGGGCCACAATGGCTCACTGAGAGGGGGGTTGAGTCAGTGAGAGAGCACTTAATACTAATTTCAAATTCTTCAAAACTTAAACATACATCATTGAACAATTTCACTTCAACTTTAAGTAGAATTCATCATTCAGAAAGAGCTATATATCAAATTAAACAAATCATCTCATGAATCGTCATAGACACATCACAAGAGACACAAGATACGCTTTGTAATATTTTTATATTTTGATTGGATACTTTGATATCCAAAATGGGCTACAACCCATTGGTGGCACCACCCACCAGATGATTCTGTCAATTGCAACTGAATGGGATGCACCAACACCCCAAATTACCAATTTACAAAGGATGTATCAGATTTTACTTAAGTGTGTAATAACAACACAAAAAACTATATATGTTGATGTATATGTAACTTCGGAATGCATTTCACATATATGTATATTGTATTCCTATAGAGATGGTATTATTCCTCTATAAGGAAGTGTCGTAACTTATACTTGATGGGTTATTAGACCACCTTGTTTGGGGTCGGCCCTGTATAAGTCATGTGGGTCAAAGGGTTATTAGACCACCCTATTGGGGGTCGGCCATGTGGGTCAAAGGGTTATTAGACCACCCTATTGGGGTTCGGCCCACTCAGCATTATGTTATGTGGTTAAGTTCGAGCCTACATGAGTTAGGTAAAAAAGGCAAGTCAAGTCAAGTATAAATAGAGTGCGGGAGGCACTCTATTTACTCACTCACTTCTCACACATGCAATCAAGGAGGAGTGGTGCACTTATGGAGGAGGAGGATCTGCTGCTAGGTTATGGCTATCTCTCTTGGTTGGTTGTATCATTGCTCTATCTATCTCTGAGGAAGTTATTGGGGTTTTTCACCTTTATGGTTTTCCCCAAGTAAATCTTTGTGTCTCTTGTGTGCTTGCATTATTGTCTCCATGATTGATATGCTGTAGATATGCTATACATGTTGTTCTCTCAGTTAAGATCCTATATCAGATTGAAGTAAATTCTGAAAATTTAACATGGTATCAGAGCTAGCCTGAAAGAAGGCATGATATGGCATGTATGACACTTGTTGCACTTACGATGCTAGGGCTTGATATAGCAAAAACCAGTCATCGCAGAACTTTCGCTATAAATCCGTTTTGGAGAATTTTTTGGATCTGAAATTGTTACAGGATGAAGATTAAATCTCCAGGTACCTTGTGTCCAAAGGACAACCTCTAATTCGTTGTACTTTGTGATTTATGATCTGTACAATATAGGGTTTCTGCCTCTTCCAGATCTGAGTCAAAATCAGGTGACCTTGGGAAAAAGGTCATATCTTGGGCTAGGAAGCTCCAAATGAAATTTCGTAAAACGTGACAGGTAGTACACAGTCTGTACTATCTCAGGAAACTTTTTCAGAGGCCGAAGTTGAACCAGTGACACTTGGAACGCCGTACAAGTTAGCTCTTCTGTTTTATCCCAAAACAGGTCACATTGCGACATTTGGCATAACTCTCTCTCAGAGAATCCAATTGAGGTCAGACCTGTCAGGATGGAAAGATAACAAGTTAGGATATCTCAAGAAACTTTTTCAGACCCTGTGGATCAAAAATTTCTGAGTTACACCAGAAACAATCAGGTACATATTTCTGTCAAAACAGAATTATTTTTGAGTACCTTCATTCATGGCTTCCGGAATTTAGGGCTTTGGAGAAAGTTGGAATTTTTGTAATCGGAGACCACAGATGGATGCTACTCATCAAAATAGAAATTTAGAGACCAAGATCAGAATTTTTGGTTGGGAAGAAGGCCGGGCTTGATTAGACCCTTGTTCGGGACTTTGATCAAAAAAGTGGAAAATTAGGGCTTCTGTAAAAATGGGAATTTTTGCAATCTGTGACCACGGCTGGAAGCTCCTAAGAAAAATAGAAGCTTAGAGCTTTGGATCAAACCTTTTGATGGGGCAAAAGAGTGGGCTTCATCAAACCCCAGTTCAGGGTCACGTCCAGTGAATCCAAAAGTTTCAAAGGCAAAATTGAGGAGTAAAACTTTGCAGTTTTCAAATTCTGAATATACCAGTTTGATCAGCTCATCAAGGCGCATATTTCTATCCTTTCGGAAGTTTGGAATTAAAAGTTTGAATTTTTGGGGTTTCTCTGACAAACCCATATCCAGCTCCAGGTCTAGTTCTTGCAAATCAAGTGGATTGGGTTAATCCTAGAAGAAGATGGATTGGTCACCTGCATAAGTGAAGAAGTTCCTAGGGAGATGAGGATAAGGCCTTACATAAGAAGATTACAAGCGATCTCGACAGGTATGACTCATCGAGGTATGTTTCGATATTTGTCCATGATTAAGTTTATGGTATGTTTGTCTTCATGTTATTACGGTTAGTACAATTTTGATTTTAGATTTGTCGTATAACCTTAACAAAATTATGAATGCATGATAGAAGATATTCATTGGTTAGGGTGTTGACACTTATGATTGTACTAATGCATTATGGGGTTGTATGAGGTTTATGTTGTCTACTAACATGAAAGGTACACCAAGAAAGACAAATCATGTTCTGGTCCAAGAACATATGATCATGATAACATGAGGACAAAGATTCATCCATTGTCATGGATCTCATAGAAGATCCATTTACGAGGTATGTATAACTTGGTTTTGTAATAGTTAACCGATGAGATATACAGGTTACTAGCACAAGTCATTGAAGAAGAACAAGAAGACATCATGTGAGTATGTTAGACATAAATAGCTAGCATGCTAATCCAAGTATGTTTTTCCTATATCAAGATAGAATCCTACCTTGTGTTAGGATCTTATACTGTTGTTGATAATGATTATTCATGAAGTCATAGGTTTGAATAATCATGATTGTATGCATATTATGTTTCTTACCATAATTGATGATATGACTAACCAGAAGAATCATGATGGTATAGGTTTGAATAATCACAGGTTTTATGCATTTTATATCTCTTATCTTGATTGATGATTCAACTAACCTGAAGAGTCATAGGTTTGAGTAATTACAGGTTTAGACATGTTATGTTTCTTATGATTTGACTAACTATAAGAATCCTACATAAACCTTGAATGCTAATGCTTATTATTTCTGTTTGAAATGATCATGACTATACATGCTTGAGATTATTGTGTTTTAATAGTATACTAATGAATGTATGATTTTATATGAGATCACAAGGATAACACATTCATTATACTAATAAGCATGCATAGGGACCAAGGATGAATATGAGATTCAAGAACAGGTAATCCAGGAAGCAAAGATCAAGAGGGAGTACACTCCAGTGGTTTATGCAAGGATGCAGATATTCAGAGGGAGTTGACCATCTTTCTACATTCCATAATAGAAAGGTGTAGAAGAAGCTACTTCAGCAGCTCCTACAAGGAAGCAAAGACTCAGAGGGAGTCCACCCAACGAACAAACAAAGATAAGTATTTTAATTATCATTTCTTGCATATGTGTTTGTTTAAATAATACTGTTCAATAATGTATATACTGATGTTCCTAGAATTAGGTTGTGTATTGTGCATATTAGAATAGTTGCATTGATGAACAGTATACTCCTAATATGCATGGGTAAGTGGCCTATGGAACTGTACAACATTCCATTGCTACTTATCTAGAATGAAACCTCTTTGCTAACATGTTGAGAGTTGTGCACACTCTTAACAATGTTCTAGTAGAGATTGGAAGGCATCTAGAAAGTTACGGGATATGGATAAATGTTGTATTGAAGCATTGGATAAGATAATTGCATGATTGTATGACATATTTCTTTATGTGTAAGAATTTGTTCTGAAAATTATGAGATGTTTCTAATCATGCAATTTAACCTGTTTTGTAGGAAAGACCGTATATCTTCACCTACAAAAGGACTACAACATTTGTTCCAGCAACAAAGATATCTATTGAAGATATTGAAGTTCCCAGGATCTGGGATGAAGAAATGAAATGCCATGATCCGTCGATCATGAAAAATGATGTTTGGGATGTAATCCCAAAGACATGAAGGGAAGTTTGCTATGACTTCCAAATGGAACTATCAGATCAAGCATGTTGCAGATGGCAGCATAGAGAAATAAAAAAGTGATGAAATAGAAGATACACCAGATGGATTCAAGACAGCTTCCTTGAATGGTGTAGATGAAGAAGAAGTGTATGTGGAGCAGCCACTTGGTTCTGAGACACATGATAGGAAATCATATATGTGCAGAACTTGGTATGGTGAAGATAAATTGATTGCTGACACACAGCGGAAGCTTGCTGCCGAGTTCGAGTTGAAGAACTTAGGGATGATGCACTATTTGTTTTTGGCATGGAGGTGTGGCAGAGTACAGATGGAATCTTCCTTGGACAAGGGAAGTATGCAATAGAGATCCTGAAGAGGTTCGGAATGATGGATTGCAAGGCCATGGCCACACATATGGCATCAAATCTTAAGCTTCTTTGTGATACCTCATATGAGCCGGTTAATGTCTCTTTGTATCGTCAGATGATTGGGTCCTTGATGTACCTGACGAACACGAGACCAGACATTTGCTTTGCTGTGAACACATTGAGCTAGTTCCTGATGGATCCGAGGAGTGTTCACCTGGTTGCTGTAAAGCATGTTCTGAGGTACCTGAAGGGTACAGTGGATTATGGGCTCAGGTATGAGGCGAATCAAAAGTTTAACCTGCAGGGTTATGTTGATTCAGATTGGGCTGGCAATGCTGCAAATAGGAAGAGCACATCTGGGTGTTGCTTCAGTATGGGATCAGGTGTGATCTCTTGGTTTAGCAGGAAGTAGTCCTGCGTAGTACTAAGTACAGCTGAGGCAGAGTATGTTGCAGCCTGTTCAGCCAGTTGTGAGGCAGTATGGCTACGGAAGCTACTGTCTGAGTTATTTGATCTCCCATTGGAGGCTACTGGTATCTTCTGTGATAACCAGAGTTGTGTGAAGCTGTCCGAGAACCCAGTGTTTCATGATAGGTCGAAACACATAGAGATCAAATATCACTATATCAGGGATATGGTGCAGAGAGGAGCTGTGAAGCTCCTGTATGTTGCGACAGACGAGCAGATTGCAGATGTGCTAACGAAGCCACTAGCCAGAGTGAAGTTCGAGTACTTCAGAGAGAGGCTTGGCGTTCTTCAGATCGAGGACACTTTGAGGAAGAAGTGATGGACACATTTGATGAAGCCATTCCAAGCATGTTGGAAGGAGGATCCTTCACATCGCTGTGAATGTAAGCGCTGGATAATGGGCATTAGGATGATGTTCTGGTTTCTGCTTGGATATGATCAATTGGATCATTTATGTATGTATGCATCATGTTGGATGCTGGATATGATCAGTTGGATCATTTATGTATGTATGCATCATGTTCGATGCTGGATATGATCAGTTGGATCATTTATGTATGTATGCATCATGTTGGATGCTGGATATGATCAGTTGGATCATGTGTATGTATTTTGTATATGCATCATGTTGGATGCTTGGACCATGTATCTGCATATGTATCAGGTGGATACATTGTATGATCAGGTGGATCATGTATGGTGATATGTATCATGTATCAGGTGGATACATTGTATGATCAGGAGGATCATGTATGATGATATGTATCAGGTAGATACTTGGTATGCATCAGGTGGATGCATTGATGATCAGGTGGATCATGCAGCAGGATGTTGCAGTGATGATCAGGATGATCATAGATGACGAGCTTCAGGATGTTGCTCCAGATGACATGCAGCAGGATGTTGCACTGATGATCAGGATGATCATAGATGACGAGCTTCAGGATGTTGCTCCAGATGACATGCAACAGGATGTTGAAGTGATGATTAGGATGATCATAGATGACGAGCTTCAGGATGTTGCTCCAGATGACATGCAGCAGGACGTTGCAGTGAGGATGATCAGGATGATCATGGATGCATCAGGATGATGTATGGTGAGTATCAGGATGATACTCTATGGCTGTGGATCAGGTTGTGCAGATGAGCATGTAATCCGGTGCCCTGGGAGATTTGCAGATGGTCTTTCGAGGTTTTTCCTATGGCATGTAATATCGATGCCCTGGGACATCTGGCAAATGCTCTTTCGAGGTTTTGCTCTGGGAGGACATGTAATTCGGTGCCCTGGGAGATCTGCAGATAGTCTTTCGAGGTTTTGCCTATGGCATGTAATAGCACCCTGGGATATCTGGCAGATGCTCTTGAGAGGTTTTGTCCTATGGCATGTAATAGCGCCCTGGGAGATCCGATAGGTTGGGCTGTGTACCCGTAATCAGTCCTGGGATGCTCTTGCGAGGTTTTGCCATGACCACATGTAATAGCGCCTTGGGAGATTTCAGGTCGGAGTTGCGTACCCGTAACATCCTTAGATGCTCTTGCGAGGTTTTGTGGTGGACCACATGTAATTTGTGCCCTGGGAGATTTCAGGTCGGAGTTGTGTACCCGTAACATCCTGAGATGCTCTTTCGAGGTTTTGTGGTGGGGTCACATGTAATAGCGCCCCGGGAGATCCTACAGGTCGGAGTTGTGTACCCGTAACATCCTGGGATGCTCTTTCGAGGTTTTGTGACGCACGTAATAAGTCCTGAGGATTCCACAGTATGGCCAGTGATGATGAAGACCTGCAGGTGGTGGGCCTACATCCAGTATGAAAAAGGACTGGCTCTGTAAGACTTCCTATGACGAGTAGATTCAGATATTGATTGAGATAGCAGCAACAGTGACGATGATGATGACTCGATGACGATTATCTAGTGACGATGATCCAGAGAAGATGACTTGTGCTAGAAGAACTGTGCTGAGAAATACCTTCCTAGTTAAGAGGGAGTGTTGATGTATATGTAACTTCGGAATGTATTTCACATATATGTATATTGTATTCCTATAGAGATGGTATTATTCCTCTATAAGGAAGTGTCGTCATTTATATTGTAAGTGTCGTAACTTATACTTGATGGGTTATTAGACCACCTTGTTTGGGGTCGGCCCTGTATAAGTCATGTGGGTCAAAGGGTTATTAGACCACCCTATTGGGGGTCGGCCCACTCAGCATTATGTTATGTGGTTAAGTTCGAGCCTACATGAGTTAGGTAAAAAAGGCAAGTCAAGTCAAGTATAAATAGAGTGCAGGAGGCACTCTATTTACTCACTCACTTCTCACACATGCAATCAAGGAGGAGTGGTGCACTTATGGAGGAGGAGGATCTGCTACTAGGTTATGGCTATCTCTCTTGGTTGGTTGTATCATTGCTCTATCTATCTCTGAGGAAGTTATTGGGGTTTTTCACCTTTATGGTTTTCCCCAAGTAAATATTTGTGTCTCTTGTGTGCTTGCATTATTGTCTCCATGATTGATATGCTGTAGATATGCTGTACATGTTGTTCTCTCAGTTAAGATCCTAGATCAGATTGAAGTAAATTCTGAAAATTTAACAATATACATCACACCAAATAAGTATCCCTTATTGAAGCTCAGGGCTCCAATATTCTTCACTGATCTTTATTTGCTGCACTTCTCCCTTCTTTAGACACACATCAAAATGCATATCACGTTTCATCAAACAACCATCAGTGTTGACAATATCTCTATCACTGTACTATCAATTGTCATTAATTATGTCATGTAAACAATGATGTCATCATCCAGTCCACAATGTCATCAATTAGTCCATGTTATATGTTCATCTTGTCACTGTCATCAAAATATATCTATCATGTCACTGTAAACTATCTAAACCACAATTAGATCAGACAACTTCTAACATCCTCAAACAACTAGCCAATCTACTCAAACATATCATGACAAGTCATTTAAAATGTCTTCCCAAACATCCAAGGAATCTTCCCAACACACTTCACTATCATACCATGTCTATCACTGTCAAAGTGTTGTTACAGCTGCTATCACTATCAAATTCCACTGTCTCTATAGTCATCAAATCAGAATTATAGTCTTCTTCATATTCCCTATGGTTGTCTCACAATGCTCTGAAATACAAAGAGAAAAATTACTTCACTATTGTTTTTGTTGTAGCTGCTGCACCAAAACAAGGATGAAAGTAAAGTTTGAAAGTTGTTGTCCATTGTAGTTTCTTGCTACAGTACCCAAAAATTTCCTCGAAGCACACCCAAATTTGTTCACCTTTTTGGGAGAGATATAAAGTTTATTTATACTGGTTATGTATTTTTATTTTTAATTTTTACTGATCCGACTTGTTGGATGTATATATATCCCCCTTTTTTTGGTTTATTTTCTTAATGAGGCTGAATTTTCCAATAGGATAAAAGGTCACATAAAAAATAGTATCTCCTTCAAATATATATATATATATATATATATATATATATATATATATATATATATATATATATTATATACCTTTTGTTTGCTTTATTTTCTCATAGTAAATGTTTCCATGTCATCATTAGTTCAAGAGGAGATTTGTGCCCATCCACATCAATAACAAGGGCCCTATGGGCATGAAGGGTGATGGCTTCACTTTCAACACATCAAGAGCTCCTTCATTATTTGTGTGGGATTTTTAAACCATCCACCATGAGCATGAGATAAAATAGACTTTATCAAGGGAATCCTCATGCAAGGGTTCCATGGAATTCAAGTCCATCATCAACATAAGCAATCAAATGTGCCATCATACCACAATTCAAATTTTGTGTGCTTGTTGCCATGTTAACACTACTATGGACTTCAAGGGCTTCATTAAATCAAACAAGACTTCTGCAGCAAGGTTACCATCATTTCAACCACACATGCAAGAGAGCGAGGGAATCATCATCATTATGGGGATGAGTCCCAAGCCTTTTTAAGAGGATCATTATGACCACCTACAAGGGCTCCATGACCCCATCAACCCACAAATGACCACATAATGGGTCATTTGATCCACTTAGTGTTCCTATTCCCATCACATGGCTCCAATGCTCATTTCCAATGTCCTTTTTTCTAGGTCATCAATATTTATGACTCTTTTGTCATCCAAGCCGCCATGTCCTCCTTGCCATGTTCTTTTGTCACTCCTTGCAAAGTCATCAACCTTTATTTTACCGTAGTCATTAATGGTTTGTCATCAATGACAACCAATGCTCAACAAACTCCCTCTTTGTCATTGATGGCAACTTTCTTCATCAAATTATCTCCCCCTTTCACATTAATCACAAAGGGTTCAATACTTGTCCATCAAAGGCTTCACAATGCCCCCCCAAAAAATTATTCTTGAATATTTCATGAAGAATCATGTCATGCTCACTTGAGGCAATAATTAGTCTTCTGTTGTTCCATCTTGTCATTTGGCTGCTTTGACTGATGTTCTATCTTGTCAAGGATGCTCCTGTAAATCAAATCTTGAATCCATAAATTCACATACAATGTTTAATCTATAATATTTTCTGTATCAACATCAACTACTTCCTGTGGAAACCGTTGTTTGTCATTTCATACTCTTGGAGATTAATTGATCATTAAATTCTTGTAGTAGTCATTCAAACCGCATTCAATGGTCATCACCAGTGCTATCTCTAATTTCAGGGAACAAACAAAATCCAATGCATTCTTCCTTTGATCATGTAACTGCATTAAATTTTGGTTCTACGGTCATTTTTCAAGGCAGTGCAGGCATTTTCTCAACCTCTGAGCATCATCAGTTATCTTGCGGGCATTAACCTCTATATGCAAACAAATTTCAGACCTTCGTGGGTATATTCTTACAAGATGCAGGCATATTACTTCCATTAGTAGGCATTCACACCCTCATGCGGGCATTTTTATTTGTCTTGCATGCATTTTTGGTGAGTAGCAGGCATTTCAGGACATTTGCGTGCATATCTCCTCTGTGTGTGGGCATTCTTGTGCATTTTTATTCATGCCTATAGGAACTTAACATATCAGTGCAGGAATTTTAGTGAATATGCATGCATTTCCAAGGAAGATGCAGGGATTTTTCAATCTATTGTGGGCATCTTTTACTCTCATGCGGGCATTTTGAGACCACTTAAAAACTAGCTGCGGGCATTTCTAGCTCTTCCTGCGGTCATATTCTCCATAAGCCGACGGGAATTTTATTATGTCTGAATTCTCCAACCTTTTACAATGGTTAAGGCTTACTTGTCTTCCAACCTTCAAATTTTATTCGATCGATATGGCATCAATATTTTATGCAAGTCCCCATTCATCACTTCACACAAGTATTGCAGTCATTACATTCATGTTGCTAGCATTTTGGATAAGCCTGGTGGGCATAATTGACATTTTGCATGCATGTATTTGAAGTCTGGTGGGAATTTTCACACAGCCTGCGGGCATCTATCTACCTAGTTGTGGGAATAAAAAAAAAATCAGGAAATTAAACAAATTCAAATATATGTTTTACAATATGATTTCAACCTTAAGTCCGCAACTTCTTTTAATCAACAGCTGGATTGTGCATATCAGTTTTCTTGTATTTTGTTTGGAATTTCTTCAAGGCTTGTCTTCAAATAAACTCTTCAACTCAGTTTCCCAATTACTGACAATCTCATCTCATTTAGTTCAACCCTTAATATTGTTCTTAATATTCTTCCTCATTGGATGCTTTAATAAATGTATCTAGTAATTTCAAAAAAGGTAAGCATGCATCATTTACAATCATAATGTTGCTTTACTTGATTTGTTTTCTTTGCTGACCACACTCCCCCTATCAATAAACACATTTAATCTTAGAGTCTTTAGCTCATTCATATCATTGTTGCTGTTGAGATTCACTTCTTAACCAATTTTTTACTTATAGTATACACCACTTCAAGGTTTGAAGCTTGAGATTGGACCACTAAAGATTAGGAAATAAGCCTTCGAATTGTTCTAGCATGTATATACCTCTCCATACCTGACTGCTTTCCTTTTATTAATGTTCCCAATCAGATCCTAGGACATGCTTCTTAGCTTGGAGTAATCATTTTTTTCTCTTCAGTCCATCCTCCAAATTTCTTGGACTCAAGTGTGCTTAGGTCCTTGAGAGATCCTAGGCTTGGCTTGCCATATGGCAGCCATCATCTCTGCTATGATTAACTTTATTCGGATTTAACAAAAGATTCTTTTTCATCCATACCTCTTTCTTGGCACTTGTCTTAGCATATGCCCCTTCACCATTATTTGTCTTCCTTGATTCATTGGCTTCTTCATGAGTTGGAACATTAGGTTCAGCCTTCACTTGTCTCCTCCATACTTTCATATTTTTTTTCTACGAGTTATAGTGAGTTGTCTTCTACAATATTGAGCTAAGTGTCCAAACATGTGGCATGAATAACATTCCATATTATATAGGACCCTCCTTTGGCTTTCTTGATTTAATTTCATAGCTTTGCAATCAATAGCTTTATTCCCAAAGTTATGACAATAAAAGCAGTAGCCATGAAATACATTTTGATACTTGGGTGCTGCTCTTCCTTATGGTAAGTTTCTTGTTCCCTTTTTTTTATTCCATCTTGATTGATCACCTGTCTTGTTCTATGTTAGGAACCCATGTCAACCCTTCTATTTACTTTGTTAGTATATTGTTGTTGGATGCATATGCTTTGTAAGTCGTCGCATAGTATTTGTTGATCCATAGTTTGTATTATTGTTATTGGACGCATATACATTGTAAGTCGTAATGTAGTAATTGTTGATCCATAGTTTGTATTGGCCGATGGTTTATATTGACACATGGTATTGGCACCTAGACTTAGTATATAAGTTTGTGTTGAGACCAATGAAGGTACCGTGAAGTTATTTGTATTGAGCTTGCTCAAACGAGGTTTCCCCCTTGAAGTGACCTGTGATCAATAAAAGCGATTCCGAGTTCTGTTATTTCTACTATCTCGTATATTTTAATTAATTAATTGTTGTAGATTCTTCACGTATGGTATCATAGCACTTTCTTGGGCTCGCTGGGTGAAATTTCTGCCAAAAGTTTTTTTGCATCTGTTGCAGCTTCGGATCTGGGAATAATCCATATCCATTTAACTGTGGGAAGTACTTGGGAAAAATACCTAAAACTCATTGTGAGAAGTACCATAGGAACCCCAAAGTAGCTGGCCCATTGAGACGACCTGCCAGCGAAAAGGGAAACGACCCGTACCTGATTGATTAGTTCCCACCCGTGAGGTAAACCAAGATCTATCGTTTGTGGAAAAGTGGTTATTAGTTTTACCTGAGTCGTGGGGTGAGGAATACTGCCCCAATACGGAAGCAATCAAAAAGCATTGGTGGCCGAGTTAATCCCCTGAACTGATAGGAAGCCGAACATATATGGGGTCCATATTTCAGCTGAACTATTGCCGATCGCTTCCGCGCCATTGCATATCCATCTGTTGCCGATCACTTCCACATTGTTGCAGATCCATTCTGAAAGCTGGTTTAGATCCATTCTAAAATTCATTTTAGATCCAGCCATTTCCAATCCATTCTGAGCCATTCCAAATCCCGCCATTTTCGATCCATTCTGAAAGCCGTTATAGATCCATTCTAAAAAAAATAAAAATAATATATATATATATATATATATATATATATATATATATTCACCATATCTCTCTTGTTTTAACTTTGTTTTCCCTAAAACTTCACTGACACCTCTGCATTGACACCCCTACAATCTCATTCTTCATATTTCATTCCTCAGGACCATATCCCGATTTCCACTTCCCAAAGCTAGAAATCCCACATTTGTCTATTTGTAGGGTTTGCCATAACTTCTTCAATTTTCACCCACTCGCCTCCAAATTTTGCCACCATTTTCATTCCCTATTTCTGCTTCTTTGTCCCTCTTTGAAAAATTTTCTCATTCTTTCACCCGCTTCTGAAATCCCCATTTTTTGCTTCCCTGTCCATCAGAAAGTGTCCAAAACCTTGTCAAAACCCAATTATCCCTCTGAGTTTTTCCCAAATCCAAATTTCCCTTTACTAAATAAGCTTTTGTTTGTGTTTTTTATCCATTTCCCCCCCCCCCAAAAAAAAAATCCTGGTTATGGTTGTCACCCATGCAGGAGGAAAAAACATGGAGGAAGCACTTGCAGCCATCCAAAACAAACTCCAAGATCTAGATGAAAATTTTTTCAACCGCCATCTTCAGCATTCAGCCATGAACAATCACCAACAGTAAGAATCTTCTGCACCCAATGGGTTCTCTTCTTCCAACAATTTCCATGGTCCAAAGCTTGAATTTCCTTGCTTCAAATGTACTGATCCGACTGGATGGATCTATCATGCAGAACAGTATTTCAGTCTGCATAATACTTTTGATGTCCAAAAAGTTCCACTTGCATCCTTTCATTTGGAATAGAAAGCCCTTCAATGGTACCATTGGTATATCAAGGCTCATGACAAGCCAAAATGGATAGATTTTTTCCAACTCCTTTCACAATGATTTGGTCCTATTGCTTTTCATGACTTCACCGAAGCACTAACTAAACTTCATCAAAGTGGCACTGTGGGAGAGTATCAAACAGAATTTGAGAAACTAGCCAATCACAGAGAAGGATTGTATGATGAATTCTACAGGAGTTGTTTTATCAGTGGTCTTAAGGATGAAATCTGGTCAGAGGTTAAAATGTTCTATCCCAACACAATGACGGAAGTCCTAGGGTTGGCTATGTTGGCGGAAGACAAGATTGCAGCCCAACAGTGCTCCAAACCCACTTTTGTTCCCTTTCGAAATATGGGTTCTCAATGACCTCCCATCCTGCTAGCTCCTCGACCAACTCCTATCAAGCATTTGTATGAAACAAAGATGCAAGAACGCAGATAAAAAGGGTTTCAGTATAATTGTGATGAGAAATTCACTTGGGGACATAGATGTGTTCAACAAAAGCTCTATCTCTTGGATATGTATTCTCCACGTACCTCTACAATTGGTGAAGAAACTCTAGATACAATGGATAATCAGGTCGACATTCAGGAGCCGCCTATTGACCCCCCATCTCATGATGAACAACTAGATATATCTCTTCATGCTTTATCTGGCATCAACGCCCCCCAAACAATGCAGGTCAGGGGTTACTTCAAGAAGCTTCCTCTTACAATACTCATTGATGATGACCCTCGGATCACCAAACATGCTGATTGTTTTGTCCATCCTTGCTCCAACTTTGAAGTCATGGTTTCCAATGGCGTCACCTTACCTTGCAAGGGGAAGTGTCACAATGTGTGTATCTCTCTAGAAGATTATAAACTACGCTTTGACATGTTTTCCTTGTCCCTAAGAGAATTTGATGTCATTTTGGGCGTTCAATTGTTACGCACACTTGGCCCCATTTTATGGTATTTTGTTGAACTTTGGATGCAGTTTTCAGTCAATGGGAAACAACACAATATTAAGGGATTACAACAAGGGTCTCTCCACATCATCAGTTCACATCGCCTGGAAAAGATGCTTAATAAGAATTCACATGGTGTCATCACTCAACTCCATTCCGATTAGATGCACCCATCAACGGTCTCCCCTACTTCCTTGGATACATATGTAGATGTCCTTGCTGAACCAGTGGGCTTGTCGCCTTCAAGAAACCTTTCCGGTAAGAATTTAGCCACATCTTCATCTCAGCAGGAAATGATGGCTATTTTGCATGCAATATAGAAGTGGCATCCATCCCTTTTAGGGAATTATTTCTGCATCAAGACTGATCTCCAGAGTCTAGAAAATTTCCTAGAACAATGGGTCTCCTCCCCAACACACCTGAAATGGCTTATCCAACTCATGGGTTATGCCTATGTGATCACTTACAATAATGTTAAGGATAATATGGTGGCAGATGCTCCTTCTCGCACATTTGATAACCTAGTTTCTCTTACACCTATTTCTCTGCTTGATCCAAATTGGTTGCAATCTGTTCAACATGGCTATCTCTTCTATGAACTCCATGCTTCTTCATCAGCAGGGCACTCTGGTTTCCTCAAAATGTATGACAGGGAACAATGTAACTTCTTTTGGCAGGGACTGAAAATGACAATTCAACAGATGGTGCCTCACTATGATACTTTCCATCTCAGCAAGGGTGAAACAACACTCCTTTTGGTACTGCTCGAACCCTTGCCCATCCCTACATAGATTTGGACAACTATTTCTATGGATTTCCTAGATGCACTCCATTGGTACAATACCACATCTAAAAGCACATCATATGCAGCAGCCTATGGACAGGCACTGCCAATTCTTCTTCCATACACCGTCAGTAGCTCCCCAGTTCAGGAAATTGACTCAGTTCTTCGAAACCGTGATCAGATTCTTCTCATTCTGCAGGACAATCTTCACATGGAAAGAATTCGATTGAAACAACAATCCCATCAACACCGTTTTGAGTGCAAATTTCACGCAGCTGATATGGTTCTTCTTCGTCTACAGCCTTCCAGGAAACCCTCCCTGAAACTCACAAGGCATCAATGGCCCAGAATGCAACCCAAGGATGCTACAAGGGAACCACTCCTTTAGATTCGGCATCAATTTCCACATCTAAAGCTTTGAAGACAAAGTTTTTTCTAAGGGAGAGGGGGTGTTAGGAACCCATTTCAACCCTTCTATTTACGTTTTTAGTATATTGTTGTTGGACGCATATGCTTTGTAAGTCATCCCATAGTATTTGTTGATCCATAGTTTGCCTTATTGTTGTTGGACACATATACTTTGTAAGTTGTCCCGTAGTAATTTTTGATCCATAGTTTGTATTGGTCGATTGTTTGTATTGACACATGGTATTGACCCATGGTATTTCCGCCTAGACTTAGTATATAAGTTTGCGTTGAGACCAATGAAGGTACCATGAATTTATTTGTATTGAGCTTGCTCAAAGGAGGTTGCCCCCTCGAACTGGCCTATGATCAATAAAAGCGATTCTGAGTTCTGTTATTTCTGCTATCTCATGTATTTTCATTAATTAATTGTTGCAGGTTGTTCACATTCTTGTGGACATCTATGTGCCTTGGATTGATGTATTTCCTTCTAAGATCTTCCTTAGTGCTTCTTTCTTGTTCCTTGGATTTCTCTCCTTCATCCATATGCTTATGCTGATACCCAATGCATGTCTTATCAGTTGGAGTTCTTTGTTGGTTGATGATGTCTTCCAACATTGTTGAACTCTTCTTGAACTTTAGACTTGTAGCCATTGTACTTTCTACCTCACTTTTTAAATGTATTATTTCCAGCTCTCTTGCACGGTATAATTCATCTTTTTCTTGTAATTGGCTTGTTAATAATGCCACCACATCTTTTGCTTCTTCAAGTTGTGTTTTTAGGTTTATAACCTTATCTCTTGATTCTTCAATGACTTTTGTGTTGGTCATTATTTTAATTTTCTAAGTTTCGTCCTGCAACCGTTCTTTCTGTTAGTAGTAGTTTTGAGCTAAGTGGTTGGAAGTGGTATTAAACCTATGAAAATGAAGAAAGCAGATTTATAACAATGGAGGTTAATGGTGGAAAATAAATTTCACAAAGATAAGGTGCTTAGTTTTGTGTATGGGAGGAAAGGTGTTAACCGACAGAGGGAGTCAACCGTTGGATTGTAAGGTAGAAACAGATCTACGGCCATCCAACGCTTCGCAGATTAAACATGTGCAAATTATCAAACTTTTCAAATCTGCAAAGTGGCGGTATGCTCCACATATTTCGACGACATAGATCTGGTGAAGAAATAGATCTAGGGTGGGCACATGTTTTGCAATTTGAACATGCACCAGCAAATAGAGTTTCCAAAATTGGCGAAGTTTGGTAGGGACCTCGCTTTTAGATGGTTGAGTTGAAGAATCCTTCAGATCTATGATTGAAATTTATTTTGTATTTTAAAGGTGCAGGAGTGATATGCAGACGGAAATAATATAAAAATATAGTGCAAGGAGAATCAGGTTTTTGTTTATTCTGTGTGTTGCAAAGCGAAAGATGAAGACTGTGCAGAAAGTTGCCAGCTCAGACGGAGAACTTGGACCACTTGTCAGCAAACATAAAATATAGGTTATCTCCCATAATTTGGGCCAGGAAAGTGGTAAGTAAGCATCAACAGTTAGATACAATTCAAGCTAAGATAGATATTATGGCATATCAGCTGAAGCTCTTTCAAGACATGTTTGATCCTTTGTTTAAGAAAGGACTTCCATTCTTTTTGGAATAAAAAAGTGCTATGCTCACACAAAATGAGTATCAAGATAGGTTAATGGAATGTAAATTGGATCATGCAAACTTTGCTGACATGAACCATTCACTATCTGGCAAAACAGTTGTAGACAAGCTGGAAAAGGAGTTTGAGTTGGGCTTGGTTTTCAAAGAGGCATGCGCACATTTATAGAATTATTGATACAGAGATCATGTAGAATTGTGTGTACTGCTAAAAGAGGTGGCCACTTCAGATCTACCAACTGCTGAAGAATTGGTTATCTAGGCCTTTAGTTGTTTTTTAAAGGAGTTACTAGTTAATAAATTCTAAATGACACGTGTAAAGTTAATTATGCGTATTTTTAGCAGTTTGTTTTAATTCAGCTCATCGAGCAATTGTATAAGTACTAATGAATATGATGAAAGAAGGGTTGGAACCTGTGAGACTTGAGTTTTGTATTTTGAAAACTATCTTTAATAAAATTACAGAGTCGAAGCTGGTATTTTGCAAATATTCCTGTGTCGTTTATGCCATAGTATGTCTTTTTCCTTCTCATGTGATTGTGTTTCCTATTATTTCTTCCATGGTGTCTTCTTTCATGTCTGAAATAAGTGTTTGATAGTACATAATTCATATATATATGCTATGTCTCTAAATTTCAGATATTCACAAAACCTTTCTACTAAAGTTAACAGTGAATTCATCCTTGTTAGATTCTCATGTTAATGGATTGTTTCTTACCTCTTCTTTCCACCTAACCAAAGCAATTTGACTGTGACTGAATGGCTAGCTTGCCTTTATTGAAAAATTCCATGCAATATCACTGTAATTGGATTATATATTTATTTGACTCCATTGCCCAATGTATACTTTCCTTGTTTCAACTAAACAAACAACAATCTGATTTTTATTTCTTATTCATATATCTGGCCTTGTTAAACGATCATTGAGAGATCCCTCTCTGGAAAGAAAGAAGCCAGCTTCCTTTCCTAAAGTTTGGTTTTGCGGTTACCTTGAGATGACCTTCTTACGACCTAATGTACATTTCGAGTGCTAACATATTGGCGCCACTGCTGAGGAGCAAAATTTATATTGTCCCTGGGAGAAAACAACAAAGATTTCAATATTTCGAAGAAAGAAGGATTTATGGTGGATTTATGTGGGAAAACAGAGATTTCCACAGTTGAAGAAGGTTGTACATTTTCCTTGGTGACTCCACGTTGATTTTCAAAGAATATTTAAAAGGATATACTAGCTTTCAAAGAGTACATACACGAGGTAATCCCAATTCCGAAATTTTACAAAGTGTGGACCCAAAAAGCTTGTTTAGACATAGGAGTGGAAAAGAAAAAGCTAGCATTTCTAATACTGAAAGGTCTTTATCTCAAGACAATTTCTATGGTTTTCAAGATTTGTATTTGGGAATAAGTGTAGGAAAGTCCTTAGTAAGATCAAAATCATAATCATACCTAAAGAAAATAGAAATTAATCCCAATAGGTTTGAGTCATACTTGCTAGATTCCTTGTGGTATAACTTGAAAAACACTGTAAAAGTTGAAGAAAGTAACCCTCTTTTTCAAACCCCTAAGCTTCATACTACAAACTTTGCTCATAATCCTCCTCCAAATCCTCCTAAAAACCCTCTTGTATCACAGAATCCATCTAGACCAATGGAAGCTAGGTTTGCACCCTTGGCTTTGCTAGTTGCTTTGCGTGATCTCCCTCAGAATTACTCACAGAGAATTTCTTTATATGATGGAGACGGGAATTTTACAGCAAGACAACATATGGATAGATTTGATTATTTCATTGACCTGGAAGAAGTAGATCATGATGATGTGAAAATGAGGTTGTTTGCTCAAAGTTTGTCTAGGGAAGCTAAAAGGTGGTTTAAGGATTTACCAGCAGCATCTATCCTTACTTTTCAAGCTTTTCAAACACTATTTTTGGATAGGTGGGAGGCAAAGAAGAGTCCTTTACAAATATTATCTCAATATGACCATTTAAAGAAAGGGAATTTTTAGTCTGTACATGGATTTTCTGGTAGATTTATGAAGGTATACAACTCTATTCCAATTGATATTAAGCCTTTAGTAGGTGCTGCTAAAATTCATTATGCAGATGATTTTGATGGATATTTTTCTTGTATGTTGAGAGAGAGGAAGTCAGCTACCTTTTCAGCTATGTTAAAGGATTCTCTAGAAGTGGATGAAAAATTAATGGCTTCATGAAAATTAAAAAATAGAGTAGAGGAAGATAAGAGAAAACCAGAAAACCAACCATTTACTTCTGTCCCTTCTTCTACAAGTGATGTCAAATTTGAGATGATGATGAAGACTATGAATAGATTGATGGACAGGTTATCCCTAGATAACATACCACCTAATAAAGAGCCACCTAAAAATCAAATAAGGAATCCAAATTTTAGAAGACCATTTCCTCAAAGAAACCAAAGAAACCTTGAAGATCAGCAAATAAGACCACCATTTCCAGAAAATTTGGTTGATGAGGAGGGACAAGAAGATCCAATGGATAACCAAATTCATCACTTTGATGATACTGATTATGAAGTATACTTTACTGAGGAGGAACATAATTTATTTACTCAAGGAGATCATTGCCTTATTTTAGAACTAGATTCTGAACAATATCAAAGAGGATATCAAAATGCCATTGATGATTTTTAGAGAAAGTTGAAACTGAGAAATCATGATGTAACAATAAATAAGGGAAATCCCAATCCAAATCAGCTTTCCAATATCCCACAAATCTCAACAAAAAAAAACCAGAAAGATACAACTGTACAAAAAAATCCAGAAAATAAAGAGCACCAATCATAAGAAACTAAACAATCAATGCCAATTGATGTACATAGACCAATGTCATCTTTCAATCTGAAGTCAGAGTTATCAAAGGTTAATATTTCTATTTCCTTTAATGAGTTATTGAAGAACAATGAGTACGGAGAATAAATTACTAAAATGGTCAAGAATCAAGGTGATTATGAACCAGATATTTTAGAAGTATAAATGATTCTCCCACAATTGTTTTTGGACCTAAAATTGAAGATACAGATGATGAAGAACTTCCCCCATTTTATCTAAGTTTGAATATCCATAATATGATTTTGCACAATGCCATGTTAGATTCTGGTGCATCTCATAATCTAATGCCAAAGACAATAGTGGAATGTCTGGGATTGGAGATTACTAGGCCTTACAAAGACCTATATTCTTTTGATTCTAGAATGTTTAGATGTCTGGGATTGATAAAAGATATCGTGGTAACCCTTGCACAACTTCCAACTAAAAGCATTGTAATGGACATTGTAGTAGCTGACATTCCCCCTAAATTTTGTATGTTGTTGTCAAGGTATTGGGCATCAAAATTGAAAGGAACTTTGCAAATGGATATGTCATATGCCACTATACCATTATTTGGGGGTAACCAAAGGTTGTATAGAGAGAAAAGGTTATCCTATGTAGTCAATAGTCAAGATAAACCTGAGAATCATCCTATTTATGTTGTTGATACTGATTTGGGATCTTCTATATTTTTCAATGATGGACCACAAACAGATCCTAAAGTTCCTTTACAGATTGAGCTTAAAGAGGATAAATAAATTGCAAAGAGACAAGAAGCTTCAGAAAAGAAGCATAATGAGGAAGGATTATGGACTATGTGCTTTGATGGGTCTCTAAGTAAAAGTGGAGTTGGTGCAAGTGTTTGGATTGTATCTCGAGTTAGAGAGTTTAAAGATTTATCTTATAAACTAACTTTTGAATGTACTAATAATGTGGCTGAGTATGAGGCTTTGTTGTTGGGTTTACAAGCTTGGAAAGACATAGGGGCAAAGAGAATAGAAGTATTTGGGGATTTAGAACTTGTAGTAAGTTAGGTGAATGATAGTTACCAAACAAAACATCCCAGAATCAGAGCATACAGGAATGAAGTTTGGGACATGTTTGGAAATTATTTTATAGAGGATAAAATCAGAGTAGTACCCAGAATGGATAATCAAGTAGCCGACTCTTTGGATACAACTTCTAGCAGTTTCAAAACTCCTATTTATTTTCTAAAAAAAGCTTAAAGTTGAAGTTGTAAATAGACCCTCAATACCAGATAACTCCAAACACTGGTAGGTTTTTGATGATGATCTACAAATAAAGAGATTTTTTGAAATGTCTGATGAATTTGTAAATACTCAAAATGATACAGAAAATGAAAATTTAGAGAACTTCCAACATGATGGATAGATTGAAGATGATAAAGCTGAAAACAAAAAATGGAAAAATATGTTGGGAGGAAAAGACATAATTCAATTGAAGAGCAATTTTATTCCAAGAGGCCTGATTCCCCTAGAGAATTTATTTGATTAGAATGATGTTGCTAAGGATCCTAAAGTTAAACCTGTTGATGATGTTGTTGAAGATCATAATTTAGGTACTGAAGAAGCACCATGAATTGTAAAATTGTCCAAGAAGTTACCTGCAAAAGAAAAAGAAGAGTATGCCAATTTGATGAAGAAGTAAATTGATATATTTTCCTGGAGTTATGAAGAACTGAAGGAATATGATACTTCTATCATACAACATACCATTCCAATAAAACCCGGAGAAAAGTCTTTCAGAGAAAAGTTGAGAAGAATAAACCCCAAGTTGGTACCTGTGATAGAGAAGGAGATTAAATATTTGTTCAATCCTAAAATTATTGTGACTCTAACCTTTTAAAATTGGGTAGCTAACTTGGTGACTGTTAGAAAGAAAAATGGTGAAATTAGACTTTGTGTAGATTTTAAAAATCTCAACAAAGTCTCATTGAAGGACAATTACCCATTACCAAAGATGGAGCACGTTCTGCAAAAGGTAGTAGGATCTAGAAGGATTTCAACTATGGATAGGTTCTCAAGCTATAACCATATTAAAGTACTTCTAAAAGGCCAAGAGAATACTGCATTTAATACACCTTGGGGTACATTCATGTATGCAAAAATTCTGTTTGGGTTGATGAATGCAGGGGCTACATTTCAGCGTGGTATTGATATTGCTTTTGCAGAAGAAAAGGATAAATTTTTAGTTGTTTACATGGACAATATCACAGTTTATTCCAGGTCTGACAAGGAAGATATCAAGCATTTGGAGAAGGTCTTATGAAGTGCATGAAATATGGTATTTCGCTAAACCCCTAGAAATCTAATTTTACATTGGAAGAAGCAACGTTTCTTGGACATATTATTTCAAAGGAAGGTATTAAGATTGATCCAAAAAGAGTCAGTGCAATTTTAAGAGTTGAAGAGCCTAGAAGTAAGAAGGAGGTGCATTCATTTGTTGGATAGGTAAATTTTTTTAGGAGATTCATTCCCAGTTTTGCTGAAATATTAAGAAATATTACTAACATGCTGAAGAAAGGGAATCAAATAAAATGGACAGAGGATGCTAGATAATCTTTCAAAGATATTAAGAAGACCATCATTGAAGCTCCAGTCTTAGCAAGTCCATATTTCACTAAAGATTTCCTAGTTTTTTCTTATGCATCTGAACACACTTTAGTTGGAGTCTTATTGCATAAAAACAATCAAAATGTTGAGAAGCCTATAGCATTTTTTAGTAAGGTATTAAGAGATGGAGAATTAAAATATGATATCATGGAAAAACAGGCTTATGCTCTGGTAAAATATTTGAAAGATTTCAGAGTGTATATTCTTCATTCACATATTGTTGCATATGTTCCAAGTAATGCAGTGAAGATATTTCTTACCCAACCAGATCCAGAAGAGAAGAGAGCAAAGTGGATCGCTGTATTATTGGAATATGATCTTGAAATCAAGCCTACTAAGTTGATTAAAGGACAAGGACTTGCCGAAATGATAACAAATGCTAATTGTGAATCCTTACAACTTAACTTCTTGAGCAGTCATTCAAACGAGCTTGATACAGAGATAAAGGTAATGCCAGATATTTCTTCATCTCCATGGTACACTGATATTGTATATTTTTTTCAAAATCTACAAGCCCCTACAGGATTGAGTAAAACAAGAGCTAGATCTGTGAAGTTGAAGGCTGCAAAGTTCTGCAGTAAAAATCAATACTTGTATTGGAAAGACCCTGGTGTTATATTATTAAATTTCATATTGGAAAATGAAGCTCAACAGAAAATGAAGGAATTCCATAAAGGATATTGTGGAGGACACCACTCATGGAAGGTAACGGCAAATAAAATTCTGAGAGTTGGTTTTTATTGCCCTACTATGTTTTCTGATGTTTATAAAGAGACTACTACATGTCATCAGTGCCATATTTTTTATGGTAAAACGAAATTGGTTTCACTTCCTCTTAACCCAATTTCAGTAGAGGCACCCTTTCAACAGTTGGGATTAGATTTCATTGGGGAAATTAACCCAAATTATTCAGGTCAAGACAGATGGATTCTAACAGCAACAAATTACGTCACAAAATGGATTCAAGCCATACCCACAAGAAGAGCCACAGAGGCTGTGATCATGGATTTTCTAGAGAATAACATTTTGACTAGGTTTGGATGTCCCGGGAGAATTGTGATAGATAATATAGTTGCCTTCGAGTCTAAGAAGATGATAATTTTGTTCATGTATATGTAACTTCGGAATGTATTTCACATATATGTATATTGTACTTCTATAGAGATGTTATTATTCCTCTATATGGAAGTGTCGTGATTTATATTGTAAGTGTCGTAACTTATACTTGATGGGTTATTAGACCACCTTGTTGGGGTTGGCCCTGTATAATTCATGTGGGTCAAAGGGTTATTAGACCACCCTATTGGGGGTCGGCCATGTGGGTCAAAGGGTTATTAGACCACCCTAGTGGGGGTCGGCTTAGTCAGCATTATGTTAAGTGGTTAAGTTGAGGCCGACCTAGTTGAGTAAAGGTCAAGTCAAGTTAGTGTATAAATAGAGAGTGTGTCTCTCTCATTTTACACATTCTATTCTCTCACTCACACTTGGGAGAGTGGCGCACTTGTGGAGGATGCTAGCAGAAGACTATCTCTTGTATTCTGGTTGTATCATTGCTCTATCTATCTCTGAGGAAGTTATTGGGGTTTTTCACCTTGATGGTTTTCCCCAAGTAAACTCCGTGTCTCTTCTGTGATTGCATTATTGTGTCCATGATTGATATGCTGTAGATATGTTGAACATGTTGTTCTCTCAGTTAAGATCCTAGATCATATTGAAGTAAATTCTGAAAATTTAACATGGTATCAGAGCTAGCCTGAAAGAAGTCATGATATGGCATGTATGACACTTGTTGCACTTACGATGCTAGGGCTTGATATAGCAAAACCCAGTCATCATATCACTTTCGCTATAAATCCATTTTGGCGAAGTTGTCAGATCTGAAACATTTATAGGTCGAATATCAAATGCCCATGTACCTTGTGTCCAAAGGAAAACCTCTAATACATTGTACTTTGTGATTTATGATCTGTACAATATAGGGTTTCTACCTCTTCCAGATCTGAATCAAAATCAGGTGACCTTGGGAAAAAGATCATACCTTGGGCTAGGAAGCTCCAAATGAGATTTCGTAAAATGTGATAGGTAGTACAGAGACTTGACTATCTCAAGAAAACTGTTCGGAGGCTGAAGTTGAACCAGTGACACGTGGCATGGTGTACAAGTTCTCTATCCCATATTATCCCATAAATAGGTCACGTTGCGACACTTGGCATAACTCTCTCTCTCCGAGAATCCAATTGAGGTCAGAACTATCGATATTGAAATACAATAGGTTGGGCTATCACAGAAAAACTTTTCAGAAACAGAAGTTGAACCAGTGACACATGGCATGCCATACAAGTTCGCTCTCCTGTATTATCCCATAAACAGGTCACGTTGCGACACTTGGCATAACTCTCTCTTAGTGAATCCAATTGAGGTCAAACCTATCGGGATGGAAAGATAACAGGTCAGGCTATCTCAAAAAAAACTTTCAGACCCTGGGCATTGAAAAGTTTGTAGTTACACCAGAAACAATCAAGTAAATATTTCTCTCATAACAAAATTATTTTTGAGCACCTTCATTCCTGGTTTCTGGAATTTAGGGCTTCGGAGAAAGTTGGAATTTCTCTAATCGGAGACCACGGCTGGATGATACTCATCAAAATAGAAATTTAGAGTCCAAGATCAGATTTTGTGGTTGGGCAGAAGGTCAGTCTTGATCAAACCCCAGTTCGGGACTTTGATCGGAAAGATGGAAAATTAGGGCTTCTGCAAAACTTGGAATTTTGGAAATCTGTGACCACGGCTAGAAGCTCCTCAGAAAAATTGAATCTTAGAGATTTGAATCAAATATTTTGGTTGGGTGAAGCTCCGAGAAACTCAAACCCTAATCTAGGGTCCTCCCTAGTGAATCCAGAAATCTAAAAGGCAATTTCGAGGGGTGAAACTTTGCAGTTTTCAAATTCTGAATATACCAACTTGATCAGCTCATCAAGGTGCATGTTTCTATCCTTTTGGAAGTTTGAAATTCAAAGTTTGAATTTTTGGGGTTTCCTTAACAAACCCTAATCTAGCTCCACATCCAGTTCTTGCAAATCAAGTGGATTGGGTTAATCCTAGAAGAAAATGGATTGGTCACCTGCATTAGTGAAGAAGTTCCTGTCTGAGAGGGAGATGAGGCTAAGGCCTTCCATAAGAAGATTACAAGCAATCTTAACAGGTATGGCTTACAGGTATGTTTCATGGTTAATTTTATCAAATGTTTGTCTTCATATCATTACAGTACAATCTTGATTAATTACTAGACTTGTCGTATCACCTTAATAGAAGATATTCATTGATTAAGGTTTTGACACTTATGAATGTACTAATGCATTGTGATGTATGAGGCTTATGTTGTTCGTTAACATAAAAGGTACAGCAAGAAAGACAAATCATGTTCTACTTCAAGAACATATGATCATGGTGACATGAAGACAAAGATTCATCCATTGTCATGGATGACATAGAATATCTACTTTCGAGGTATGTATAACTTGGTCCTACAATGGTTAACCTATGAGACATGCAGGTTACTAGCACAAGTCACTAAAGAGAACCATAAGACATTATGCGGGTATGTTATACATAACTACCTAGCATGCTAATCCAGGTATGTTTTTCCTATATCAAGCTAGAATCCTACCTTGTGTTAGGATCTTATACTGTTGTCTTGTTGATAATGATTATTCATGAAGTCATAGGTTTGAATAGTCATCGCTGTATGCATATTATGTTTCTTACCATAATTGATGATATAACTAACCAAAAGAATCATGAAGGTATAGGTTTGAGTAATCACGGGTTTATGCATTGATGATTTAACTAATCAGAAGAGTCCTATGATCAAATAAGAATATGCATGAGTAAAAGAAGACTTCCCTAAAACCTTGAATACTAATGTTTATTATCTGTGAATGATCATGACTATACATGTTTAAGATTATTGTGTTTTGATAGTATTAAGATTATACTGATAAATGTGTGATTATGTATCATACCTCAAGGATAACACAATGATGATACTAATAAGCACGCATAGTGATTAAGGGTGGATGTAAGTTCAAGGACAGGTAATCCAGGAAGCAAAGATCAAGAGGGAGCACACTCCAGTTGTTCCTGCAAGAAAGCAAAGGAGCACACTTCAGTAGTTTCTGCAAGGATGCAGATATTCAGAGGGAGTTGACCATCTTTCTACATTCCACAATAGAAAGGTCTAGAAGAAGCTACTTCAGCAGATCCTGCAAGGAAGCAAAGACTCAGAGGGAGTCCACCCAGCAGCCAAACAAAGATAAGTATTTTTAATTATCATTTCTTGCATATTTGTTTGTTTAAATAAAATTGTTCAATGATGTATATGCTCATGTTCCTAGACTTAGGATATGTATTGTGCATATTAGAATGATTGCATTAATGAACAGTATACTACTAATATGCATGTGATGGGTAAGTGGCCTATGGCACTGTACAACATTCCAATGCTACTTATCTAGAATGAAACCTCTTTGCTGACATGTTGGGAGTAGTGCAAACTCTTAACAATGTTCTGGTAGAGACTGGAAGGCATATAGAAAGTTGTGGAACATGGATAAATGTTGTATTGAAGCATTGTCTAAGATAATTGCATGACTGTATGACATATTTATTTATGTGTAAGAATTTGTCTAAAAATTATGAGATGTTTCTAATCATGCAATTTAACTTGTTTTGTAGAAAAGACCATATACCTTCACCTACAAAAGAAGGACTACAACATTTGTTCAACCAACAAAATTATCTATTGAAGATATTGAAGTTCCCAGGATACGGGAAGAATGCCATGATCCGTCGATCATGAAGAATGATGTTTGGGAGCCAGTCCCAAGAGCTGAAGGGAAGTCTGTTGTGACTTCCAAATGGAACTATCAGATCAAGCATGCTGCAGATGGCAGCATAGAGAAATATAAAAGTTATGAAATAGAAGATACACCAGATGGATTTCAAGACATCCTTCTTGAATGGTGTAGTCATATATGTGTGCAGAACTTGGTAGGATAGACAGCTTTCTATCCAGTTTGGGATTTACCAAGAGTAAAGCGGATTCCAACCCTTACTAAAAGGTTCAGGAAGGAAATCAAGTGATACTACTTTTGTATGCGGATAACCTATTTGTTACACATGAAGATAGATTGATTGCCGACACGCAGCGGAAGCTTGCTGCCAAGTTCGAGATGAAGAACTTGGGGATGATGCACTATTTGTTTTTGGCATGGAGGTGTGGCAGAGTGCAAATGGAATCTTCCTTGGACAAGGGAAGTATGCAGTAGAGATCCTAAAGAGGTTCGGGATGATGGATTGCAAGGCAATGGCCACACCTATCGCATCAAATATGAAGCTTCTTTGTGATGCTTCATCTGAGCCGGTTGATGTCTCTATGTATCGTTAGATGATTGGGTCCTTGATGTACCTAACGAACACGAGACCAGATATTTGCTTTGCAGTGAACACATTGAGCCAGTTCCTGACAGATTCGAGAGTGTTCACCTAGTTGCTATAAAGCATGTTCTGAGGTACCTGAAGGGTACAGTGGATTATGGGCTCAAGTATGAAGCGAATCAAAAGTTTAACCTGCAGGTTTATGTTGATTCAGATTGGGCTAGTAGTGCTGCAGATAGGAAGAGCACATATGGATGCTGCTTCAGTATGGGATCAGGTGTGATCTCTTGGTTTAGCAGGAAGCAGTCCTGCGTAGCACTGAGTACAGCTAAGGTAGAGTATGTTGCAGCTTGTTCAGCTAGTTGTGAGGCAGTATCGCTACGGAAGCTACTGTCTGAGTTATTTGATCTCCCATTGGATGCTACTGGTATCTTTTGTGATAACCAAAGTTGTGTGAAGCTGTCCGAGAACCCAGTGTTTCATGATAGGTCGAAACGCATAGAGATCAAATATCACTATATCAGGGATATGGTGTCGAGAGGAGCTGTGAATCTCCTGTACATTGCCACGAAACCACTAGCCAAAGTGAAGTTCGAGTACTTTAGAGAGAGGCTTAGTGTTCTTTGGATTGATGACACTTCGAGGAAGAAGTGATGGACACATTTGAAGAGGCCATTCCAAGCATGTTGGAAGGAGGATCCTTCACATGGCTGTGGATGTAAGCGTTGGATGATGAGCATCAGGACGATGGTCCAGTTATTGCTCTGTATATGCATCAGGATGATGCTGGATATGATCAGTTGGATCATTTATATGTATATGTATGTATGCATCATGTTGGATGTTGGATATGATTAGTTGGATCATTTATGTATGTACGCATCATGTTGGATGTTGGATATGATCGATTGGATCATTTATATGTATTTTGTATATGCATCATGTTGGATGTTGGACCATGTATCTGTATATGTATCAGGTGGATACATTGTATGATCAGGTAGATCATGTATGTTGATATGTATCATGTATGATCAGGTGGATCATGTATCTGTATATGTATCAGGTGGATACATTGTATGATCAGATAGATCATGTATGTTGATATGTATCATGTATGATCAGGTGGATCATGTATTTGTATTTGTATCAGGTGGATACATTGTATGATCAGGTGGATCATGTATGATGATATGTATCAGGTAGATACTTGGTATGCATCAGGTAGATGCATGATATGATTAGGATGATCGTGGATGACGAGCTTCAGGATGTTGCTCCAGATGACTTGTAGCAGGATGTTGCAGTGATGATGATCAGGATGATCATGTATACGTCAAGATGATGTATGGTGAGTATCAGGTTGATACTTTATGGTTGTGGATCAGGTTGTTCAAATGAGCATATAATTTGGCCCTGGGACATTTGCAGATAGTCTTTCGAGTTTTTTCCTATGGCATATAATTTGGCCTTGGGAT
Organism: Larix kaempferi; assembly: GCA_027924585.1. Classification (NCBI taxonomy): domain Eukaryota; kingdom Viridiplantae; phylum Streptophyta; class Pinopsida; order Pinales; family Pinaceae; genus Larix; species Larix kaempferi. Next base: position 237,848 of record BSBM01001156.1, on the reverse strand, counting down.
ATCTGGAAAATGCTCTTTCGAGGTTTTGCTCTGGGAGGACATATAATTTGGCCCTGGGAGATCTGCAGATAGTCTTTCGAGGTTTTTCCTCTAGCAGATTCTCTTTTGAGGTTTTGTCCTATGGCATATAATATGTCCCTGGGAGATCCGATAGGTTGGGTTGTGTGCCCATAATAAGTCCTGGGATGCTCTTGCAATGTTTTTCCATGACAACATATAATCTGTCCCTAGGAGATCCTATAGGTAGAGCTGTGTGCTCGTAGCAGCCTGGGATGCTCTTGCGAGGTTTTGTGGTGACCACATATAATCTGTCCCTCGGAGATCCTATAGGTAGAGTTGTGTGCTCGTAACAGCCTGGGATGCTCTTGCAAGGTTTTGTGGTGAGGTCACATATAATATGGCCCTGGGAGATCATATAGGTAGAGTCGTGTGCTCATTACAGCCTGGGATGCTCTTTCGAGGTTTTGTGACGCACGTAATAAGTCTTGAGGATTCCACAGTATGGCTAGTGATGACGAAGACCTGCAGGTGGTGGGCCTACATCCAGTATGAAAAAGGATTGGCTCTGTAGAACTTCCTAAGACGAGTAGATTCAGAGCTTGATTGAGATAACAGCAGCAATGACGATGATGATGACTCAATGACGATTATCTAGTGACGATGATCCAGAGAAGAAGACTTGTGCTAGAAGTCCTGTGTCAAGAAATGCCTTCCTAGTTAAGAGGGAGTGTTGATGTATATGTAACTTCAGAATGTATTTCACATATATGTATATTGTATTCCTATAGAGATGTGATTATTCCTCTATACGGAAGTGTCGTCATTTGTATTGTAAGTATCGTAACTTATACTTGATGGGTTATTAGACCACCTTGTTGGGGTTGGCCTTGTATAAGTCATGTGAGTCAAAGGGTTATTAGACCACCCTATTGGGGGTCGGCCATGTGGGTCAAAGGGTTATTAGACCACCCTAGTGGGGGTCGGCCCAGTCAGCATTATGTTAAGTGGTTAAGTTGAGGCTGACCTAGTTGAGTAAAGGTCAAGTCAAGTTAGTGTATAAATAGAGAGTGTGTCTCTCTCATTTTACACATTCTATTCTCTCACTCACACTTGGGAGAGTGGCTCACTTGTGGAGGAGGAGCCTCTTCTGCTAGGAGAAGATTAGCTCATGTATTCTGGTTGTATCATTGCTCTATCTATCTCTGAGGAAGTTATTGGGGTTTTTCACCTTTATGGTTTTCCCCAAGTAAACTCTGTGTCTCTTGTGTGCTTGCATTATTGTGTCCATGATTCATATGCTGTAGATTTGTTGTACATGTTGTTCTCTCAGTTAAGATCCTAGATCAGATTGAAGTAAATTCTGAAAATTTAACAAAGTTTCTACCATAAATATGACATCAGATTAAACTATTCTACATCTTACTATCCACAAGGGAATGGATTGGTTGAATCCTCCAATAAGAGCTTGGTAATAATAATTAATAAATTGCTAGAAGAAAACAAAAAGCTTGGCATACAAAGCTAAAATATGATTTGTGGGCTGATAGACTCAACACCAAAAGGGCAATTGGAATGTCTCCATTCCAGTTAGTATATGGGGTTGAAGTTGTTTTTCCAACTTCTTTGGGATTTCCATTCATGAAATTGTTGTAGAAGCAAGAAGATGAACCAAATCATATGCAGAGAAGGATCAATCAAATAATAAAGCTGAATGAGATGAGAGACAAAGCTTATGATAAAGTACAGGTACATCAAGAAAAAATGAAAAACACCTTTGATAGGAAAGTAAAGGAAGAACAATTCTAGGTTAATGATTTGGTTTCAAGGTGGGATGCTCCTAGAGAAGACAATCATGGGAAGTTTGATTATATGTGAATAGGTCCATACATCATAACAACATTTAGAGGGGAAAATTCATTCATTTTGCAGCATCAGGATGGGACTCAACTGTAACACCCCAAAATTTCATAAAAATTAAAAACTTTTGAAAACAACATTAAATACGAAAATTATAATTGCAGAAACAATAATTGTTGATTATGACAGAATTAATTAAAAATTTATTAGTACTAAACATATATTAATTTTTGTTTAGCGGAAATCTGACAGTGACAACTTTAACACAATGATAAAAATCATGATTATGGTAACAAATGAACAAACAGAGTGGAAATATGATGCAGCACTTTATTTAGCAATGATACTGACAGTTTGACTTTGATGCATAAGGGTGTCCTATGAGGTACCTTGGAGCTTACTTAGTTGCAATGCTAAAGCAGCATGAATGTTCTATGTGCAAATGACAAATAAGAAGTTTCATGGCTGCGTAAATTCAAAGTTCGTTATAGTTCAATTTCAAAATCGTAGATAAATAGATTGTTAGAATCTGTTGCGACCCACATAAGTATGCAGGTATGGATTTCATAGCTATAATTACTGTTTTTCGGATGTTGTCTTACAACTCCACAATGTTTAAAACTGAGTCATCTATGTACGTCATCCTGCTGATAGTTTTGTCGCTATAATTCTTGTCATTGTTATAGCTGGCTTTGTAGTCATCTTAAGATAAAATTTTATCTTCCCATTACTGATGTAATAAATGTATCGCAAAAATCGTTAAATGTGAGTGTAATGAGAAAATATGGTAAGAAATTCATAGCATTCATTAGTCTTCATGCTAAATATTTATCATTAGATCCATTGAAATATCTACTATACAAACTATCTATTTTTATAACTGCGATAAAAGAATTGATATGATTTCAACCAATGTTATAAAGATAGTGAGTAAGTTTCTCATGTATGGACTACACTAATTGTATTTCTACAATGTTGATCTAGATGTGATACTTATAAGCTTTTAAGGGCTTATATATAACTTGTATTAATTATTGTATGAATTCCATATAAACAAAACCATATCAAATTATGACTATGGTCTTACTACCCACTATTACATAAACCAAATTTTAATAAATTAACTACAAATCTTACCTTGGAACTATATGAACTTTAGAATGTTGATCTATATAACCACATGATTCTATAATACGGCATAACTTGGAACTATATAATCGTTGGTCGACATAATACAATTAAGTGTATTGTAATGCGTAATATTGGAAACCATAGAACTTTGGATTCGAAATATCATAACACATAATGTTACATTGTTATGTATCAAAGTTTCAAATTATATGATTGGAAACTGAGTGCTAACATGCATTTAATTTTGATGGACAGGTTGATGGTTTACAAGTGATAAAAATCGACGCTAGTGATTGTGATACAGGTCTGCATTAATGGCCGTCCATAGTATCATGGTGACAAGGGTTAAACAAGCCTCCACGTAAGTGCAAGCTAATGCATGCGATGACTATGATGGTTGCCATGTAATGTTTCTTCGTTGAAGGTCCTCCGAGTTGGTTGTCGATGCATCCATCGTAAGCTAGACATGGTAAGGCCATGCTATGGCAATGACTGATTCCATTAAATGCAAAGGCCATGCAATTTCCAATGTAATAGAGTTGGCAATGGTGATCGTTGATCGACTTTGATTCTGGCCGTTGGATGTAACCCTAGAATTATGTCGATGCTTTGGTTGACGAGGAGTGTTTATAGTTTATTGCTACGTTGGTCTGGGAAGTGTGGCCGACAAGATGCTTCTTTGTAGGGTTAGAAGATGAGGGTTTCGACCCTGCGACCTATGAGTTAGGCTAGAGATAGTGCAGAATTCATCTTCTGTAATGGCATGAACAAATTATGAGTCTTGAGTTTGTAACAGTGTCAAGTCGATAGGATGTTTCAATATCTGAGTTTTGTTTTCTTTTTAATGAAATGATATCTTTCTGCAACCAAGTTGAAATGGTTGTCTGTTCTCGTGCAAAGTAAGGGATCGTCGTAAACAGGCATATGTACAGAGCTCGGCCTTCAGCTTGAAAAGGTAAGTGGCTACCCGACTCAGGGTTTCTAGTAACGTTTGGGTTGATAGTTTTACCAAGTATGATGTTTAATGTTTGACACTTTAAATGGCAGGCACCATTTTCAAAAGGGGAACATGAACCAGGGTTTGCAGAGAGGATGGCCAATGCTCCATTCTGGTTAAGCTTCGGGTCTTCCAAAACCCTTGTAGGTGCTCCTTCAGTCTTGAATGATGTGGCTGTTCCAACAGAGAGTAGTCAATCTTGCCATGTTTTGGCGTCGTCTGTCAGTTGATCTTTTAAGAAGATCGTCATGTTGGAGTGAAAACTCTACAACGAAAGGTCTTTGTCTATTTTCTCTGCGTTTAAAATGATGCTTAGTTTTCACTCAGATGTAGATGTAAACTTGTATTTAAGAGTTCAAAACGATGGGGATAAAACCCTATAGGGTTTTTGTTTTTAGAAATGTAGTGTTCACTGTGAACGTGGCTTCCTTTGTGAAGCGTGAACCACTGTTGATTCGACCTCAAACTTGAGAAAATCTTTAACCTGGGAATTCACCTTGTGCGATTTTTGTTTGGAAACGTATTGTAATCTTTTTGTTTTCGGTGAACAATGGTTTCCCTTCTTTGAATTGGAACTTGTAATGGTTTAAACCTGGAACATGACCTATTTGTTTATGTTATGAGAAACGAGAAAAAGAGCCGAGGCTCGTTTATTGTAGATACTAACTTTCCTTTCGGCAATGAACAAAATATATGCTATTTAATTATTTGTTCATCGTCCGTGTTAAACGATTTAATAGTGTGGATTGATATCGTGATTTTCGAGCTATACTATGGTTTTAATAAACTTGTTTTAGATGATAACTCTGTCAAGTGTAATTTCGAAGTGGTTTTCCTTTCGTTTGTAATGGAAGTGAACAGGGCTATACCCTAGTTCGAGTTTTCGTTTGAGTAGAAATATAAATGTTTAAATATAAGTTTCAAAAAGGACTTCGGTTCGATCCATAGCCTGTGTAAATTGATTTTGTTTTTGTTGTAAAATGATGATAATGGGAATCAAAACCTAACTAGGGTTTGATATGAAACTCAGTTTTGAAATTGACACTTACAGTTTAGAATATCTATATGAATAAAATGACCGATGGCAATAATAATGTTTATAATGTTTTCAATATCTATTTGAACCATAAAATCATAGGCAATGGTTATAGTAAGAAATGAATACAATGTGTGTACGTGAAATGTGGAAAACTATGTAATGAATGTTATGTACAGCCTTGATATAATGAACACAATTATTTATTTGCATCTATGATATTTATATTGCAGACATAATATGGTGTATAGAAATATGAATTCTATCTATTTCTTATCTACATAGTAAAGATAAGAGATTATAATATAATTGTACGAGAAATAAACAATGTTTGTTTTAAACTGGAATTAATGAAATATACTATAATTTTTAAGTATTGTAAAGAACTTTATACTTTTATTAACTATAGGACAGAAACTGATAAACATATAATTACTATCTTTATCTATCGAATTCAATGGAAAATTGCCCATCTTCTCATCTATTCTTAATTTGCGTATCTATACTAGAGTACGATGCATAAAACAACATGTGGAAAAATGTAGATAATGGTTTATCAATTCAAAATTATCATTAAAATTTAACATTCAGACTTTAAAGAAATTCAGAAATGATTCTTCTTCCACACAGAAAATAAAGCTTACTAACTTTACTGAAAAGAACTATTAGCTAAGATAAAGCAAAAAATTTGTAAAACCTGGATTAATCTGAAGGGTAACAAATAGCCCAAGAAGGTTGTTCCACCCAACCAATTCCTGAAGACAGTCAAGTACTTGCCTTAGGACCTCTGAGCCTATTCACTGAACCACCAGGAGGAAGAAACTTTAGGAATTAGCATCTCCACTTGTAGTAGTACCAACTATTGAATCTTCAAGAACTAGCATTCCAATAGACCTGCACCAGCATCTCTGGTCCTTCTCAGCAATATGCAGACTTAGGATTGCAATCACAACTAGCCTCCCTATTCGAATCTCTCAGTGATCACCTAATGCACATGAGGAAAATATTTCTATAGAATATTGTGTAAGAGCTACCTGCTCAATTTGATATTGCCTTATGTAGGCTGCCTAGGACTTTTCAATTTTTACTGGGTCATTTAATGAGTTGCCTGCCCACTCCCACCACCTGGGGGATAATGCCACATTTTTAGGGGTAGTTGTCCCATAACCAACAGCTAGTGGTGTGATGTAATTGCTACCATCTGTCCCATACCTTCCAACAGCTTCCATTCCTCCTAGTGGGTCAGTAAACACTCATTTAACAGTCCCCCTGGGTGTTTGTCTCCTAATTAATTTTTTTAAATAATAATAATCGGTAATTACATTAATCCTTGATCAAAACTAATCATAATTACAAAACTTTGTAATTAATTTTAACATAAAGTATTTTGCAAATAAAATAATAATTTATGAAATTTGGGTAGGTGACATACACCCCTCCTTAAGTCTCAACATCTTCCTCGATGTTGGTTAATCACTCCTTGAGTGTTCCTGAAACAGAGTTGGGTATGTTACCTGCATACTACTCTCCAACTCCCAGGTAGCCTCTTCTGGGGTAAGGTGCTTCCATTGCACCTTCACTTGTCCAATGGTGCGATTCCGGAGAATAGTTTCCCTCCTTCTGAGGACATAGTCCGGTTCCACCGAAAAATCTCCGTCTGTCCCATTTGTACATCATTCCAGTTTACAACATGAGCAGTGTCGTGTACATATTTCTTTAAAAATGATATATGGAAAACATTATGTATTTTTAAGTTTGGTGGCAAAGCCAATTGGTATGCCACTGGTCCAACTTTGGACAATATTTTAAAAGGACCACAATACCTGGGTGCCAACTTGGCACAGCTTCCCAATTTCAATGTACTCTTTTTCGGTCTTACCTTGAGGAATACATGCTCACCAACCTAGAACTCTTTATGAGTCATTTTTAAATCTACTTAACTCTTTTGCCTATCTTGGGCAGCTTTTAAACGTCCTTGTACCTGTTTCACAACTAGTTCTAATTCTTGCAATAATTCAGGTCCTAAAACACTCTATTTACTGGATCATTCCACAAAATAGGTGTATTGCATTTCCTACCATAAAGAATTTCAAAAGGACTAAGTCTGGCTGATGCATGATAATGATTATTATAAGCAAATTATGCTAAGTGCAAATAGTCTTCCCACTTACTAGGCTGATCCTTAACATACATTCTTAATAAATCTTCTGAAACTTGATTTACCCTTTTTGTCTGTCCATCCATTTGTGGATGAAATGCTATACTGAAATTTAAGGTTCTATTCAACCCCTTAAACCGTGACCTCCAAAAGTTCCCAGTAAACTTAGAGTCACGATCTGAAATTATCACTTTCGGTATCCCATGTAGTCGAAAAATCTGTTTCATAGAAATTTCTGCAATGTCTGGAGCTTTATGTGTGGTCTTTACAGGTATAAAATGTGCTGCCTTGCTAAGTTTCTCCACTACTACCATGATAGAGTCATGTTCTTTATGATTTTTTGGTAATCCAATAATAAAGTCTATGTTGATCACTTCCCATTTCCAACTTGGTATCGGTAATGGTTGTAACAATCTAGCAGGATGTTGGTTTTCAACCTTCACTTTTTGACAATCCAAACATTTAGCTATGTACTTTGCTACTTCATCCTTCATTCTGGGCCAATAGTATTCTTTTCTTCGCATAGTAATGGTCTTTTGATAACCTGGATGACTAGAATAGTGACTTTCATGCATCTCATTTAATATCAGAAATTTTATTTCTAGTATGTCTGGTACATACAATCTGTTTTTATATAGTAATAAATCATTTTCCTTCATGCTGAAATCTGTCATAAAATTTTCAGAACTGTTGTTTGTTGTCTTTTCCTTCATTTTTCTGTATTCTTCATCCGTTTCACTCTTTTCAAGAATCTGATTTTCCAAATCGGTTGAATAAGTACTGATGGCTGAAATAAAGTTCAGTTTTGCCTTACGACTCAAGGCATCTGCAACCTTGTTCTCCTTTTCTTTAATATTCTAAATTTCAAAATCATACTCACTTAAAAATGTCAACCATCTAGCTTGTCTAACATTCAGGTTTGTCTGATCTAATAAATATTTCAGACCCATGTTATCTGTCAATAACGTAAATTTTCTCCCAATAAGGTGGTGATGCCACATTTTTAAGGCATGAATTACTGCCAATAACTCTAAATCATAGATAGAGTAGTTCGTTTCATGTACTTTCATCTTTCTAGATTCATATGCCACCGCATGCCCTTCCTATGTCAAGACTCCACCGAGTCTGTCATTGCATGCGTCTGTACAAACTATAAAATCATTGTTAGGGTCTGCTATCCTCAAGATAGGTGTTGTAGTCAACAATTCCTTTAATTTCTTGAAACTGTCATAACATTTCTGATCCCAAACAAATTTCTTCCCCTTCCTCTGCAAAGAAGTTATGGGATTGAAAATCTTTGAAAATTTTTCTATAAATTTTTTGTAATATCCAGTAATGCCCATAAATGATCTTACATCCAACACATCCTCAGGAACCGGCCAGTCATTAATGGCCCTTATCTTGTTGGGGTCAATCGAGATCCCTTCTTCTGAAATTATGTGTCCTAGATACTGAATTTTGTCTTTGTGGAAGTCACACTTACTAAACTTGGTGTATAGTTGATGATCTCTTAGAACTTGTAAGATAATCCATAAATGTTCGTCATTCTCTTCTTTACTTTTAGAATACACTAAAATGTCATCTATAAATATAACAACAAATTCGTCTAGGTATTTGTACAGAATATTATTCATCAAACACATAAATATAGCCGGGGCATTAGTCAAGCCAAATGGCATGACTACGATCTTGTAATGTCCATACTGAGTTCTGAAAGCTGTCTTGAAAATATCTTCATCCTTAACCTATACTTGATGATATCCTAATCTTAGATCAATCTTTGAAAATATAGTTGCTCCACGCAGTTGATCGAATAGATTGTCTATGCGGGGCAATGTATACCTATTATTGATTGTCATCTTATTAAGCTGGCGATAATCTATGCATAGTCTTAAGGTTCCATCTTTCTTCTTAACAAAGATGACAGGTCCTCCCCATGGAGATACGCTGGGTCTTATATAATTCTTATCAATCAGTTCCTTCAACTGTGATTTTAATTCGTTTAATTCTAGTATGTTCATTTTGTATGGAGCTAAGAATTTGGTACTGCTCCTGGTATTAATTCTATGGTAAAATCTAAATCTCTTTTAGGAGGTAATCTTGGAATCTCCTCAGGAAATACATCCTTAAAATCCTTTAGGATAGGTATATCCTCTAATTTCAGTTTGTCCTCTTTACCCATAAACTCATCATTCACTACATTTTCTGCAAACAACTAGCATCCTTTCCTAACTTCCCTCTTAACTTGCATGGCTGAAATCTGTCTAAGGGTTACCTTCCTTGGGATGCCTTTTATTTCTACAGTTTTTCCTTTGTCATTTAAACATGTAAAACTTTTTTCGTAACAGTCTAGAATGACATGATGGGATTCTAACCAATCTATCCCAACTATAATATCATAAGAACCTAAAGGTAGAGTATTCAACTTGATTTGTGTTTGTAAATGATTCATGGACAAAGCACAATTTTCTATAAAATATGATACTTTCCTCTTTGTTCTAGTTTCTAGTCTAACTACCCAAGTTTTACTAAACTTTTCAGTTTTTAATTTAAGACTTTCCACAATGTCTAGTGATACATAACTTAAGCTAGCACCTGGATCAATTAAAACAATAACAAGATGATTTTGTATCATACCTTCAATCTCCACCAAAGAGATTTGATGATCCGCTTGCCTGTTGTCGAGTGCTGCATTGATTCTGGGCATTTCCCTTGCCACATCTCCAATAGTAGGTTCAGTTTGAATAGAGTTGATGTTGTTTGCTTTCCGCTTCCTCAAGGGACATTCTGATGCGTAATGGGGGCCTTGACATTCAAAACATTTGATAGGTGCCTTTGGCTCACTGGTTTTGGTATTATTAGGTGCATTTCTGGGTGATGTAGAATTCTGCTGTGAATTGTTTTTGGAATTATTCCCTTGGAAATTCTTATTTTGAAAATTCTTCCTTTGGAACCCGGAATTTCCACTAAATCTGAAATTTTTCTTTTTCTGCTCAAAGTTATTGGGCTTTTGATATTTCCAGTTTGACATTCCTGCTCTTTTCTGATTTGTATCATAACAGAAAACTGCCTTTGTCGTAGCCTCTTCCAATGTTTTAGGACTGTCGTACTCGATTATGTCCTTAATATTGAAAGGTAGGCAGCTGATGTACCTTTGAATTTTTGGTTTTTCTTCTATGAGGTATGGTACACATATTAGTAAATTAAAAAATTTACTGTTCATTTCTTTCATATTCATACCTCCTAGCTTTAAATCGTAGAACTCTTTAGATTTTTCTTCATAGTATTGTTCAGACAAAAACTTCTTTTTAAAGTATCGTTTGACAACTCAGCAAAGCGCATCTTTTCATCCAATCAGAAGTTTGTAATTCAAGGTTTCATTTTTTAGGGTTTCTTTGTCAAACCCTAGCATGCTCCAGATCCACCTTCATCAAATCAAAGTGGATTGGGTTAATCCTAGAAGAGAATGAGTTGGACACCTAAATAAGTGAAGAGATTCCAGCTCTAGAGGGAGATGAAGCTAAGGCCTTACATAAGAAGAATACAAGCAATCCTGATCAGTATGACTTGAGGAGATTCAGGTATGTTTTGAAATCTGTTCATGATTAAGTTTATGATATGTGTGTCTTCATATTATTAAGGTTAGTACAATATTGATTAATTTTAGACTTGTATTATCACCTTAGTAAAAGTATGAATGCCTGTGAATGACAGAAGACATTCATTGATTAAGGTTATGACACTTATGATTGTACTAATGCACTGTGGTGTTGTATGCAGATGGTGTTGTCCGCTAACATGAAAGGTACATCAAGAAAGACAAATCAAGTTCTAGATCAAGAACATATGACCATGGTGACATGAAGACAAAGACTCATCCATAGACATTGATCACACAAAATCTCTACTTACGAAGTATGTATAATTTGGTTCTACAATGCTTAACTTATGAGATATGCAAATTACTAGCACAAATCATGGACAAGAACAAAGAAGACATTGTTTGGGTATGTTAGACATAACTAGAAAACATGATAATCCAGGTATGTTTTCCTATATCGAGTTAGAATCCTACCTTGTGTTAGGATCTTATATAGGTATACTTTTGTATGATTGATAATGATTATTCATGAAGTTATAAGTTTCAGTAATCATGGGTTTATGCATATTATGCTTCTTAATGAAGAGTCCTATGGTCATATAAGAATATGTATGAGTAAAAGAAGTCCTCCCTGAAACCTTGAATACTAACGTTGGTGATAAATTACCTATGTATGAAATGACCATAATCATACATGTTTAAGATTATTTAGAATCATAATGTTTTGATAGCATTGAGATTATAGTAATGCATGTATGATTATGTATGAGATCTTGAGGATGACACTAGTGCACACTTAAGCATCCATAGTGGTCCAGGATGCATATAAGTTCAAAGATAGATAATCCAAGAAGCAAAGATCAAGAGGGAGCTCACTCCAACAGTTCCTCCAAGGAAACCAAGATTGAGAGGGAGTCCACCCAACAAGCAAACAAAGATAACTATTTAAATTGTCATTTCTTGTATATATGATTTTGTTCAGTCATGTACACACTTATGTTCCTAGATTTAGGATGTATATTATGAATTTTAGAAAAGGTTGCATTAATGAACAAGATACTATTAATATAGTAATGGGTAAGTGGCCTATGGTACTGTACAACATTCCATTGCTACTCATCTAGAAGAAACCTCTTTCCTGACATGTTGGGAGTTGTGCACACTCTTAACAATGTTCTGGTAGAGATGGAAGGCATCTAGAAAGTTACGGGATATGGATAAATGTTGTATTGAAGCATTGGCTAAGATAATTGCATGACTATATGACATATGTCTTTATGTGTAAGAATTTGTTCTAACGTCTATGAGATTTTTATAATCATGCAATTGAGCTTGTCTTGTAGGAAATACCATGTACCATCACCTACAAGAGACACTTCTTCGAAGAACAAGCAATGAAGACTCAACTACAACATTTGTTCCGGAAATGAAAATCAAGAAAACTATCTATTGAAGATATTAAAGAATATGAAGTTCCTAGGATCCAGGATGCAATAATGGAAGGATGACATGATAGAGGAGTACCAGTCGATCATGAAGAATGATGTTTGGGATGTGGTCCCAAGACCAGAAGGGAAGTCTATTGTGACTTCCAAGTATATCTACAAGATCAAGCATGGTGCAGATGGTAGCATAGAGAAATACAGGGCAAGGTTTGTGGCTCATAGCTTCCCCCAGAAAGAAGGGATATATTATGAAGATACTTTTTCACCTGTAGCCAGATACACTTCCATCATGACAGTACTTTCTTTGGCTGCAGTAATGAAGTGGAAGATACACCAGATGGATGTCAAGATAGATTTCTTCAATGGTGTAGTCGAAGAGGAAGTGTATGTGGACCAGCCACTCGGTTTTGAGACATATGATAGGGAGTCATATGTGCGCAAGTTAAAGAAAGCCTTGTATGGATTAAAGCAAGCACATAGGACATGGTATGGCGGGATAGACAGCTTCTTGTCCAGTTTGGGATTTACAAGAGTAAAGCATATTCCAACCTTTACTACAAGGTTGAGGAAGGCAATCCAGTGATACTCCTATTGTATGTGGATGATCTGTTTGTGACAGGTGAGGATAAGTTGATTGCTGACACAAAGAGGAAGATTGTTGTCGAGTTCGAGATGAAGGACTTGCGTATGATGCATTACTTTATAGGTATGGAGGTGTGGTAGAGTACAGATGGAATCTTCCTTGGACAATGGAAGTATGACGTGGAGATCCTGAAGCGGTTCGGGATGATGGACTGCAAGGCCCTGGCCACACCTATGGCATCGAACCTGAAGCTATTGAGTAATGCTTCATCAGATTCAGTTGATTCCACAATGTATCGTCAGATTATTGGGTCCTTGATGTACCTGACGAACACGAGACCATATATTTGCTTTGTGATGAATACCTTGAGCCAGTTCCTAAAGGATCCTAGACATGTTCACCTGATTGCAGTAAAGCATATTCTGAGGTACCTGACCGGTACAGTTGATTATGGGCTCAAGTATGATGTGAATCAAAAGGTTAACCTCGAGGGTTATGTTGATTCATATTGGGAAGGAAGTGCTGCAGATAGGAAGAGCACTTCGGGGTGTTGCTTCAGTATGGGATCAGGTGTGATCTCTTGGTTTAGCAGGAAGCAGTCCTGCATAGCACTGAGTACAGCCAAAGCAGAGTATGTCGCATCTTGTTTGGCTAGTTGTGAGGCAGTCTGGCTAAGGAAGCTACTATATGATTTATTTGATCTCCAGTTGGATGCTACTTGTATCTATTGTGACAACCAGAGTTGTGTGAAGTTGTCAGAGAACCCAGTGTTCCATGACAAGTTGAAGCATATCGAGATCAAATATCACTATATCAGGGATATGGTGCAAAGAAGACCAATGAAGCTCCTATATGTTGTGACGGATGAGCAGATTGCAGATGTGTTGACCAAACCACTAGCCAGAGTGAAGTTCGAGTACTTCAGAAAGAGGCTTGGTTTACTTTAGATCGAGGTTCCTTCCAAGGGGAAGTGATGAGTTCGGAAGACGCGGATGCACATGGGATTTTCTGACATGGTTGTATATGTGTTCTCCCATAGTTGTGATATAATTGCTGAGCCATTCTCACATGGTGGTAGCTATTTTCTCCCATGGCGTAGATGTAATGGCTGGAGCCATTCTCACATGGTGGTAGATGTGTTATCCCATGATGTAGATGCAAGGGCTGAAGCCATTTTTCACATGGTGGTAGATGTGTTCTCCCATGTCGGTGGTGTAAGTGTTGTATGATGTGTATTTGGGATATGCTTTGTGGATGATGAGATGATCTGAAGAGGATGAGCATGTGTGATGAGCATCAGGACAATGCTCCAGATGATATGCATCAAGACGATGTTGTGATGATGATCAGGATTACCATGTGATGATATGTATCAGGATGATGCTATGATGATGAGCAAGACGATCATGTGTGGTGAGCATTAGGTCAATGCTCCATATGTTGTACATCAGGATGATGTATTGTATGGTGATGATCAGTATGATCATGAGCATCAGGAGGATGCTCTGTGTGAGGATGATCGGGTGGATCATGAGTATCAGGTCGATACTCGTGGTCATGGAAATAGTGTGAAGGTATCATAGAAAAGATCCTGGGAGATATGATAGTTTGAGCTTGGATACTCTTTCGAGGTTTTTGTACAGGTAGCATAGAAAAGATCCTAGGAGATCTGTCAGTTTGAGCTGAGATGTTGTTTCAAGGTTTTTCTACAGGAGGAATGTAATCAGTCTTGGAGATCCGATAGGTTGCGTTGTGTGCTCATAATTGGGATATTGTTTAGAGATCTTACAAGTTGCAAGACACTCTTTTAAGGTTTTTCCTAACCACATAGAAAACATCCTGGGAGATCCGTTAGTTTGAGCTCAAATTATCTTTCGAGGTTTTGTGGTTGTCACATGTAAAATATCTTGGGAGATCCGATGGGTTGATCTGTGTGCTCATAAAAGTCTCGGGATGCTCTTTCAATGTTTTGTTAATGCACATTACACATGATGGTGAGAGATGATGAAGACCTACAGGAGGCCAGGCCTACATCCAGCATGAAAAGGGTCTGGCTCTGTAGAAATTCCTATGATGAGAAGAATTGAGATATAGCACCAATGATCGAGATGAATAGTACAGCAGTAGTGGCGATGATGCTCCAGTGATCCAGTGACGATGATCCAGCTCCAGTATTGAAGACTTGTGTCTATATGTATTGATGACTTGTGTAAAGAGAATACCTTCCTAGTTAAGAGGGAGTGTTGATGTATTTGTAACTTTGGAAGATATTCACTTGTATATTGTATGTATTACATTTGTAGTTTATTGTATCCCCAACGGAGATGTATTATTGCTCAGACTGGAAGTGTCGTCATTTGTATTTGCAAGTGTCGCAAGTATTATTGTAAGTGTCGTAGTTTATATTTGATGGGTTATTAGACCACCTTGGTGGGGTCATCCCTGTATGAGTTGTGTGGGTCAAAGGGTTATTAGACCACCCTAGTGGCCTCGGCCCAGTGAGAAGTGGTAACGGGTTATTAGACTCTCCTAAGGGAGGTCGGCCAAGTTAGAGTAAAAGGAAAGTCAAAGTAAAGTATAAATAGAGAGTGTGACTCTCTCATTTGTTCATTCACTAAATCACTCACTTCGAATTAGTGAGAGATAGGAGGAGTGCATACAAGTCGAAGAGGACTAGCTACTGCAGACATTTATCTTTTGGGGATTCATCTTGGTGATCTTTGTATTGGTCCTTAATTTATCTTTGAGGAAGTTGCAGGGTTTTTAACCTTCTTGGTTTTCTCCAGTGAAATGCTTTGTGTCTCTCGTCTCTTGTCTCTGATGCTTGATATGTTGTACATGTTGTTCTCTTAGTTAAGATCCTAGATCAGATTGAATTAAATGCTTAAAAACTAACATAAAGATGTTTTTGAGTCATTTAAAATCCCATCCTTCCCAAGTTCATAACTTAGAAAAATTTAGTGAACCAAGATCTGAAATTTTAACCATGTGTTCTTAAAGATCTATTTTACATCTCCTCCAAAGGGCGCTATCTGAAACATTCTGCTTGAAAACTTATATGGAAAATTCCAAGTTGACATGTTGGAAGGTTATTCAAACACACTAACTTTCTAAGGTCATATCTTCGGAACTATAGTAAATCAGCATCTGAAATATTTACCGTATGCTCTCACATGTCTTGACATCTCTCCATCCCATAAACATTTCACGGTCTGAAAATCCCAGAAACAAAGATATTCAAAAAATTCCAAGATGACCTACAGCAAAAAAGACCACGTAGAAATCATCGCAAGATGTCATATTTCACTATAATTTCAGCCTTCTTCACTTTATCTTGTGCGAATTCTATATAGGATCAATACCATGAAATAATTCTAATAGCCAAGAATATTGAAGCAAAGAAGTAACTCAATTGATGGAAATATCATCTCATGTATTATTCCTCAATATGAATACAATATATTATACATCTCAAGAGAGAAAATAGAATGCCTTAAAGGCAAGTTGAAAAGCACAAAAAAGTAAGGCTTACTAAAAGCATAAAACCCCATAGGTGTCAAAAGCAGTTTCCAAAACTGTCTAAATGCTTACGAAATGGATATAGATTTAGCTTTGGTTAATGATACCATTTCACTTTGTTGTCCACTTTCAAGTTGCCAAAGGGATTCAAAGGAGTGGAGTTTGTTAATGAAGTGATTCAAGATAACAGTTTTTGTATCCATAAAACATATTTTTTAGATTCACTCCCTCTTTTGTGTTTATCGATCTCTATATTCATTACGCATTGCATAGATTGTATTTCATTTCCATCCAATCTTGTTTTTTCTATTAGAAGTTTGATTACTTGTCAATTCAATCTCAACGGTTATGAATATTTTTCAAATTTTTTTTTCATATTGTCGGGTATTTTTTATGTTTCTAAAATTTCCTCTATATGGGTTCTTGGTTTAATTGGGTTAGACATTGCTTATTAAAATATGTAGAGAGGAACGATGCAAATTTTGTCACTTTTTTGAGAAATTGGATGCAGCCATGCCCAATACTCCAACTGCATAGGGGTGAAACTTAAAACAGATTTTATCTTGGGTAATTCGTCGTCATTGTCATTTCCACCTCATTTTCTTCACTATGCATTCATGATTCGACCAACAGGCTCCTTACAAACATCTACTGCCACATTTGCATTCACGATTCGTCTAGTGGGCTCCTTATATGACTGGGCTGCTGTGAAATTACATGTATGTGCAGGGATTGGAGTTTCAAATATGTGTAGCATTTTGTACGTGGAGAAAAGACTTAGATGTATGGATTTAACTTTCCACAACCAAATTTTTTGAAATTTTTAATGCATTATGCGACTAGTCTATGGAAGAAAAGTCTCAAATGACCCACACTAATGAACAAACAAAAAATCACACTTCCTAGATTGTATAGCCTCACTGCCGTTTTTCGCAATTTCCATGGCTTGAACGATAGAATTATGTAGATAATATGAAATGGGCTATGTAAAAAAATAACACCAACCTTAGATGTTACTTCTACGGCATGTGATCTCTCCTTCTTTTCCTAATTTAATGTTTCATCTCAATGCGATCTTGGAAGATTGATCTTGTTGTTTAGACTTATTTTATCTCATATGGTCATCTCACCCTCTTATTCATCGATTTTTTCCCATGTTACACTAGATCTTCTACAAACCCATCTACGAACAATGTCTAGAATTGGTGTAATTGATCAAACAAGTGATTTCTTCATATTGTTATTTTTTTATCTTTATGTTTTTTAAATTTATTCTATATGGATTCTTGGGTTATTTAAAATTAATATAACATTGCTTATTAAAGTTTATAAAGAGGAACAATGCAAATATTGTCACTATATTAAGTTCTCTATATAAGTTCTCTGACTTGTAATATCACCATATCGGGGTATTTTGGTTTTCTTTTATCTTACGCGTGAATTTCGTGCATGTTAAACCAACGAAATGCGTGTGATCCGTTGGATTTGATTCCTCTGAGATGGATGGTGTTCTTTGCAAGTCAACTTCATAGCCTTCATGATTGTACGCAGGATATTCTAATGCACGGAGGGGTTTCAAATGACCAAGGACAAAGATGGAAAAGGCACTAAACAATTGAACGACTCACACCAAAAGTTGAAAATGTGTAAAACCATGGTGGAATAATGATGCAGACCGACCCAGAAGCAAATCGATGGTGGAAATGGGTTTCAGCACTAGAAAGTGCACGGTGTTTAAACTTTGAAAGGTGGAGCAAAAATTAAACCACTTACCATGTGGAAAGCATTGGTGGATTCCGCTATGAAAAATGGTTAAATTTAGACCGCTCATCGCAAGTTCCAAAAGCACCTAAGGATATGTTCTATAAAAGGTTTGTTCGAAGTTTTAAAAAATGTTTTTGTCGCTTATTTCCTGGAGGAAAAGAACCCGCGGGAAACACGTTGTTATCTTAATCAACTAGAATAGCCACCAACAAGATCACTTCAAAGGTAGCTTGAAACCCTTAGTGTTTAGATTTTGTTTTGCAAATGGAGAAAACCCAAGACCTTCTTTCCTTCAATGAAAGTTCATATGAAAATGAGGAGCTTGTAGTTGATAGGGAAAGGGATATTTTCCACCCTATTTTGTCTGTGTGTAGTATTTCGTAGTCTAAAGAGAAATTACGGAGTTTAAGTCATAGGGAAAGGATGTATTTAATGTTTTTGGTTCTTTTCTTTATTATTTTTTTGTCGAACAATCCCTACACTTCCCCCAATTCATTTGTTGGTGTGCAGTGAATTATTCGCAGGCCGAAAGGGTAATCATTAATGTAAATACAACCAAAATTTTATGCTGAGTAAATGCGTATACTTTTCGTGAGGTTCTACGTTTACTTGAAACATTTCCCAAAATCCCTTAGTCATTTAACGAAGAAAATTTGGTAAATTTTTATATAAACAACAATCCGGCAGAAAAAGCCAAGTTTTTATTACAAGTCTTGAAATATGGCCAGTCGCATGAAAACCTGTCGTTCCCTTTGAGTATTGATGTATTTCAGCGATATACCCAGTTAGTTTTGTCCTTGTTGAGTCAAATTTTAAGTCTAGATAGTGATATGTCAATCATGTAAGTTATGTTAGGTTTCCTTGCGCAAGTAATTTCACCCGATTCATAGTCGATTCTGGTCTGTTGTTCTAATTTTGATGAATTCCTAGCTGAAGCGATTCATGTCCAGTTGGTGAATTTCCATGAGTTGAAGCATTTCAGATATCAGTCATATCTCCTGAACCTATTCTTGTGTTCAAATATTTAGGAATTGAAGTTTCTTGGTACCATCTTTTCTCATGAATTTCCTAAACAGGTCAATATGTTTGTGTTCACCCATACACTCATGGCAGAAGTTTACAGAATTATTTTTAAAGTTGAATTTCCCCGAGTGTTAGAAGAAATGAAAGAAACTTTGCAGCCTACACCAGAAGGCTAAACAGATGATTGGTTCTTATATAAAGAACATACTATAATTAAGGTGTATGGTTTTACTGGAGCACCATATCTGTTGCCAGCCTTTTTAACACTGAGGTTTTTTTCCTTATAATTTTTTCAACAAAGGGTGCATTCAGAAGAAGAACATTTTAGTGCTTTCAAAAAATCACCAAATGTGAAATTCCCTCTGAAAGTTGGTCCATTCATGATTAAGACTAAGGCAACCCTATCTGCAGTAAAAAAATTATTGAAGGTCATGGATTTCCAAGAGGCTGAAAGGATTAATTATGATCCTCATTAAATTATATCACAAAGGAGAGAACAAAATAGAAACAAGGATTTTGATAATCAAATAGTAGAAGGATTAAAAGAAATGGAAAATTTATTCAAATTTGAACAAGATAAGGAAGAAGTGAATATGGAACAAACATGCAATTTGGAAATGCCGGTTCAGACACCAGCTAAATCTGATATCACTAATAAGAGAATTATTTCAGAAGTTGATAGTATGGAAGTCGATGAAGAAGTTTCAAGCAATAAATCCAAAGTGGAACGACAGAAGGAAATTATTAGTATGGAGGAACGAGATTTAATTTTTCCAGAAAAAAACTAGTTTGATTCGAAGCCACCTGCTTTTTTTTCATAAATAAAGGAATCTGGAAGTAACTCTTAGTATAAGTCCATATTTGATGTCCTTTCACAATATGAAGAAAAGAAGAAGTAGTCTTTGGAAGAAACTGAAAAATTGTACCCTCAAGTAAGAATGTTAACAGAATAGAAAGTTTTCATTTTTACAGTTACGGATCCAAGAAAAAACACTATAAGCTTTGCAGTGGTGAATGATAAGAAATTTTTTGAAATGGAAGTTAAGCTTGATGCGATTAATATAACCGATAAAATTCAATTGCATAAACAGATAGGAGATGTCATGTATTCTAAATTATTACAATCCACTTTAAAAATATCTAAATTGCGGTTTGTGATAGCAAAGTTGGAGTGTCAATTGAGGCAAGAGAAGGCATAAAAAAAAGAAAATTCGATCCAGATTAAAAGACTGCAAATGGACCTTGTGACCATGGGAGCCGAGCCAGGGAACAACCAATGTACCTAAAGGACCCTTGATGAAAAAAAATACCATTCAAATGCTCAAGAAAAAAATGAAGGTGACAAATAATCAACATGTCCAATCTCCAAATTTGACAGCATTACAACAAGAAAATGAATCCATATATCAAGAAATGATCGATCACAAATTTAAAATGTTAAAGTTGCAAGATGAAAAGCATGCTTGGGAAAAAAAAGGATTGAATTGTTGTCACAAATTTCATTGTTGAATACCAATCAGATTGAAACTGTGCAAGTTCCAGAGAAGCCAAGGGATCAATCTCTATGTACGGATGAAGGACAAATGAAAAATTTGTTCACTGAGGAACTGAACAGTACTATGTCACAAATTAGTCTAAAATATGTAGAGAGAGAAGAGTTGAAAGTGGAAAACCAAAAGTTGAAACAGGAAGTAATTCAAAATTTTGGAGAAAAGAAAAAGGCTTTGAGTCATAGAAATCAACTACAAAAGAAAGTTGATGAATTAAAAGATAAATTGATAGGTTGGCTTCCATTACAAGGAGATAAACACCTTATATAGGATTCGATATTAGTGGAAGTCACCAAATTCTGGTCACATTTGAATTTTATAGAAGATAACAATACTATAGAAAACATAGCTCTCCAGAGGTGCAAAGTGGTAAATGAGACATTATGCAAAAGGCCTCCATAACAACTCAAAATACAGTCATATTTTTAAACATTCTAACCCAATTAGATATGCATAGTTTTGGAATCAAACATAGACAATCAATCATCATTTGGGCAAGAAGAATTATTGGCAAGCATGATCATGTTAAATAAGTAGAAGACATGGCGCAACATATGGTCCTTGAAGTTCAAAATTTTAAGGAATTATTTCTGGGACCTTTTGAATGTGGTCTACCTTCTTTTTGGAGTGACGATGGAAAATTAATGACTCAAGAAAATTATCACAGTTACATAGTATAGGCTCGTATGGATCACTCGAAATTTGAAGGTTTGGTCAAAGGAGTAACTGGAAAGACAATAATTGATAAATTGACAGATGATTTTGAAGTACTTGAACAATTTATAATGATTAAGCAGGACCTGCCATATGTATGTTACACAAAATGCATAGAATTGAAGGTGATGGTGAAAGAAATGATGGATTATGAAATTCCAACTCATGAGCAATGGAAAATTGTTGAAAATTTTGGGAAAACAAAATACAGGTTATATCAAGAATGACTATTCGAGTGTCTTAATTTTAAATGATGTTGTGGTTCCTTTGTTAACTTCCAGAGTGTTACAGCAGCCCAAATCAAAGCAACACTATACTAGCTTGGTCGACAACAAAGCAAATGTTCTTGAAGTTTACAGATTTCTTTGAAATTTATTTTTTTAGTGAAGGATTCAAATAATATTTTGTATAAATTTTGATTTTACAAAGTAATAGGGGTTGGATCCGAGAGAAAAAAATACAGTGATGTAACATTTTTTGAAGACGTCAATGAAGAGCATAAGTACAAGTCTATGGGAAATAGAGATTCATATGTTGTCACTTTCTTCAGTCTTTTAATTTCTCTTTTGTGAATGTATTTGTGTTACACCATCTTATAACTTTGCCTCATATTTGGCTATAATATGTGAGTTAGAATTCATTTTATATGCTTTGATTCACACATTTAAATATTGTCAATGTTCTTTCTTCCAAATTAATGCATAGTTCATCCTAATTAGATGCTCTTTTTGTTTTCCCGGAAGAAAAAAAGCCTCTTTCTATTCATATAATGAATCAAAGAAACTACACATATTCTTGTCCATAAAAGTCAATGATCATGATAATCATTTGTTGCATGTGAAACATAATTGTCTCCCAAATGGCCACTATTCCCGAGTGATATTTCCCGACTTTCGACTTCTACCAAGAATGTTGGTCTCCCCTTCGATTAGTACAGAACTATGAACACCTATATCCATCAATTCATGTGTATCTAGAATGGTCAACACAAGAAAGATCCTCCGACCATTCTGGCAGTCTAGAACTATTATGAAAATAATACTGGGCAGAAGAAGGGACGATTGCCCCTTCATTTATGATGGAATTGTAACAATACTCAGCCTACGAAGGCTAGGTCATCAATTCATCTATATCAAGAATGGTGAACACTAGAAAAATACTGAGCACAAGAACGGTTGGTCGACACTTCATTTAAGACAGAAATGTAAAAGTATTTAATCTACGAAGGTTGGGACGACAATTCCCGACTTCTGACTTTCGCAGTAAATAGTAGGGATCGGTAAATTGGATAATTTATAACGTATAAACAATATTTATCCTGACTTGTGACAAGAAGGATCGGTCGCCCCTTTGTTTAGTAGAGAAGTGTGAACACTTATATTCAACAATTCACCTGTATCCAGAATGGTGAACAAAAGAAGGATCAACCAACCTTTTTGCAGTCTAGAACTATTATCAGAAGAATAATGGGCAGAAGAAGGGTCGATCGCCCCTTCATTTATGAGTGAATTGTGCAAATATCTTGAAGTGGGGTTTTAAAAACTTTTAAATAATGCTTGTTTTTATATATTTTCATGATTTGAGGGAGGCTTGTTTTTCTTGGCAATACATCGTTTTTCGTAATCTCCCAATACGCATTTTTTATGTCGTTGAATTTCTTGCATCCGCATTTTCGCAACTTGCAATGTAGATTGCAGAAGTCGGAAAGAGTTTGATCAATAAAAATCATATTTCCAGTTCCTCCTTTTTGCATTCTGGAATGCAGAATACGGAAAGTGGAAACCAAACTTAAATAAAATAAAATTTCATCTCCTTTTCCGAATCCAAAAATATATTGCAGATTTCAGATACCTAAATTTCGTAGAAATGTTCCACAATATCGCAACCCACAATGCGGATTGTGGGAAGATCGAATCTATGAGCGAAATATTTCATTGTCCCTTCCAGAATCACCTTGTAAACAGGTTGAAGTCTCACCCAAAGCGAATATGGGGGGTTAGAGAATCAAGCTTCTGTAACTGTGGCGATGAGGACATTGACTAAGTTATAACATAAAAAAAAAAAATTTATCCCGACTTCCAACATCTGACAAGAAGGATCGGTCGCCCCTTCTTTTAGCAGAGAATTGTGAATTCACTTGTATCCAGAATGGAACACAAGAAGGATCGACCGACCCTTTTAGCAGTATAGAATTATCATGAACAGAATACTGGGCACAAGAAGTGTCGGCCTACCCTTCATTTATGAGATAATTGTAAAAATATTCAACCACCGAAGGCTAGGATGTCAATTCATGTATATGCAGAATGGTGAACACTGAAAAAATACAGAGCACAATAAGAGTCAGCCAACCTTTCATTCACTAGATAAAATTAGGCACAAAAAACCCCTTTCACTGGCCCCTTTGCCATCACCTTGTAAATAGGTTGAAGTCTCACCCGAATCAAATATGGGGGGTTACAGAATCAATCTTTTGTAACCATAGCGAAGGGACCAGAATAAAAGATGAATTTGCACAAGAAGGATCGATCGCCTCTTCTATGATGATCGCTCCTTCTATGATCGATCCTATCTCAAATGACTATATAAAATGTTCATTCGATCTCTCATGGATAATGCTAGAAAATGTGTTCTCAATCAATCAATTGATTTTGAAAATGAGCGGTCATTCCTTGTCCATCGATCATTAGCATGAACATTTGCAAGTATACATATAATATTAAAACACTAATTTATAATTATAAACATTGTATGCATTCTTATATTAACTACTTTATTTTATTTTTTTTGCAGATAAAACATGTCTTCGTTGAGCCTTAGTTAGTACGAGGAAATCTCATTCCTTGAATTGTTAAAAGATCACAAACTTGGTTTATTCAACCATGGATGGTATGTTGAGATGGATGAACTAGCTAATTTGTACCTAGATTTATATCTATTATGCTTGGATGAGGAAGGAGCTCCAACTTGAGCTGGAATATTGACATCTACGGATCCCATTTCTGACAGTTTATTGCATGTTCAAGTTGAAGTGGTCGAGAGAGAACTATGTTTCATTGTAAGGGTTGATCTTATGGTTTGTAATTTTTACCAGATCTAATGAAAAGTAGTCCTAATTCAGATCTAGTTTCTTGTGCGATGCAAGGGTGGGTTTTTCCCTCGTATGATGTTTCTAATCTGTTTGGAATTAATACCACGTCATCTTTGAAGAAAGGAATTTTGGAGGTATGGAAGAAAAGAATGTTGGCTGTGAAAACTTTGTCTATATTCCATGACATGAATATTGAAAGAAGTTGAAAAATGTAGGACATGAAAATATTCTTATCTACCTTAGAAGAAAATTTCTCCATCATATTGTAAATGATGTGGACACATCTTCCTTCAAACCACTCAAATCATGTCCTTCTAAAGCGATGATGCGGAAAGCGACTAAGAGCTTCAAAATTTCAAAAGAAGTTCAACAAGAGAAGATCAAATACTTTTTGGTCAATGAGAATCTTTTTTCTATTGATGTAACAAGGTGTGTTTTTGCACCTCTGCAATTACCATATCAAAAAGTTGATGAGGAGATCGTGCAAAAGATTGTTGTATCTCCTCTCTCAACATTTACAAAAGCATTGAGAGATGCAATTGCATTTCCTTTCGATAAGGAGACCACATTGGGATTTATTCCTGGAAATGAAGACATAATTCATTTTCCTTCAGTAAATTTGTATATATTGGATGGGCAGCATACTATTTCTACGCAGAAAAAAATCATTGAAAATGATAGATATGAATCGGTCCATTCAAGGTATTGGCATTGAACAACTCGTCTTCTACATAAAGATGTTTTTCAAAACATTATCAGCAAATTATGCAAATAAGAAAATTTATCAAACAAGGAATTTGCAGACACTCCATTCATTTCTCAAGTTGTAAAAGCAAGGGAGAAATGGATATCTTGTGGTAGGCCATCTCGCCCAGGAAAGGAAAATGTTTCCAGTGATGCTGGGCAGGTATAGAATTTTTCTTCTTATCAATCAAAGTCTTTAGATTTCTTCCTGTGTTATGAAATTAGAAAATTAAATATTATCTTCAATTTTATATGTTTGCAGAACTTGCAAGCTGAATGTATAGATATATTTTTTGTTTAAACAAAGGACAACCTTAAAGACAAGTTAACTCTTGTTTGGACATTAGATCGACTGTGGAGAAAATGGATGTCTGTATTCGAGCTTTACAAAAGTGGTTCCTTTCCATGCTCACCCAAGAGCATCAATCAGGTTGATTTTGTTCAAAATAAAATAAAGAATCATGGATCTATAGACCATTGTGTATTCTTGATGAAGATGAATTGACCATTAAGGTGGACAATACAATCAATGGATTGGTTTAGATAAGCACATCAGTTGAGAAAAACGTTTGTGCAGATAATTTCTATCAATATTGCAAGTGAATCAAGGACGAGAGGTCAACCAGACATTCGATCGTTGAATATTTCAAAGTTCATGATGTTCAAACTGATCAATCACAGATTATCACTGACCATAATATCATTGAAATCTATAAAATTGCACCAAATCATCTCTAGCAACTGTTCAGTATTTTAGGCTTCGAAAAGCAAGCAAAATATCCGAGTAAAGAGAGAAAGAAAGAATCTAAAGAGGATAATGGTACCAAACTACCAAATGATGCTGAGAAAATATTGAATATATATATCAATAAAGAGGGGATGGGTATGTCCATTGACGACCTCAAAGATAGTTCACAGCTTGCTTGTCAATGTTGTTATCTTGCATATTTGGTCAATACACTAAAATCCATTTCATTCTTTGGTGCGACAACCAGCTGTGAATTGATTGTAGTTGATATGTGTAATTGCGATAGTCCATGGACAGAAGAAGATATGCTTGCGCT
Source organism: Larix kaempferi (assembly GCA_027924585.1). Lineage (NCBI taxonomy): Eukaryota > Viridiplantae > Streptophyta > Pinopsida > Pinales > Pinaceae > Larix > Larix kaempferi. The sequence goes on along the minus strand of BSBM01001156.1, from coordinate 211,571 downwards.
GTTGTACTACTTAGAATCAAATGAAGCGGCATGTACTTTAATTTTTTTAGATTATATGGAAAACTCTTGTATGGTTTCCAAAGCTTTCACATCTTTCAGCAAGAAATTAAAAAAAAATGTTAAAAAGAATCCTACCAAGGTAGTTTAGAGAGATTTCTCCAAGGACTTGTTTATAGGATTCTCTATTATACAGAGTTGGAGAATTGGAGGGATGAGGATAGTTTTCAACTTTTAAAATGGATATCGATTGGAAGGATGAGGGCCTACCAATGATTGATTTACCTTTTCCCAAGGTTAAGAACGATAGTTCGAGAAGCCATGCTTTTGAAAAAGAAAGGACATGGAAATTCTGGGATCACATAGTTTCCAGACTAGTCACTTCTCAAGGGACAGTTCTTCATTGTATGTAGGAGGTAGAGTTATCCGTTCATTGATCAGGTTGCTAGATAGAATAGTTATTTCTATTGTGGAGATAGTACAACAAGAGTTGTTTATGAGAAGCTTCTAGCATGAATTAGGTATAAAACAAGGTATTTGTATTAACATTTTTAGATGTCTTCTTTCATTGTTTTTTACTTCTCTTGGTCGGTTATGTTCAATAACTTCTTCAAATTCCTATTCTACTATAGCTTCAAATAAAGAGCAAACTCAGGTATTGTCTAATCAAATTATAGTATTTGAGGATGACATTGAATATGATAGAGAATCCACAAAGAACTACCAAATTGGAGAACAAGATGGACAAGAAGGTAAAATTTTATTTTTCAAAGATGGTGGTTAAATTAACTAAATTATGAAAGGCGATATTGACCTTGAATAGTTGCAAAAAATTATATAAAATGTATACCTGCAAATTTCCAAGTCAAGATGATTGTATTGCTATTCAACATGTGGATCATCCAAAACCAAAGTTGGCATCGACGATGTCCGTGGATATTAGCCAACAAATCACATTGGATAATAATGAACCAAGCGAGATCTTGGACAATAATGAACCAGGAAAGAGCTTGGGAAATAATGAACTAGGAGAGGGCTCAAATGTTGGCCTTCCATTGAGAGGTAAAAGACAAATAATATTTTCTACTTAAATTGATAAAACAAATTTATTCTGAAATATATAATGACAAGAAATATTTATGTGCAGATCCCCATACAAAAATGTTATTGATATTAGAAATGGAAGGTTTTCTATTTCGCAAGAAAGTAAGAGAAAATGACTCCAAAAGAGAAAAAGAAAAGGGAAATCAAAAAAATATTGTTGGAGGGAGAAAAGTAAAAAAGGGGGAAGAAAGTACTTTTGGTGATTTTTAATTGAAACACAAAGAAACTTCATATGAGTCACGAACATATGCCATGCAATTTTTGGGATTATGTCTTTCCGAATTCAATGTTGGGATTTGGTCATCTAAATATGGGTTCAATGAGGGGAAGTCACCGTTTACAAAATTTTTGAAGGCAAGCAGTGCAAAAATATCATATGGGGGAAAAGTTTTATTTTTATGGTTTCGAGAGAGACGTACCAATGTTAAAGAAGGAAATACACAAAAAAAAAATTGGAGAGTGTGTGGGAGGAGTTCCTAGTGAAATCTTCGCAAAGTAATACATCAATGATTGTTTTGGAGGGTGATGATGTGAAAGCACATCCATGTCAAAACTGTATTTTGAGTAAGCCCTTTATTGCATCGTCCGCTAGGACAGATAGTGAATTGGTACATCGACTTTGGCATGGTTTTAGTAAAATGATTGAATCAGATGATATTAGAACCTTCAATGCCTTTTCCTGGTTAAGTGACAGCCATCAAATGTAACCTGCCATTTCCTATTTTTAGATGTAACCTATTATTGCCTATTTTAAATAATTCAATGTGTTTTATGTTTTTTCGGTGACGTTGCTATTTTCATATGAATCGAACATATTATTAGTTCAATGTGATACTTTTATTAAATCATTTGAATCTATGAATTTTTGGGTGATTTTTGTATTAATCTTTGGAAATCAACATCTTCATTTACAGTTGCATGTTTGTGATCATTAACTTCATGAACGAAGTGTTGTTGTTGTTGTTATATATATATTCATGGTTCTTGTATGCAGTTTGGATATCACCGCAAAAGAAACTATTGGTCTTGAGAGTAGAGGGATTTCTCTTTGGAGTTCATATGTTATCCAACATTGAAGATTCTTCCAAACTGTCAACCTCATTTTGTCCATAATTGCTATCGTTACTATGCATGGATGTTCAACCTCTATATTATAAGTGTTTCTAGAGAAAATTTTGATGTTGCTCTGTGGTTTTCCTCGCTCAACAACATGGAAATTAAAATTTTCCTTGTTATATTTGAATGGTTGAAGAGTGAAGACTTGGTATTTATTTTTGGTCGAGAGAAATGTAAAATTAGTACTATTTATAATTACCCAATGTCTACATACTATAATGTTAGTGAAGTACCGAACATATACAAAAATTTGTTCAAGGATGTACTTATCCAATATGGAGATATATATAAAAAACGGACATGTTGTTTATAGATGAAGGGAAATATCAATCAACAGATAATAGCAAGGAAAACTGCTTGAGAATGCCAACTAGTTTGACATTTGACGGTTCACAAGAGAGATAAATAACTATAAAAACGATGTTGTGTTCTCTGTTGAATTATCTCCAGCCTCGTTAAAAAATGGGGCGTTGGTTAAAGACATTCAATTTCAAATGACCGTCATATTATACAAAAAAATGCATTTAGTGATTTGTATATTTTTTACAACTTCTACATTTAATTGATGTATGTTTTATTACACAATTCTCATATTATTTATGGACATCGTACCATGTATCTAGTAATGTGTTTCAAAAAAATTCTGAACATGAAAGCAATATACTTAGAAACATTGAGCCATAATATTTTATTGATTGGGTTGTGTGTGTTTTTTTGTGTTTGCAGATATTACTGGAAGATTTGTTTCTAGTAAACCATTGATTATTTTCGATTTCAATGTATTTTTGTTACACGCATTTCATAAAAAAAGAAATTTGGATTGCCACGAACACTGAATATCAAATCAACCACAAAATATTATTTTATACGCCAAGTATTAAGGGAATTTTTTAAAAAATTCTTTAGTATATTTGAAGTTGGGGTATGGACATCTGCACAACAAAAAAATGTTGCCGATTTTTTGTCAAAATTATTACAAAGAACGGGATTGCAAAGGGAACAATTTAGAGTAATTTTAACACAAGAATAATGTTCCTGCATAGCCAAATAGGTTTATTAGGGTGATGGAAATCCTTATGTATTTCACAAGTCTTTAAATAAATTTTGGGACATTTTGGTCCATGGTTGGGATGCTAAAAATACAGTGATTGTAGATGACTTGAACGAAAAACGTGTTTGTAACAAGGAAGGGAACTATATCATAACAAAAAGTTATAATTGCCAAGATGTTAATGACACATTCTTGTTAGATTGATTATGGCCTTTCTTGCAGCACTTGAATGGCGCCAATGATGTGAGGCCAATTGTGAATAAAATGAAAATTAAAGTATTTTGTTAAATAATACACTTATGGTTTTTTGTACTAGTATGTTAAATAAAGTTTGCTACATTTTGATCCATGGTTGGGATGCTACAAATACAGTGATTGTAGATGACTCCAAAGAAAAACATGCTTGTAACGAGGAAGTGAACTGTATTTTAACAAAAAATTATACTTGCCAAGATGTCAATGACACATTGCCAATTGTGAATAAAATGAAAATGAAAGTATTTTGTTAAATAATACGCTTATGGTTTTTTGTACTAGTATGTTAAATAAAGTTTGGGACATTTTGATCCGTGATTGGGATGCTACAAATACAGTGATTGTAGATTACTTGAAAGAAAAACATGTTTGTAATGAGGAAGGAAACTGTATTATAACAAAAACTTATATTTGCCAAGATGTCAATGACACTTTCTTGTTAGATCAATTATGGCCTTGCTTACTACACCTAAATGGCATGAGTGATGTGAGGCCAATTGTGATTAAAATGAAATTGAAAGTATTTTTTTAAATAATACGCTTATGGTTTTTTGTACTAGTATGTTCAATTTCACTATGATTATAATTCTTGTAAAGTGTCGACTTTGGTTTTCGAAAATGCAAAATCAAAGTTTGAAAGTGCCAAAATATGTTTTAAAATTTCAAAATTAAGTATTGGAAGTGTCAAAAGTAGCCTTCCAAGAGGAAAAAATCAGGTTCTAAACAATTTTTATATGAAGTATGTACATAGCATGTTTATTATTTTAATAAAAAATTTCCAGTTGGCTGCGTTGTGAGCAATATGCTGAGGAGGAGGTCCAGATATTAACCGAGGATTGTTAGGGGCAGATCCAGAATGGTCAATTGCTAAGAAGAGGGAGATCGAGGCTTTAACTTTCAAGGAACAATTATAGCTTGAGCATGCAAAGTATCAAGATGTTGATGATCTTTTGGATGTATTTTCCAAGTGGAAATCTACCCTTGGAAAATCTCATGAATGGGGGGGGGGATACATTGAAGGAGAGAACTAGAGACACTCAAACTTGGAGAATTGTAATGTTTTACAATATTTAAATAATTTCAGTTACTTTCTCTTTTACTTTCTTTTGTTATGTGTATCAAGTTTCCCTGATTCATTTTGGTTTTTCATGCATGCTTCTAATAACTATGTTTTGTATTGTTAAATCACAAAACATATAACTCTATGTGCTTGATTTATCATTCATATGATTTATATGTTGGTTATCCATCAGTCAATTTATTTGTTTGATTCATATTGTTTCACATTCTCCAATTACATAACAATCATTATCATCATAAGTTAATTTGTTAATTAGCTTTTCATTGACATGACAATCACATTCTTTTTAATCATTTCAATAAAATAACATGGGAATCTTTACTCTTGAAAATATGCATCAACTCTGCTCGGCCATCTTTATTCAAAATTGAAGGGTTCAATACAAAATGAGTATCTCTTCACAGGTTCCAACACTTACTACATTGCCAAAAATTGTCTTTTATACATTGTAAAACCTCTAATCCTTTGAATAAAATAACACAGGAATATTTACTCTTGAAAATATGCATCAACTCTACTTGGTCATCTTTATTCAAAATTTAAGGGCTCAATACAAAATGAGTATCTCTTCATGGGTTCCAACCCTTACTACATTGCAAAAAAATGTCTTTTATACATTGTAAAACATCTTGCGGTAAAACCCTAACTTCTTCATAACTAAAAATAGCAAATTATAAACTAACTATTACATTCCATTTCAGTCAAAATTTATACAATTTCCAAAATTCCTCAGAATATAACATTTGATGTCTTTCTATTGGTTGTAGCTACTGACAGGGATTCTTTCTTGAACAGTAGCCTTCAAGTGTGCAAGTTGTACTTCATTTTCCCATATATCTCCATTGTCTTCCATTGCTTTGTAGAAGGTATCTCATAACTAGTCAACTCCTTTAACAAAACTTTCATCTCTATGTGCTCTGCAATGGAAATTGGAGGAATATTTTCACCTATCATGGCCACCTGGTTTAGAATTTCAAAATCATCTGAGAGTTTCTCCAGTAGAATTTTCCCTGTTAGAACATGAGTCAAATCTTCAAATTTCTCATGGTTCATCTTGATGTTAAATAGTAAATCCTTATAATTGTTCTGGAAAATTAACTCATTATTTTCATCCTAAAATTAAGGCAGTCCCTTTTGTATTAGATTTTCAAATCCCTTTTTAAAGGCTTCAACCTATTTCTTCATGTGTTCTGCTCTAGCCTGAACATTCTCAATGTAAGAATGTTTTCCAAGGACTCTCCTAGCCCATGTTATGACAATTACCCTATTTTTGATAGCCATTGTTTTCATATCATCTTTTGTTGGATTATTTAAGAAACTTATGGTATTCTGGGCTATATCTTTTGGTTTCTTATCTAAAACTTCTCTCATTGTTGTACAGATTTGTAAGCTATTATCTGCTATGGCTTCCTTTTTCTTCATAAAATTTAAATAAGGCATGAATTTTGCAGTCTCATTAATGATTGAATCCCAAATCAAATGTTTTGCACCTTGCAATGGTAGTTGTCCTGTCACTTGACTTATGAACCTCTGATTTCTATCTACCAATTCTTTATTCTTATTTTTCAACTCTTTTATTTCATTTTTTTTCTAATTTTCCTCTTCTAGTCTTTGTTTTTCTTCTTTCAGTTATTTGATCTCCACCTTTTTCAAGCTAACTTGGGACATAGCTTGATTTATATCATTTCTGCTTGATTCTTTGTTTCCTTGATCTGCTCCTTCTTTTCTTGTGCTATATTTTCCAATTTGGCCTTTACATCTTCAATTCAAGTCTTAAGACTCAATCTATATTTCTCCCAACTTACCTCTTTTTCTTCAAACTTGAGAAATTTAGCTCTATAGTTATCCAATTATTGAGATAAAGTTTAATTTTCTTGTTCTAACACAGTTAATTCAGAGGCTTGAATTAACTGAGTTGCTGGAATTTTAAGCTTTTTCTTAAGTAATTCGATAGTGTTTTCTTTCTCAACTAAAATATTTGTACTTGCCTCCCCTCTACTTCGTTCATCATTGCTCTCCACTAGGTCATCTTGCAATATTTTTATTTGTTGTTGATGAGCTTTGTTCTCTGTTTTCTCTTGCTTCAACTGGATTTCCATCTTGTTCACTGTATTTTGTAGTTGTTCCATTTTTAAAGTATCTTTCATCAAATCAGTATAAATCACCTCTCTAGTATGTCTATGTAGTTGAATTTTATAGGGACTCGTATCTTTTGAAATATCAATTTCATTTCTGTGACCTTATCATCAGACGATAAGACCAAATTCAAAGTATTTTTGGTTGGATCTCTGCTAGTCATTAGAGTAATTTTTGAATCAACAAAATTCCTGACTTTTCGAAACAACTTATGCATTGCTTTTGGTATTGTTTGTTTGTCTTTCCCATATTTTACATATATTTCATATCTTGATTGAAATTTGCTAGAATCAGCTGCAGTTCTTGCCTCATCAAATTTGTATTCTTGTACTTGAATTTCTATCCCTTGGTATTTTTCTTTCTTATTTCCATTTTCTTTTCCAAATACAACTAATTCATCTTGTTGGCTTGATTTTAATCTTTTGGCTTCTCTTTCTTCCTCCATCTACATATCAATACTTTCATAAATATTCTTTTACTTGTTGCTTCAATCTTTCTTGGGGTAGGTACCAAATCAGGTACCAACTCAGCTGAAACTTTATCCAAGGTAGAAGGATTAGCATGTGAACTTCCTGAAACTTTTGTGTCTAATTCATATTGTAGTAAATTTTCCTTCACCGCCAATCCTTCAACCTCCTAGTGATCAAAGGCATTACTTTTGTTTTGTTTCCTTCTTTGAGAAATAACATGACACGGATCATAATTTATAGCAATGGATTTCCTAAAACTCAGTGCTTCTAAATTCTTTTCTACAAAAGGGAGAGCATTCCTGTTCTTGATGATAAAAGGACTAATTTTTTAAGGGAACTTTATATCTGAAGCTTTCCTGAAAGCTAGAAAATGGTCATTTTCTACTATCAATTTATGTCTGATAAACTCCAAAGAAAAAACCCTCACAGTCAAAAAGGTTAGTAGAATATAGGGCTCCTTAACAAAGCCACAAATTCTAATTACCGTATGCTACTTCAGTGAAAACTAGTCTCCAATTTTTTTTTCTGGGATTAATTGCATCAGGGTCTTCATCTCTGACAATACTCTAGGAAAATTTTCTCCAAAATCAATCTATACACTTCTGATAAAATAAAATTCATAAAATTAAACATATTGTTTTCCAATGTTTTTGAAAACACTGCTTGTTGGAAATGTAAATCTTTTTCACTAAAAAATGGGAGAATTTTCATTAGGTGTGTCTAGAATCTGAAATGTTTGGAAGTGTGGAAATTCACTAACTGAGAGTGGATGTTCCCACCCAAGAATTCGTCAAATTTAAGGCAAGGTACCTGAATGTAATCCATTTCTGGTTTACCAACACGTAATCTAAAAAGAAAAACTTAACTGGACCTCTGTGACCATGGAATCATCATCAAACCCAAAAAACTGTGAAATGAGTGACAAAACTAACTGCAAATTTTTATCAAAGAAATTAATGTCAAGTGGATACAGGGTGTTATCAATGGCAAGGTCAGGTTTCATACAACAGGTAATGAAGGTTTGTTTGGTCTCAGGGGATGACTCTCTATACTGGCTAACTAGGGCTTCTTCGGTAAAATATTCCTGGTCATGGGAGGAAAATAGGGGTACTTCTAGAGCTTTCCTAATGGTAGACTCATTTACAGGGAAAATAATTTTCATTCTTGATGAATTCATAATGACTCTTTCACGCTGAGAATAATTTACTACACACAACAAAATGAAATACGAAAACCCTAAAGCTTGTTCTGGACAGAAATGGATAAAACTAGACTTATAAACATTGTGCACATCCAAATTATGTTTATATAAACCCTCCAACTTGATTTTGATTTCTAAAAGTGAGAATTTAACCATTATGGGGTCACGAATGTCACTATCTATGCCCTCTAAGGTTTCTTCTATCATCGTAGTTTCAACATTCTGAGGGACTGTTTCACTACTTCCTTCCATTACATAAACAGTTCTAGTTACTTTCACGCGTTTTAGAGGACCTACCTAGCATGGATAGGTTGACAAAAATATGATTTGTTGCTTTCCTACAACACGGACATGTTCCAATCATCCTCCATTGAAAAGATAAAAGTCAACTTTTGGCATGACCTTGTCTTTTATACGCCCCCGAAGGTGGTTTCGCAACGCGAGATGGTGACTTTCCTTACAATTTTACCTGATTGTGAAATTGATCATAGGTGTGTTCCACTACTTGGGACTAGTTTGCTCACTATTTGACACTCATTCCCTCACTTGTTATACTATAAGCAATTTTATTTTTTTTCAAGCTTTTCCAAATATGAAAAAGACCAAAAAAATCAAATATTCCAAAAAGCCGGACGGGATTATGGTTGCTACTTCTAGTTGGAAGCTAATGTATCGCCTTTGAACAGAGATTTCATCCACTCCATACATTATGAGTTGGGACTATAGTTGGACCTTAGGAGCTGTGCTTGTTTCTCAGTTTACTCCACCAATTGGTTAAGCTTCCAGTCATTATGGAGCCCTTTGTGGTGCCTCCTGCATCACATAGTCTACATTGAGTCTATGGGGCCTGAGTCTATCCATCTTCTCATGCTCTTGTTCAAAGGATGTCCTAAAACCAGCGTCGGCCACTCCTTTCATTTCACCTGAGATCTTACAAATATTTTAGCATAGCTAGTACCTCGTGTTGGTTGATGGGGTATTCCTTAATGCCCTCCTTCCAACGAATCTCGTTCTGTCGACTTCAACCAATTTATTCCAGGACTTGAGGCTTAGAGTTCAGTTGAGTACCTTGAGGCTTGCAGTCATTAGTGGTAGGTTCTCTTGCCATCGACAATTTTGGGAATACATTAATGTCCCCTGATCGATGGATTCATCTTAGTGTTCGGCTTCAACACATCTATTCACGCTCCGATAATTGTACTCTGTTCCTTGATGCCCATTTTCATTATTGGTGGGTTATCTCGTGTCTGTTAATGGTATACATCATTGACCAGTAATCAGACAATGTCACATCAGGTTTGACCTCAACTCCTTTATTCACTTGATGGGACTTGCACCGTCGAAGACTTGTGTAGAAAACCCTAAGCGATAATGGCATTTAGTATGCTACTTATGATTATGACTTTACATCTGAGATATCACCTCTCAGATATCAACAGTTTGTACCAATTGTTTCCTTTTCAGCAGGTGACCATATCTCACTGTAGAGGGATCGTGGCTATGATCACTTATGACATGTATTCACTAGGTACTTCCTTTTCATGGCCATTGTATCAGATTGTTGTACTATACCGACATGTATTCAGGGATATTATTTTATTATGATGAGTGAATTTCTCCTTCCACTTGTGTCTCCATCACTCCACTTCTGAGATTTATAATGTATTTTGGCCATCGTAGCATCAGTCTCTGACCTCACACATTAGGGGGCATCTGTTACAACGTAATCTTCCAGCTTGTGAGCATCAACACTATTTGGCCTGCAGGATCCATTTTACTGACTCAGATCCACTTGATATCCTTAAGACACACTATTTTTCCTATTTTTTCTCCGTACGCTAGCTGCATCATTATAGTGGGCGTACCCGCTAGTTGCATCACTATAGCCGACAGGTAGCATGTAAAATGGTAAAAAGCATTAGTTAGTTACTTTTTACTCCCAAAAAGCGGTCATAGGGTGACCTTTGACCCTCCATTTTCCCCGAAACACCTCGATGTGTCCTTTCACTTACCTTTGGGAGGACTATATATTGAGCACATATGGCTTATGGACGGGAGGAGAAAGAAGAGCAAGAGAACTCTAGTGGATTTTTTGCCCTATCTTGAGTCTACACTCATTGATCCTTGTAGTTGTGAACCCTTTATGTTCACCTTCCAATCTCCTATCATAGTTTGAGTTTGCCATTCCATGGAGGATTGAAGTGGTGGAGGCACAAGTGGATTGACCCAGATCTTGGTTCAGATTGGTTGTCAGCAAGAGGTCGTATCACATTGTACTTCTTATTATTTATTAATAGAAATACTCATATTCTCGTCCATTAATATTTTAAATGTTGTTTATGTTACATTGGGTTGCATTTGCTTATAATATCACGGAATATTGATTTTGATGATGTTAATTTCATTTATACATTATATGCGCTTGTTTTATATTGGTCGTCAAGACTAATTTTCAGATTCAAGTGCACGGATTGAAAGCTCCAACGGGGATCTACATCAAACATTTGGATCAAGGTTGGTTATATTCTTCATTATCTTAGCATTGTCATTTATATAGCATAGTACTGAGAATTGAGTTAATTTCTGGTAGTCATCTGTCTGTTGCGGTCTACCCCAAGCCATAGGAAGTTTTCTCCAATACAAAAATGGTGACTCTGCTAGGGTAAACATCCATTTTTGGGGTATTTTTTAGCATTAGTCCTTATTTAGAGTTGTTGTTTGTTGAAGCTCTGTGTCATTGATTGGCCATTGAGATACACTATAGAGAACTAGTTTTTTCTGAGCCATTGGACTCTTTGTTTTCCCATTTTCTTTTCCCTACCCACGGGTGAGTTTATCTCTGCCCGCGTATACTCGCTTCTGTCTGAACTATTTCCCGAGGGTACCCGCAGATATTCCTTCGACAATAGCGTACAAATCCAGCTTTGGTTGTTTCATGACCCTTGGTTGTTGTTGGGTTGTCTTTGGATGATCCTAAGTCTTTGTTGGCCTGATTCTTGACTGTTCCATGCCTTGCTCGTGACCAGAACTCTTCTCTTCTCTTGGTTGAGTCTTGTTAGTTTTTTACCCATTTTTGGATTTAGCCTTGTTGGTTTTTTCCTATCGAGCTCACTTCGTTGGCTGAGTCTTACTATTTGGGATCTGTTGGGTTGTCTTAGTGATCTCCTTGGCATTTCAATGACTGAATAGTAGGATTTTGCTTGCATTTTTCATTTCATTATATTGAAAAATACAAAAAAAAATAGTTTTTCATTTTCCTTTTGTTTATAAGAGAAAATACAAAAATAAAAATAAAAAAAATCTATGTACTGCATTTTGCATTGATTGCTTGCTGCATTCATTTAGGTTCATCTTATGCATTGTGTTAAGATTCAATATGCTAAGACAAAAAATATCAGCATTATATTCCATTTCAAAACAATAGCATATACAGGATCACTGAAAGAACAACAAGCACAGCATAAACACAAGAGACACAGATTTATCCTGGGAAACCCTCATGGGGAAGAAAAACCAGCAAAGCTTCCTCAATATAGATGACCAACAAATACAAAGATGTAATCCACAACCATGAGCTCCTTCTCCTCGACAGCAGATCTCTCTCTCACTTATGCGCTATTCACAAGTGAGTGCAATGTGTGTTAAATGAGGAACACACCTCCTCTATTTATACACAACTCCCACTTGTCTTTTACACAAGCTAGATTGGCCCCAAATTAACCACTGGGTTAAACACCCCATTACAACTGACTGGGCCAACCCCTCTAGGGTGGTCTAATAACCCTTTAACCCACATAACACATACAGGGCCAACCCCCACTAGGGAAGTCTAACAACCCAAGTTACCACATTCCGACGGAGGAATAAACATCTCCGGATATACAATCAGATCTTCACAAAGGAATGAAACATTTCCGAAATAATAAAGTACAAATATAATATTCTTTGAAGTTACAATATTTCAACACTCCCCCTTAACAAGAAGGATATTATAACATCATCTTCACGAACAAGGAGTCATCAACATCATACATGATACATCTATAAATCGTTGGAAGCTTTCTTTATACATCATTAGTAACTCAAGCTATTATCACTCTAGGAGTCTTTCTAGGTTGCAGTCGAAAGAGCCTAGTAACTTGACCAAAATATGAATAATATAAAAGGGGGTGGATCAAGTTGGACGATTCAAACACTCTTTTCACTCAAAACATATCTAATGCACTTAGATAGACAAGGATCTCAACCACTAGCGTTTAGAGGGTTTAAAAATAAGTGATTGCATGGAGAAATAACTATCATATCAGTAGAATCATACACAAAACTTATATATGAATGGCAGATTATGATAGTCACAGAACACTTGTAGAGTTAAGCTTGTGAATACAATGATAAGATGACAGTCATCAAATGTAAACAAACATAACAGTGTGAATGTAACATTCAAATACAAGTGCAGAATAGAAAGAAAATGGAAAACTGAACAGCTAATAGCGAAAGAAACTGGTTTTACTGCTATAACATAAAATGTCTGAGTTTACAATGTGTGAAAATCTCCCAAAATCCAACCTCTATTCTACTTCAGTCCTCGGCTTTATAGCCATTACACAGTTTTTAAATCCCAAACAGATGGTTTGAATATACTAAAAATAACAACTGAAAACAGCAAAATGATAGATGCAGCAGCGCATCATGATCAGAGTAACTGCTCTTTATAAGTGACACCACGCTTGGCAATTTGAGATGAGCATCTTGGAGATGGGGGCAAGTGTGAAAATTTTATTCTGCAGAAACCTATACGGGTGTTTTCCAAAAATAGGCAGGAATATTTTGCTATTGAATCTGCCAGCGCTCCCAGTCTGCGAACAGAGGTGATCGTGGTACACTTGAACGCCTGTCAGTCTTCTGGAAAACGTCTTCAAGGTGCTAGGAACCATACCAAAAAGGTTTGTTGCATGCTGATATATTCGTGTGTTTATTTTAGTTTTCGGTAGCTAACAATGTTGATGTATATGTAACTTCGGAATGTATTTCATCTATGTATTTCATATATATTTATTGTACCCTTATAAGAGATGTGTTATTCCTCTATAAGGAAGTGTCGTCATGTGTATTGACAAGTGTCGCAAGTGTGTGTACTTGGAAACGGGTTATTAGACCACCATGTGTGGGGTTAGCCCTGAAATATATATTATATTGTGGATGTACCTAGCTAGACAAGTCGGCCCCATAGTGTAACTAGGCAAACAGGTTAATATAAATAGAGATCGGGAGATCTCTATTTTGATCACTCAGAAACACACACTTCTCTCACTCAGAAAGTGGCACACTAGTGAGGAGGAGGATCACCTGCTACTAGGAGACTATCTCAGTGTATTTTGGTTGTACTTTGGTTGAGCCATTGCTCTCTCTATAACTGAGGAAGTTGTGGGGTTTTTCGCCTTAAGGTTTTCCCCATGGAAACTCTGTGTCTCTTGTCTCTCATGCTTTTGATTCTTGTGATGCTTGTCATGCTTATTGTGATTGTTATGCATTGATATACTGTATATGTTATTCTCTCAGTTAAGATCCTAGAGTATTGTGAATTAATGCTCAAAATTTAACATGGTATCAGAGCTAACTTGAGAAGAAGACATTTTGTAGTGACGGAAACTTGAGTTTCTTGTTTATTGGGTTTCTCTCCACAGTTTTTGGAAAAGCAGTATAGTAGATTGACTCTACTCATCAAGGAGAATCTATTTGTCCAATCAAAATTCAATTCTGATCATTTTCAGATTTGGCCCTAAAAATTAGGGTTTCCACAAAAATAGGAATTTCTGAAATCTAAAGACATAGCTGGAAGCTCCTTGCAAAAATCAAAGTTTAGAGCTTTGGATCAAAATTTTTGGCTAGGTAGATCTCTGGGAAACTCAAACCCTAATTTAGGGCTCTCCCCAGCGAACCTGGGAGGACAAAAAGGAAAATCTGAAGGGTAACGCTTTGCTGATATCAAATTCTGAATACACCAGGTTGATCAGCTCATCAAGACGCATCTTTCTATCCTTTCAGAAAGTTGAAATTCACATTTTGAATTTTAGGGTTTTTTCAACAAACCCTAATCCGAGACGAGATCCAGTTTTCAGCATTTCAAGTGGTAAGACCTAAATCTTTTCTATTTCCATTTGAATTACTCTTTAAGATGTCTCACCACACCAAGCTTGAGGATCAGCTTGAAGGGGCTGATAACTTCCGAGCTTGGAAGTATAGGATTGGGTTAATCCTAAAAGATAATGAGTTGGACTCATATATAAAAGAAGACATCCCTATCCCAGAGGATGAATAGGCTAAATTATTGCATAAGAAGAACTTGGTCAAGGCAAAGAGAATCATTGCTGATTCTATCAAACACCATCTCATACCCCATGTGTCTTCTCTAAAAACACCCAAGGAGATGTTTGACTCTTTGACCAAGCTATTTGAAGGGAAGAACATAAATCAGAAGATGACCCTATAGAACCAATTGAAAGGAGTAAAGTTTCAGAATGGAGAAACCACTCAATCTTATTTTTCTAGGGTCTCCCAGATTAAGGAACAACTGGAAGCGGTAGATGAAATGGTGGAGAATGGTGAAGTTGTCATGGCCACTCTAAATGGCCTACCCAGGTCATGGGATTCCTTTATTCAAGAAATTTGTGCAAGGAATAAGTTGATCTCCTTCAACAGATTGCGGGAAGAATGTTCTCAAGAAGAAGCAAGGCTCGTGGCCCGAGAAGAAAAGATGGGAAGTGAAGATCAAGCTCTCACAGTACACACCAAGAAAGGAAGGTCAAAGAAAGAGCACTCTCATGCCAAGAAATATTCACACTATCATCAACATAAAGATAAGAGAGATCTCAGATGCTTCACATGTAATGAGAAAGGTCATTTTGCTTCAGAATGTCCCAAGAACAAAAGGAACAACAACATCAAGAAGAAGAAGGGCAGTAGGAAAAGATATCATGCTCATGCTACTGAAGATGATGAACCACCCAAGAAGAAGGCTAGGGCAGAAAGTGATGATAGTGATGATGACTCATCAAGTGAAGAAGAATATGTTCTAATCTTTGCTCTCACATGTACTATCTCCCATGGTTGCAATGATTGGTTAATTGACAATGGCACTTCTAAACACATGACTGGGTTTAAGGAATATTTTGTGAATCTATCTAAACATGAATCACCCCATAAGGTGAAACTTGGGGATGATTATCAATACCCAATCAAAGGAAGTGGTGAAGCCTCCTACAACCTAGATTCTGGAAAATATTTGAAGATGAAAGAAGTCCTTTATGTACCTGGGCTCAAGAAGAACTTACTCTCCATCTCCGCATTGGATGCAAAAGGTATGAGGGTTGCATTTGTGGATGACCAAATCCTAATGTGGCCAAAGGGAAAGACCATAGATGATGCAGTAGTGATTGGAGAGCAAGAGGGAGGTTTGTATAAACTGAAGGGACAACCTGAACATGCCATGGTGCATGAATCTATGGAGCCAAGTGAACTTTGGCATAAAAGACTTGCTCATATGCACTATAGAGCACTTCCAATTGCAAGAAAGGTTGTAGAGGGTCTTCCTGAAATCAAGAGCAAACATGAAGGTGATTGCAAAGGATGTGCAAAAGGTAAGAACATTAAGAAGGATTTCCCAAGCAGTGAAAGCAAGGCAAAGGATATCCTAGAAATTATCCACTCAGGTGTATGTGGTTCTATGTCATCTAGTTCTCTAAGTGGGTATGTTTACTATGTCTCATTTATTGATGACTTCTCCAGGAAGACTTGGGTATACTTCTTGAAGAACAAATATGAGGTGTTTGATAAGTTCAAGGAGTTCAAAACCTTGATGGAGAATCAAACTGACAAGAAGATCAAAACATTCAGATCCAACAATGGCGGAGAATTCACCTCAGGTAACTTCAAGAAGCTTTGCAGTGATTCAAGGATTAAGAGGGAGTTGATTTCTCCTTATAATCCTCAACAGAATGGAGTTGCAGAAAGGAAGAACAAAACAATCATGGAAGCAGCAAGGGCAATGCTGCATGACCAAGATCTACTTATGAATCTATGGGCAGAAGTAGCTAGAATAGTTGTATATGTGGAGAACAGAACACCCCACAAGATATTGGACAACAAGACACTAGAAGAGGTCTTTTCTGGTAAGAAACCTGAAGTGAGCCATCTCAGAATATTTGGTTGTCCAGTATGCACTCATGTCCCAAAGGAGAAGAGGACTAAACTAGATCCTTCAGGAAAGAAGGGTATCTTTGTGGGTTACAGTGAAAGCGCGAAGGCTTACAGAATATACTTTCCAAGGTTCAAAAAGATTGATGTCAGCAGGGATGTAACATTTGATGAAAACTCAGCATTCATCAAATCAAGGAAGGAACCTATCAAAGTTTATGAAGAACCTAAGGAAACTAGATTTCAAGACACTACCATGACTGAAGCAATTCCAAAAGTTGTTCATGAGTTTGACAATCCGCAACAACCTGTAGATCCACCTCGTGAGGTTAACTCTCACAAGAGGAAACCTGCATGGGCTAGAAAGCTCATTAAAAATGCAGAAATATTTGGCATTCCAGAAGAAGAACACAGAGCAAAGAAGAGAACCAGATCACATACTAGCTATGTTGCTTTACTCTGTGACATTATGAACAAAGAACCTTCCAATTATGAAGAAGTAGCGGAAAAGAAAGAATGGAAGGATGCCATGGTTGAGGAATACCAATCAATAATGAAGAATGATGTTTGGGATGTTGTCCCAAGACCTAAAGAGAAATCTGTTGTGACTTCCAAATGGATCTACAAAATCAAGCATGTTGCAGATGGAAGTGTAGAGAAATACAAGGAAAGATTCGTAGCTAATGGCTTCTACCAGAAAGAGGGAATAGATTATGAAGAAACTTTTGCACCTGTAGCCAGGTATACTTCCATCAGAACAGTACTTGCCCTAGCTATGACAATGAAATGGAAAATAAACCAGATGGATGTCAAGACTACTTTCTTGAATGGTGTAGCTGAAGAGAAAGTATATGTGGAGCAGCCACTCGGTTTTGAAATACACGACAGGGAGTCATATGTGTGCAGATTGAAGAAAGCCTTGTATGGCTTGAAGGAAGCTCCCAAAACTTGGTATGGTAGGATGGACAGTTTCCTATCTAGTTTGGGCTTTACCAAGAGGAAAGTGGATTCCAACCTTTACTACAAGATTGAGGAAGGAAATCCTGTGATTCTATTTCTCTACGTGGATGACTTATTTGTAACAGGAGATGACAGATTGATTGCAGATACTAAGAGGAAGCTTGCTGCTAAGTTCAATATGAAAGATTTGGGAATGATGCATTATTTCCTAGGTATGGAGGTCTGGCAGAATGCAAGTGGGATCTTCCTTGGTCGAGGGGAGTACACAATAGATATCCTGAAGAGATTCGGGATGATGGATTGCAAGGCTATGGCCATAACCATGGCATCGAACCTGAAGATTCTATGTGATACTTCATCTGAGCCAGTTGATATCTCTATGTATCGTCAGATGATTGGGTCCTTGATGTACCTGACAAACACGAGACTAGATATTTGCTTTGCTGTGAACACATTGGGTCAATTCCTAACAGATCCAAGGAGTGTTCACCTGGTTGCTGTAAAGCATGTTCTGAGGTACCTGAAGTGTACAATGGATTATGGGCTCAAGTATGAAGCGAATCAAAAGTTTAACCTACAGGGTTATGTTGATTCAGATTGGGCAGGCAATGCTGTAGATAGGAAGAGCACATCTGGGTGCTGCTTCAATATCGGATCAGGTGTGATCTCTTGTTTTAGCAGGAAGTAGTCCTGCGTAGCATTGAGTACAGCTGAGGTAGAGTATGTTACAACCTGTTCAGCTAGTTGTGAGGCAATATGGCTACAGAAGCTACTATCTGAGTTATTTGATCTCCCATTGGATGCTACTAGTATCTTCTGCGATAACCAGAGTTGTGTGAAGCTGTCTAAGAACCCAGTGTTTCATGACAGGTCGAAACACATAGAGATCAGATATCACTATATCAAGGATATGGTGTTGAGAGGAGCTATGAAGCTCCTGTACATTGTGACAAATGAGCAGATTACAGATGTGCTAACGAAGCCACTAGCCAGGGTGAAGTTCGAGTACTTCAGGGAGAGGCTTGGTGTTCTTCAGATTGAGGATACTTCAAGGAAGAAGTGATGGACACATTTGCTGAAGCCATTCCAAGCATGTTGGAAGGAGGATCCTTCACATGGTTGTGGATGTAAGTGCTGGATGATGAGCATCAGGATGATGTTCTAGTTTCTGCTTTGTATGATCAGTTGGATCATTTATATGTATATGTATGTACACATCATGTTGGATGGTGGATATGATCAGTTGGATCATTCGTACGTATTTTGTATATGCATCATGTTGGATGCTTGGACCATGTATCTGTATATGTATCAGGTGGATACATTGTATGATCAGGTGGATCATGTATGGTGATATGTATCATGTATTTGTATTTGTATCAAGTGGATCATGTATGATGATATGTATCAGGTAGATACTTGGTATGCATCAGGTAGATGCATTGTATGATCATGATGATCATGATGACGAGCTTCAGGATGTTTCTCCAGATGATATGTACCAGGATGTTACAGTGATGATGATCAGGATGATCATATGTATCAGGTGGATACGTTACATAATCAGTTGGATTATGTGTGATGAGTTCCGAAGACACAAATGCACAGAGCCTTTCCGACGTGGTGGTAGATGTGCTCTCCCATGTGCGTTGATGTAAGTGTAGAGCCTTTCCAACATGGTGGTAGATGTGTTCTCCCATGTGCATTGATGTAAGTGCAGAGCCTTTCTGACATGGTGGTAGATTTGTTCTCCCATGTGCATTGATGTAAGTGTAGTGCCTTTCCGACATGGTGGTAAATGTGTTCTCCCATGTGCGTTGATGTAAGTGGAGAGCCTTTCCGACATGGTGGTAGATGTGTTCTCCCATATGCGTTGATGTAAGTGCAGAGCCTTTCTGACGTGGTGGTAGATGTGTTCTCCCATGTGTGTTGATGTAAGTGCAATGCCTTTCCGACATGGTGGCAGATGTGTTCTCCCATGGTCGTTGATGTATGTGTTGTGAGCCTTTCACGGATGGTGGTAGGTTGGTCCTCCCATGTCGGTGAGTGTAAGTGTTGTGTGTGTGCATTTCGGTTGTGCTTTGTGATACTCTGTGGCCATGGATAGGTTGTGCAGTAGCATGTAAAAGGTCCTGGGAGATCCGATAGGTTGAGCTGTGTGCTCCTAATCAGTCCTGGGATGCTCTTTCAAGGTTTTGTTGACTCACGTAATTAGTCCTAAGGATTCCACAGTATGGCCAGTGATGATGAAGACCTGCAAGTGGTGGGCCTACATCCAGTATGAAAAAGCATTGGATCTGTAGAACTTCCTATGATGAGTACAGTCAGAGATTGGTTGAGATAGCAGCAGCAGTGACGATGATGATGACGATGATCCCAAGAAGAAGACTTGTCTAGCAGAAATGTGTCAAGAAATACCTTCCTAGTTAAGAGGGAGTGTTGATGTATATGTAACTTTAGAATGTATTTCATCTATGTATTTCATATATATTTATTCTACCCTTATAAGAGATGTGTTATTCCTCTATAAGGAAGTTTCGTCATGTGTATTGACAAGTGTCGTAAGTGTGTGTACTTGGAGACGGGTTATTAGACCACCATGTGTGGGGTCAGCCCTGAAATATATATTATATTGTGGATTTACCTAGCTAGACAAGTCGGCCCCATAGTGTAACTGGGCAAATAGGTTAGTATTCTCTATTTTGATCACTCAAAAACACACACTTATCTCACTCAGAAAGTGGTGCACTAGTGAGGAGGAGGATCATCTGCTACTAGGAGACTATCTCAGTGTATTTTGGTTGTACTTTGGTTGAGCCATTGCTCTCTCTATCTGTGAGGAAGTTGTGGGGTTTTTCACCTTAGGGTTTTCCCCACCGAAACTCTGTGTCTCTTGTCTCTCATGATTTTGATTCTTGTGATGCTTGTGATGCTTATTGTGATTGTTATGCATTGATATACTGTATATGTTATTCTCTCAGTGAAGATCCTAGAGTATTGTGAATTAATGCTCAAAATTTAACAAACAAAACTGGGCTTGAAGGTGACAAGCAACCGAAAGCCTAATGTTCGGTGATTAATGAATCATAATAATGCTTCGCCTAAACCACCGAAACACTTTAGGGTGCTAGAAAACCTTATCTCTTTTTCGGTATATGGGAGGATGCCACTTGCACACCATAAGCTACCAAAACAGGATTTGGCAGCTAATGAACAGTTCTGGTGTTCGCCCAAGCTGCCGAAAACCATGTAAGATTCAACCTGCAAAAAGAAATGGCAAAACTGTGTTTCCATCCTCATGTTACCTGGATGTTTCTTCCTCCTCGGCCGAGGTCGGAGGATTTTTCAAGTTAATCGCGGCAGCAGCTAAGGTCTCTAGGTTTGAATGTGCCATGGGATGAGGACTTTGGGCTCCTCCCTTGCCTTCTAAAACTTCGACCTTCCTCGTCAATCGGATGTTTTCCATAATAAGCCTTATGTTTATGCTCCTCATCTTGCCATGTTTCTTGGTCAATCCATGAAAGGATCTGTAAAGCTCATTATACCTCTCTGCCAGCCTTTCGTTTTTCTCTTTAATAACCCTCTGGAGTAACTCGCATTCATAAGCTTGCTGAAGGAGTCGGTTGATGTTCTGTGAAGCTAAAATATTCACCTTTTGGGTTGTCCTGTCTACCACTTGCTGAGTCTTCTCCTCCACGGGTGTAGGAGAGGGTAAATTTACACAGTCCAAGCCTTGCTCTCCCATAGAGGTAGATGGGGGCAACTTTACATAGTCATTCTCCTGCTCCATCAGGGCTGGGGCTTTTTCCTGGGACACCTGTTCTGTTTTCTCCTCATCAAATTTTTCTTTTGTTCTCTGCAACTCCCCCTCCTCTTCAGAATGAGTGTAAGGGAGGTTCAAAGGATTTGTACTTCTTAAAGGAATTTCCTCTGAAACCATCCCCTCATCCTCAGCCTTGTCATCAAATGTCAACCTCCTTTTGGTTTTCTTCACTGGTGGAGCCCTCCTTCTCCATTTTCCACTTCTAGGGTTTGACTGAATTTGAGGGAAGAGCCCTCCTTCTCCATTTTCCACTTCTAGGGTTTGAGGATTTCTTTCCACCTTCTGGATGTAATTTGGTTTCGAGCCCACTCCAGAAGAGAAAGAAAGTCCATTTCATGCCCTTTCTCTGCAATAAATCAGATACCAACAATTTGATCAGACCATGGTGGAATAGCCTCCCTGCAATTTTGGAGGGCTGAGCCTTTACTTGATGAGCCATTTTGGTGAGGCTCTTGTGGAGGTAGAAAGGGAGATTTAGAGGGTTCTTTCCCGTGAAATGATCCATCAATCTGAAGTGATAGATTAACACCCTATTATACCTGCCCTCACAGGTTCTATAGTCCAGGATGGACTTCAATAACAGCTGCCAATTGTCCTCCAAGTGTGACATAGGGATGTCCTTCTTCCAAACCTGACTCCTACGCTCCGGTTTCAAATATGATTTAAACTCAAAATCCTTCTTAATCATGGTCTTAAACCAGCTCTCCCCGGTCGTGGGAAATTCTATTAACTGGGCAATGAGGGCCTTGTTAACATGGAACTCTTCCTTGCCGATTACTTCCTTTTCTCTGTCATATGTGAGGGAGAAAGCTTCAGCCACCTGTTGGTGAGAGCCCTGAAGTTTTTTACATAAGTTATAGCAACCAACATTTTTTAAAAGCTGACCTACCTCGGGGTGTGCCTCCAGGTAGCAGGTGTCACTCAATTCCTTTCTCAAAATTGCTCCTCCCCCTTTCGGCAATGATGACCTGCTTGGTGGTGCTTGTTTCTCAAACTCGGACTGAGAGAGCGACAGGAAACAGGGAGAAAATGGGCTCAATCGACATGGTGGGGGTGAAAATGGGAAGGTGGTGTGGCCTTTCGGGAGCTAACTACGAGGGTATGCAAAGGTGGGAAATCATGAGGATGAAATGATGGTGGCTAAGACATGATTGCAGTAGTGGAACGGAAATTGAGAAAAGCGGTTATGTGGATGGGAAAAGAGGTTCGTCTGGTCAGAAGTATGGCGGTGGCGTCTGAACTTCCCTTAGGGTGAGTCAGAATTTTGCTGAAATGACCCTTTCGGCGGCTTAAACTATGATGGGTTCCCTGCACCATGACCCCGAACCCTCGATTTGACATGTTCATCAATTGACATTACTTCCCTTTTGACAACCGACAATTCGTCTTCAAACCTGCTATGTCACCGGAAAAACGATTTTCGCTACTGCCTTTTGCTTTCGGTGGCCGAAGCTAACCCATCCCATTTGACGGCAAGCTGCGGGAAGTATGCCTAGCTTTCGGTGGCTAATGAACACCGTTTTGTTTTCCCAAACCCCTGAAACAGCTTCGTGAATGTGGGCATGACTTTTTCCTTTTGGCATCTAGGGAAGGTTTTAACTTTGCCCCTCGAGCTGTGGAAAATGTTTGACCTATCGGTGGCTAATGAACACTGTCATGTTCGCCCAAGCCATCGAAAACCGTCTCTCCACTTTACGCTGTATCTTTTCTGCTTTCGGTGGTTGGAGTGTTCTGTCTTTTTACACCATAAACATCCAAAAACCCGGCTTTCGGTAGCTAATGAGCCAATACCAGGCCCGCCTAAGCTACCAAAACTTGAAACTTTTCCTTCAGAAGGAGGCCAACGCAAAAAATATCAATTTAGACTTCGTTACCTTCTTAGACCTACCGGAATAGAACTCAGGCATGTGTAGACAAAAAACAAAAATAAAAAATTTCCTATCGCCTAGATGACTTGACTAGTCTAGGTTTATTGGGGAGATAACACAAGTAGTTACTGGAACATCTTCAAGATCTTCAATATTGGAACATAAACATATTCAGTATTGATTCTTCATCTTCTGTAGCACTTGAACAGCTACAGTAACATCATCATCATCATCTGGATCCTCACCATCATCAGCATCGTCATCACATGATCATCAGCATCGTCAACTAGACCATCACGAGCAGCAGCATCATCATCTAAACCATCACGAGCAGAAGCATCATCATCTAGACCATCACGATCAGCAGCATCATCATCTAGACCATCATGAGCAGCAGCATCATCATCTAGATCATCACGATCAGCAGCATCGTCATCTAGATCATCACGATCAGTAGCATCATCATTTAGACCATCACGAGCAGCAGCATCATCATCTAGACCATCACGAGCAGCAACATCATCATCTAGACCATCACGAGCAGCAGCATCATCATCTAGATCATCACGATTAGCAGCATCATCATCTAGATCATCACGATCAGTAGCATCGCCATCTAGATCATCATGATCAGCATCTAGATCCTCACGATCAATAGCCTCACAGCAGCATACCCTGCAATACACATGATCCATTTACGGGATGATCAATCCCTCTCACTTTAGGACATAGGTCCAAGGATGATACAATCCTGATCTACTTACGGGATGATCAGTCCCTCTCAGTTTAAGACATCTCTCATGTCTATGGATGATGCAATCTAGATCAACTTACAAGATGATTAATCCTTATCATTTTAAGACACCTCATCATGTCTAGGGACGATGCAATCCCGAATCAACTTACAAGACGATTAATCCTTATCACTTTAAGACATCTCACCATGTCTAGGGACGATGCAATCCCAAATCAGCTTACAGGATGATTATTCCTTATCACTTTAAGACACCTCACCATGTCTAGGGACGATGCAATCCCGAATCAGATTACAGGATGATTAGTCCTTATCACTTTAAGACGTCTCACCATGTCTAGGGACGATGAAATCCCGAATCAGCTTATAGGATGATTAGTCCTTATCACTTTAAGACATAAGTCCAAGGACAATGCAATCCTGATCCACTTAGGGGATGATCAATCCCTATCACTTTAGGACATGAGTCCAAGGATGATGCAATCCGGTCACGTATATTTTGAACCAAACGCTCAGGGATGATGCAGTCCTATCATGTACATTTTGAACTAAATGTTCAGGAACAATGCAGTCCTATCACGTCCACTAGGGACCACTTTCTTAGAGACATATGTCTACTGATGTCTTTTAGGACATGTGTCCAGGGATGATACAATCCCCTCGTCCACTAGGGACCACATTCTCAGAGACATCTGTCTACGAATCACTTTAGGACTGATGTAATGTCCCTCCCATCCTACCAAGGCGATGGATAGAACATGATGCTAAAACTAGGCATTTGGCCCCATAATTAATAAGTAAACATTCTCATAATATAAAAGGATGCATGCAGATGTATAAATATAAGAAACACAAAAGAATTGAAATCATGTTAATATCTAGCATACATTTAGCATTTTCATGACAACCATTAAATCAAGGCATTGCAGAATTAAATTCAATTACACATTGAGTATACATTCAACATATTCATGTCATTCATCAATTAAATACAATACAGAACTAACACAAGAGAGTACTTATCTTAAACAAAATAGTCCCTGAGCAACCAGCTATGCATCCGCAACGTTCCACCCAACCATAGGCCAGTTGTGCTTATCAATCTCTTGATGCAACTGCCACCCTTGAGTTGGGCATGATTTCTACAAGGAACCAGGGAACAGTAGACTCGCACATAGCCAAACATACATCAAAATGAGCCAAGCCAATCTGCAATTGGGTTTATCAGGCTGTTAGGAAATGGAAAGGAAGAATCACTAAGCTATTGAGCTCAAGCATAGAGCCAAGGATACCTCTACAAGATCTATCTAGCATGGCACCCACAATGCCTACACACCCTAGTCAAGGACGTATTCCCTTCACCAATACACAGTCCCTCAGGCCATACCTTCCAACCTAGAGTGTCCAAGGTGTGCATAGAAGAGTAGCCAGCCCTCTTGATCTTCTTGAGAGGTTATCTCCTCACTGGGCTCATCAAGCCAATTCTGCCCTCTTCCACTCCTAAATTCTTGTGCTACGAACATAAAATAATATAATAATTAAATAATTAGGTTAACTAAAGTTAGGTTATGAAATGAGGCGTCTCCTCAACATCAAATGCTCGAGCCATATTTAAGGCAGGGCCATCATTGTAACATATCATCTTTTATCCTATCATCTAATATATTATTCCTATTTATTATTCAATATGAGAGTCGGATTCGACTATTAAAAAGTCCAACTGGATACGGTTGCTGCATTTGGTATCAGAGCCCTTTCTTGGGCATCTTGGATATTGGCTTTTAACCAAAATTTCAGATTTTATCTGATAAATTCAGAGTTTCTCTGAACTGGTCCATGACCACCAACCAACATTTCGCTATTTAAATTTTAAGTCTGGTTCAGAACTATCTGTTACACAAATAACGGAAGGAAGAAAAGATCAAAGGAAGCAGTGGTTGTTGTTGCACATGTGCCAGAGAATTCTGTTAAAAATATATCCGCTGCAAATACAAAAAAAAAAAAAAAAAAACATAAAAAAATCCCTTTCCCTAATCGATGTCGACTAACTCTACATATATCATCATCGGAGGGAACACTGCAATCTCGTGAACTCTATATCATTCGCATTAAGTATCGGGTCTATAGTAATAAGCAAGGGGCCGCTCCATTCCTACAAATCAAGTTGCCATTCGAAGATCTCTGCGAAAATCTGCGGTCTGCAAAATCCATAGGCCAAATCTGTACTGTTCGCTGTCAACCGAGATCGTGAAGAGTTACCATACCAGTCTTCTCAGTGCGATCTCCATTTGCAGATTGAGGGCTTTTTATAGTAATCAATCGTTGGAATTAAGACTCTCGATAATACTCAGAGCCACTGGTAATATACATATTAACTTCACCGCCAGAAGACTATTACACATTGAATCTCCACGCCCGATGAGTGTAGAAGGGTTTGACCATCGAGTCTCATCAGAAAGACTCATTTCGAATATTTGAGGGAGGCATCGCTACAGTTTTTGTCACAAAATTGATTGAAGATCATCACATTTCAGTTCGAAGAAAAGAAAAATCGCATAAGAGATTATTCGTTGCCTAAGATATTACGATATTACTCATTGAGGTGGAAAGCAAAGGTCGCGACCTTGCCGTACTTGTTAGATTAGCTTTCAAACTAATTTTAATCCAATAAGTGGCATTATATTACCTTGGTTAACCAAATCCGTTATATTGAACTAAGTCAACGGACAATTCAATAAATGAAAAGGTATACAAATTTTTTATATAAAAAGGTCAAGAAAGTTTAAAAGTGATTATTAACATCAAAAGTGGAATGTTAAAAGAATTGGAAATATTATATTAACGTGGCATATATAAAAAGTTTCCTTAAAACACTTAATTTTAAGTTTAAGGAGCTATAAAGTTTAAAAAGGGATAAATATTAAATCACTCTAAAAAAGTTATTAAGGGAAAAGATATAAAGTGGTATTTATATCAAGGTATCACTTTTGTGGATCCATCATACCTTTGTGTTTTAGAATTACAAAAAAATCAAAAGAATTGAGGTTATTTATCATCAGAGAAGTCAAAATCAAAGACCTTATATCATCGAAAAAGTCTAATACTATCTATCTCTGCGGAAGTCGAGATCATGGAATCTGGTTTGCGACTACGAATAGAGGAATTAGAAGCCAATTTAAAGCATTATCGAAAAGACAATGAAGAATTGTGCTACAAAAATACCAAATTAGAAATAAGAATGGAATTACAAGCAAGGTCCAATGAAATAAAAATCTCTGACCAGGAAAGGTGTATAGAAAAATTATATGTGCAAATTGATGAATTAAAAACCGAAAATGAATTCAATCAAAGGTTAGGAAATCAAGATATAAAGAAGGAAATAAATAATTACGAAGCAGAAATAATACGCTTGAACAAGATCCTTAACGACAAGGATGAAGAACTGAAGCAGATACGACATAATTTAGGAGATCAAAAATGAAAGGTCGACCAATGTCGACAACAGATACAAGTTCTTCAAACACAAAATGACAACTCTAAAAAGACACACAAATCAGAGATCACAAAGAATAATAAAGCATTATCCAACAATGCTGAAGAAATTTTCAGACTAAGAAATCATAACAAGATACTAGTCACAAAAATTAAGAAGTTGAAAAATAGTCGGAAGACAGAACAATCTACGGAAGACATTGAAGGAAAACTTCTAAACAAGCAGGAATAAAATAGCTACATCAGAAGTCATAATGAAGATCTTAAGGAACAACTTAAGAAGTCTGAAGATGACAAAAAATCGCAAGTCGAATTGATTAAGAAGTTTCAAAATGATAACAGGTAGTTAGAAAACAAGTTGGAAAAGATACAGAACAAAACCTTAAAACCTCAAGAGACAAAAATAAAACTTCCAGATCAGATCAATGCTCAAAAGACGATACTCGTAAAAGAAAATCACATTGTGAAAATTCCCTATCGACACCCCAACCATAAAAAACGATATTCTAAAAAGGGGGAAATGTCGAAAGACGATGATATTAATGCGATCAAAGCTCTTAACGACAAATCAGTGGGGAATCCCAACAGTCAGCAACAAATCAATCTGGGATGGATTGACCCATCCACATATCGGAAGTTATGCTCTACACTTAGCAGTTCATATCGACATATTTCATCAGCCATGACATCACGACAAAATTATAAGTCTTTGAGGACAAATATTTTCTAAGAGAGTGGCAATGCTACGAACATAAAATAATATAATAATTAAATAATTAGGTTAACTAAAATTAGGTTATGAAATGAGGCGTCTCCTCAACATCAAATGCCCGAGCCATATTTAAGGCAGTGCCATCATTGTAACATATAATCTTTTATCCTATCATCTAATATATTATTCCTATTTATTATTCAATATGAGAGTCGGATTCGACTATTAAACAGTCCAACTGGATACGGTTGCTGCATCTTGTTCACAATATTAAACCAAAACGGCGATGCACATAACAACAAAAATCCAAGTGTTGGGCATGAAGAAACGTTTATACAGTGAGATGCCCAAAGATGGGGTTTCCTTGAGCTTCAGAAAAACGTGGGTAATCATAAACGAAATGGAAAATGGGGAATAAACCCTGGAAAGGAAAAATTCGTTTTTAGAAAACATTTATGGACAACCCAGGAGCAAAAATGTCCTCCATCAAACCCCTAATTCATGGTTCTCTTCTCCCAGCCACTGTGCTAACCAAAAATGAGTTCCCAAGCATGGGAAAAGGTAGAAAAAGGATGAAAACGTGAAGGGAAAGACCCAGATCACTCAGACTGCGTGAGAGAGGAAAGACAATGGGTTCAGAATGGCTTGGGAAGGCAATTCGTGGGTGTTTTCTTGGCCAAGGAGACAAATTTCGATTTCTCAGGTTGATGGCTTTCCCATACACAAAATTGGTTGCCATACCTCTCCACTCCCAAGGCATTAACTGCCTCAACCAACTCTTGGAAGAATTTAATGATTGGGTGCATAAGCCAAAATGGGTAGTTGAGGGTTTAAGGGTTTTCTCATTGACACATGGGTTAGCACCATTGGCTCAAGGGTTTGAATAATTTTCCTCCCTATTTTTTATAAAAATCATTCCCCCATCTCTTTGTTCCATTGCACAGCTGGTTGTGGGTTTTTCATTAAAATTTGTATTTGCATGATGTCTGTCTAGCACAAGAACCATAGGCATCTATTTTTAATTTCCGATACATACAATGCTAAATAGGGTCAAAATCGATGGCGGGGCCTTGGCCTTGAGCTCCTCACCATGATTTACTAACGATATTTACATCATTTACAATTTTAATGCAATAGGGTCAAAATCGAGATATTACATTCCCCTCCCCCTTACATTAACATTGTCCTCAATGCTCATCAAAATTGAACAAAAATGGATATGTCACTCTCATGGCATCCTCCAGCTCCCATGTAGCCTCATCGGGACCGTAGTGCTTCCATTGCACCTTTACCTGTCCGATGGCTCGGTTCCGGAGCAATGTTACCTTCTTGTCTAGGATGCGCAATGGATCGGTTTGGAACTCTCCCTCAGGTTCCACCTGGATCACATCCCAATTAATCACATGGTTAGGATCATGTACATATTTCTTAAGCAAAGATATATTAAAAACATTATGAGCTCTAGTGCTAGCAGGAAATGCAAGTCTATATGCAACTGACCCTATTCTTTCGAGCACTTCAAATACACATGATCCCCAACATTGAATTCCCTATGTACTCTAAGCTTAGTTGCATAGCTTTTCTGTCTATCCTGGGCTGCTTTTAAATTCTGCCTGATCTTTGCAACCTCTTGTTCCATTTCCTCAAGCAATTCTGGCCCAAGTAAAATTCTGTTCACTGGATTATCCCAAGTCACTGGTGTCCTACACATTCTATTCTACAAAGCCTCATATGGACTTATCCCTAATGATGCTTGTTTCCCATTGTTATAAGCAAACTCTACCAAGTGTAGATAATCCTCCCACTTGGATGGTTTTTCCATAATATACATGTGAAGCATGTCTTCAAGCACTTGATTTACTCTTTCTGTTTACCCATCTGTTTGAGGATGGTATGCAGTACTAAAGCTCAACTGTGTACCCAAATCTGCAAAGAGACCCTTCCAAAAATTGGAAGTGAACTTGGTATCCCTGTCAGAAATTATTGCCTTAGGAAACCCATGTAATCTGAAGATTTCCTTCATGAAAATATTTGCAATGGCATCGACTTTATGTGTGGACTTAACCGGTATAAAATGTGTTTCCTTTGTTAACTTTTCCACCACAACCATGATGGAATCATGTTGTCTCATAGTCATTGGCAATCCTGTAATAAAGTCCATGGATATTACTTCCCACTTCCCTTTTGGGATTGTCAATGGATGCAATAAACCTGCTGGGTGTTGGTGTTCAACCTTCACCTCCTGACATTTAATGCACTTAGAAATGTATTCAACGAAATCCTTCTTCATCCCTGGCCAAAAATAGTATTTTCTTGCTGTAGCAATTATTTTCTGATATCCTGGGTGACCGGAGTATGGAGCTTTATGGATTTCATCCATAATAATCCTCCTCAAATCTTCCACATTTGGAATATAGACTCTGTTATTATAAGTAAGGATTCTGTCTTCTTCCAAATGGTATCCTTCATACTTCTTTCAAGGTCTTACTGCTACAACTTGTCCTTTAATTGCACATACACTTCATCCTAAACAATATGGTTAACAATCTGCTGCCTCAAATCTAGTTGGCAAGTACTAAGCATTGCCAAATGCTTTTCATGTACTTTCCTACTGAGTGCATCAGCTACCTTGTTTTCTTTCCCTTTTATGTGTTTGATTTCAAAGTCAAATTCACACAAAAATTTCAACCATCTAGCTTGCCTAGCGTTTAGATTTGGCTGATCAAACAAGTATTTCAGACCACAATGGTATGTCCTTAGGTCAAATTTTGCTGCCCATTAAGTAATGCCTCCACATCTTTAAAGGATGTACCATGGCTGCAAGTTCTAAATCATGAGTAGCATAGTTCTTCTCATGCCCCTTCAACTTTCTTGACTCATAGCTTATAACGTGGTTGTCTTGCATAAGAAATCCTCCAAGTCCTTGATTGCATGCATCGGTACATACCACAAAGTCTTTTTCTAGGTCTGCAATTTTCAAAATTGGTGCACTCGTAAGAAGATTCTTCAACCATTGGAAACTTTCCTTGCATCTTGGTGACCATTCAAACTTTAGCCCCTTCTTTTGAAAAGAAGTGATCGGGTTTGCAACCCTGGAGAATCCTTCAATGAACCTCCTATAGTACCCAGCAAGGCCCATAAAATATCTCACATCTGTCACATTCCTTAGAGTTGGCCAATTCATAATGGCTTCAATCTTCTCAGGGTCCACAGATATTCCTTCGTTTGAGACAATGTGACCCAAATAATGAATTTTATCTTTATAAAAGTCACATTTACTCAACTTTGCATACAACTTATGCTCCCTTAGTAATTGCAATGTCATTCTCAAATGTTCTTCATGCTCTTCTTCATTCTTAGAATATATGAGATTGTCATCTAGAAATACAAGAACAAACTTGTCCAAATACTTCCTAAAAACACTATTCATGAGACACATGAATGTAGCTGGTGCATTTGTGAGACCAAATGGTACCACCACAAACTCATAGTGCCCATACCTTGTTCTAAAGGATGTCTTATGAATATCTTCCTATTTGATTCTTACCTGATGGTAACCACGGGGGGTCATCTAGTAAGCAATATCCTATCACGTCCATTCATATTGGGGAATAAACTATGATATGGAAATGAGAAAATATATTGCCTTGTATTAAGGGGCCAAGGGGGCTTAATTATGTTATATGGAAATACAAATATTTAGGGTATATTTTATTACATTTCATGCAGAAGCAGTGGAGTGGAGGCAGAGGGAAAATTAGGGGACAAGGGCACGAGGTATTGAGTTTGATGGACAAGGGATACTCAATCGAGATGTAGGATGGTTGATGCTAATGCTCTATTAGAGGGTTTTCATGTTGCTCATGTGCTTGGTTGGTGAATGGATATTCAAATTGTTAATGGAATTGAGGTAATGAAGGATTAAACTTCTTATCTTTTATGTGATTGTTATCAATTGGAAGTGTAGTTTAGGTGCATATTTCATATCTATAAATCATGGGTTTGTCAATGTACCTTTCATCCATGAGTCTATTTGAATTATTTTTGCTCTAGAAATTTCCTTTTGTGTGGTCTCTAAAATTATCCCATCCACTAGAGAGCATCTAGTTTTGTGCATTGTGACCTTGTCCCCTTTTAATATTCCTAAAGAAATCCTCATGCAATCCTTGGTTGACCCCATTTTCCCATTATATAAAACACTAGTAGTCTCCAATTCCTTCATGACTCTTATATTACAAAAACCAAAACACTTTGTTTTTCTAAATTTACTCTTCTTTTTCACCATGTACTCCATTGTTAAAATCTAGTCATCCTAACATGATCCTACCCTAGGGTCTTTGCCTTTGATCTAGAGAAGAGATAACCTAAATAGACAAAAAATGTTATGTGTGGTGACAATGGCCTTCGTCTTAGTTGTCCATAAGTTATCATTGATTTTAGGATGTAACATTCCTATTTAGTCTTATTTTATATATTTTTTTTTTAAACGTCGTCCAACCATCACCTTCTAGTATTATAAAAAAATTGGACTAGATAATAATAATAAGGAAACTAAAATTTGGTTTTGATAAGTGAGTTATCAAAACCTGATCTTCACAAGAGAACTCATTTTAACATAACATTGGTAAGCATTCACATGATGTACAAAGAAAAATAGAGAAATACCCCAGTGGATTAAAGATATGACAACCTAATTACATGAAGACCAAGTAACTCTTTGAATAGCCAAATTATGGTTCCTATAATAAAATGCTAACCATAAACCCTATCTTACCTTGGCCCTTGTGGCAACCAAGGACACGATGCAACCCAAGTTTAGGCCACTCTTAGATTTTTCATGCAACTAAGGAGCCGATGCATAAATTAAGCTATACAACCGGATGCAAGCCTAAGTTAGACTATGCATAACTTCAACATTTACATGCTTTGGCTTTTATGGATGCACCAGGTTTGTGTGTTAAGGTAAGCTGACTAATCTAAAGCTTCCACCCAACGATGGCACATGGATCTAGACTGTCCAACGATCAGCCAAGAGCAATTTAATAAAACAGCTACAAAATAGTACTGTGCAACCATCCTTGTTCCATCTCACACCGTTGATCATGAGTTGGTAGCTAGAGGAGACCTACGATCTACGATGGGTAATTACAGCGTGGTCAATGCTGCCCAAAACCAGGTTCAGAAGTCAGTCCACCAGTACTCTCGGTAAAAGAAACATCGTGAAAAGTGTTGGTAACAATTCCTTTGTTGTTTTGTTGGGTCAATGCACGGGCTACCGCTCTGCCTGGGGCAAGAGCAGGGCTGAGTAAGCTTTGCGTGGAAGAACCAGGTAAAGGAAAGAACGTTCCCAGCTAATGAACCCACAGGAATCATGGTTTCTCAGTCAGGTGCCAAGGAGGAAAAAAGCCGTGTTGAAAGATGCCACAAAGCCTGTGAGGGTTTTGGGAAATGCTCGAGCTCACTAGTGTTGACAAGGTAAGACCTCTGTTTGAAATCTTGTCTTTTATTTTCACCAGTAGACTGGTTTAAGTCAAGACATTCATCCCAACCCAAGGATACTAAAACTGGTCATACCTTGGTGCAGGAGCAATGTTAGGATGTGGGCTTAAGGAAAGATGGGTACCGGGCTCCTTTTTGTCAATATCTTAGAGACTACTGATACCACGCAAGGACCATGTAGCCCACTCAACAGGTATGCCCTCAGAACGGGATGTTTCCCACTCCGTCGAGGTGGAAAGTAAAGCCAGGCTAAAGCTAGTTATGCAATTTAATTTCTAGGTCTAGAGTTTGCTGTCAAGACTTGCATTTTTTGTAGCCATGTTTCCATTATTATGGCATTCCAACTTGAATTCATGGATACAAAAGGCACCAAATATTATCTCTGATACAACATGATTTGTGATAAGTATCCAATCCTCGATTGAGGTAAAATACTTATTCAATATTTATTAAATTCATAGTTGTTACACTTATAGCTACACAACTAATTAGAACAGTTTATTTAATTCAAAATAAAATTCAAATCATTCCACCATGTATTGCGTTTATGCCTAAATTTAATGACAAACTTTAAAATTACAGTAAGAGTATTACCACATGATTTTTTCTTATTACTATCAAAATATTAGAATCGTAGCATTTCATTCAATTTATAATTGAATTTAAATTTGTTGTTATATTAATTTTGATTTAGGGTTTGGATACAAAACCTATTGATAGAACAAAATGATTCTTGTACGAGAACTTTGATCTGATTCACTGAATCTACTTAAACCTTGATTCCCTTCAGATTGTACACCAGTCTTATGTAAACCTGTAAACCATTCATGCCGATCACCTTCAGTATACATATGGTTAGAGATTGCAGAGAAAGAAGGAAACCTGAGGTTGTCTTGAGACAAAGTCTTTATTTACAATTCTTCTTGATTCACTCCAGCACCTGCATCCTTGTATCCCTCTGCTCCATATTTGTAAGGGCATTTATTTGCATGTGAATTCCTCTAACTGATATAAAGGAGCCCATTGCGTTGATCCTGGTGCTGGAAACCTACATGGGGGCACATAGATGGACGTTTCTCTTGTCTTGAACTGTTTCTATGAGACCCTTTTCTCTTAGAATTTGATACCAAACCTCACCTCAAGCAGCCACGGATGAATTTTCTGTGGTTTTATAATTTAAACTATTTCTTTCTGAAGCAGTATGACCTCTTATGTTCAGGTTGTGCTCACGAGGATTAACTTCCTTTCTGTTCATTTTGGGAATTTTTTTTTAGAATCCGAACTCGGAGAATAATTGTAATCTTCAATGTCATACTCATTGCCAATGCTTGTTGTCACACACCCTGCATCATTAACACTTCATGAGATAGAAAAGTTGTTTAACGCACATGGATTTGATTTAACTGCCTTATGTAAACTCCAACCAAGTTGTATTCTCTCAACAGTCATTAAGGTATTTAATTTACAATTATATAAACTCAATTAATGTAGTCCATTTATTTTTTGATGCTTTAGTTAATAATTAATCAATCACTGTATTAAATCTATTTTGGATGCTTTAATGAATGATTAATAATTTTGAATAAATATTTATTTTTCCCTATTTGAAATTTTAAAAATAGTGTTGATTAATTAGAATAATAATATTTAAAAAATAATATTATATGTAAACATATATATTGTTTTAATTTATTTAATCATTAATTATTAAATAATTTTCTAATTTTCTTTTATTATTAATTTTTGTTTTTAAATTTTATTTTTAAATTTTATCGAATTTTTTTTTAAATTATTAGTATTTATTTAGTTTTTAAAATATTATATTTTTAATTTTAAAAGAAAGACTAAACTATATGCACTTCCTGTTTTTATCAAATCTTTATATTATTTATAAAATAAAGTAAATTATGTTTTATTTATATTTTGAAGTGATTATACATATTTTTATACATATATTGAATTGAATATTATAGAAACTAAAAACCATCCTCAAAATATTATTGTTTATTTATTTAATGATCTTAAAATATTATTATTTATTTAATGATTAGTTATAATTTTATATGATTATATATATATATATATATATATATATAATAGTTCGGCATAAAAATTATGATAAATATAATGTGATTATAAAAATATTATCGAGTTATTAATTTTTTTTTTTGTAAGTTAGACAATCCTTCTATTGCCTCAAAAATAAATTAACAAACAAAACCAAGCCCTCCCAACAGAGAGAAAACAGGCTGGAAGGTCAAGTTGGAAGTCTCCCCCGAAAGAAAATGAGACAAAACCAAAGAGTTCGAGAATTCTTAACCAGTCTTAAAACATAGTTTTCCATGATAGTTATATAATACGCTATAAGCATTAGCATAAATAGAAGTAAACAACATCTAATGGAAAAGATCTACTTCTGAAAGTAGAAAAAAACAGGAGTAGCAAAATCAACAAATTACTCATGAGTCCCACTGGTGGAACCGAGCTCGAGCTTCATTCCTAGATGCTTGGCAATTTCCACCTGATTGCTTAGGATATGTTGCAGGAGCTGTTAGGAACCCATGTCTTTACCTTGTTAGTATGTTGTTATTGGACGCATATGCTTTGTAAGTCGTCCCATAGTATTTGTTGATCAATAGTTTGTTTTATTGTTGTTGGCGCATATGCTTTGTAAGTCGCCCGTAGTATTGTTGATCCATAGTTTGTAACGGCCCATGGTTTCGACCCATAGTATGGGCGCCTAGAATTAGTATATAAGTGTGTGTTGAGACCTATGAAGGCACCGTGAAGTTATTTGTATTGAGCTTGCTCAAAGGAGGTTGCCCCCTCAAAGTGGCCTGTGATCAATACAAAAGTGATTCTGAGTTCTGTCATTTCTGCTATTTCGTGTATTCTTGTTAATTAATTGTTGCAGGTGCCTCACATCTGGTATCAGAGCACTTTCTTGGGCTCGCTGGGTGAAATTTCTGCCAAAATTTTTTTTTTCACATCCGTTGCAAGTTCGGATTTGCGAATAATCCCTATCCACTTAACTGTGGGAAGTACTTGGGCATAAGCCCTAAAACTCATTGTCAGGAGTACCACAGGAACCTCGAAGTAGCTGGCCCATTGAGAGGACCTGCCAGCGAAAAGGGCAACGACCCCTACCTGATTGACTAGTTCCCACTCGTGAGGTAAACCAAGAGCTGTCGTTTGTGGCAAAGCGGTTATCAGTTTTACCTGAGCCGTGGAGTGAGGGGTATTGCCCCAATACACAAGCCGTCAAATAGCATTGGTGGCCGAGTGAAACCCCTGAACTGTTAGGAAGCCGCACATACCTGGGGTCCATATCTATTTTCAGCTGAACTATTGTCGATCGCTACTGTGCCGTTCAGATCCATTTTGCAAGTCGTTTCAGATCCGACCGCTTTCAGTCCATTCGGCGCTGTTCCAGATCCCCGACCGCTTTCAGTCTATTCGGCGCTGTTCCACATTCCTTCCCAGTCGTAGCCGCTCCATCAAAAAAAAAAAAAAAAGTATAAAATTCAGTTTTTTGTCCATATCTTCCTTGTTTTTACTCTGTTTCCCTTGAAATTTTCGGGGAGCCCCTGTCATCCTATTCTGCATATTTCAGTCCTGAGGACCCTATCCCCAATTCACCTTCCCAAAGCCCAAAATCCCACATTTGTCTATTTTTAGGGTTTGCCATAACTTCCTCAGATTTCACCCAATCACCTTCAAATTTTACCACAGAGTTCCTTTCTGAATTCCGCTTCTTTGTTTCCCTCTGCCAAATTTTCTCATTATTTCACCCCGTTTCTAAAATCCTCATTTTTGCTTCCCTATCTATTCAACAGTGTCCAAAACCTAGCCAAACCCCAATTACCCTTCTGATTTTTTCCCAAATCCAAATTTTCCCTTACTGAAGTAGTTCCTGTTTTTGTTTTCCTACCCAGTCAAAAAAAAAAAAAAAAAAATCTTGGTTATGGTTGTCACCCGTGCAGGAGCAAAAACCATGGAGGAAGCACTTGCAGCCATCTAAGCCAAACTCCAGGATCTGGATGAAAAATTTCTCGGTCTCCATCTTGAACATTCAGCTATGAACAACAAACGGCAGTCCGAGTCTTCAGTAGACAATGGGTTCTCTGCTTCCAGCAATTTTCGTGGTCCGAAGCTTGATTTTCCTCGCTTCAATGGTACCGATCCAACTTGATGGATCTATCGTGCAGAACAGTATTTCATTCTGCATAATACTTTTGATGTCAACAAAGTTCCACTGGCATCCTTTCATTTGGAACAGGAAGCTCTTCAATGGTACCGCTGGTACATCAAGGCTCATCCAGAGCCCAACTGGCCAGACTTTTGCCAGCTCCTTTTGCAACGATTTGGTCCTAGTGCTTTTGATGACTTCACAGGAGCCCTCACTAAACTTCGCCAAACTGGCACTGTGAGAGAGTATCAAACTGAATTTGAGAATCTAGCCAACCACACCGAAGGATTGTCTGATGAATTTTACCGGAGTTGTTTTATCAGTGGTCTAAAGGATGCCATTCGCTCTAAGGTCAAAATGTTCTGTCCCAACACAATGATGGAAGCACTCGGGTTGGCTAAGTTGGCAGAAGACAAGCTTACAGCCCAACAACGCTCCAAGCCCACTTTTGTTCCCTTCCGAAATATGGGTTCTCATCAACCACCTATACTGCAGGCTCCTCGACCGACTCCTATCAGGCGTTTGTATGAAACAGAGATGCAAGCACGCAGAGAAAAGGGGCTTTGCTATAATTGTGATGAGAAATTCACTCGGGGACATAGATGTGTTCATCAAAAGCTCTATCTCTTGGATGTGGAGTCTCCGCCTGCCTCTGAAATGGGTGACAAAGATCCAGAAACACTGGATGCTCCGGTCGACATTCAAGAACCACCTATTGACCCTCCGTCTCAGGATGACCAGCCAGAGATATCTCTCCATGCTTTAGCTGGAATCACCACCCCCCAAACAATGCGGGTCAGGGGTTACTTCAAGAAGCTTCCTCTTACAATCCTCATTGATTCTGGTAGCACTCATAATTTCATTGACCCTCGGATCGCCAAACAAGCTGATTGTTTTATCCATCCTTGTTCCAACTTTGAAGTCATGATTGCCAATGGGGGCACCTTACCTTGCAAAGAGAAGTGTCGAAATGTGCGTATCTCTATGGGATATTATACCTTGCGCTCTAACATGTTTGCCTTGCCCTTAGGCGGATGTGATGTGGTTTTGGGCGCTCAATGGCTACACACACTCGGCCCTATCTTATGGGATTTTCCAAACTTTGGATGCAGTTTTCCCTCAATGGACACAAACACAC
Organism: Larix kaempferi; assembly: GCA_027924585.1. Lineage (NCBI taxonomy): Eukaryota > Viridiplantae > Streptophyta > Pinopsida > Pinales > Pinaceae > Larix > Larix kaempferi. The sequence goes on along the minus strand of BSBM01001156.1, from coordinate 172,529 downwards.
ATTGACAGGATTACAACCAGGTTCTCTCAGCATCATCAGTTCACATCGCATGGAAAAACTCCTTAAGAAGAGTTCACATGGTGTCATCGCTCAGATCCATTCCATCCAGATGCAACCATCAACGGTCTCCACTACTCCTTTGGATCTACAGCAAATTCTGGATCGATATACAGGTGTCTTTGCTGAACCAGTGGGATTACCACCTTCCAGGCCAGAAGACCATCATATTCAGCTCCTTCCTGGCAGCGTTCCTCCCAACATCAGGCCCTATCGCTACCCATTTCACCAAAAAACGGAGATTGAAATGCTCGTTCGGGACTTATTGAAGCAAGGTATTATTCGTCCAAGCACTAGTTCCTTTTCTTCTCCAGTTATTCTTGTCCGCAAAAAAGATGGGTCATGGCGCCTCTGCATTGACTTCCGAGCACTTAATCACCTCACCATCAAGGATAAGTTTCCAATCCCTGTTGTTGATAAGCTTCTTGATGAGCTTCATGGGGCTCACTTTTTCTCCAAGTTGGATCTTCGTTCTAGGTATCATCAAATTCGGGTTCATGAGGAGGATATTCCTAAAACAGCTTTCCGCACACATGATGGCCATTATGAGTTTTTGGTCATGCCCTTTGGCCTCACTAATGCTCCTTCCACATTCCAGGCCTTAATGAATAAAATATTTCGACCCTACTTGCGGAAATTCATTCTGGTATTCTTTGATGATATCCTCATCTACAGTAAAACATGGGATGAACATCTCTAGCATCTGGATCTTGTCATGCAACTTTTCTCTAACCATCATCTCCATGCCAAGCAGTCTAAATGTGTTTTTGGACAGAAGGAAGTTGAGTACCTCGGGCACATTATCTCAGCACAAGGGGTTCGCGTGGATCCTGCCAAAATCGATGCCATGAACAATTGGCCGCAGCCTCAGACACTTAAGAGCCTTCGTGGTTTTCTGGGATTGACTGGCTACTACCGCAAGTTTGTCAAAGATTATGGGAAGATTGCAACTCCATTAACTGCTCTATTGAAAAAGGATGCTTTTACATGGACACCTGCTGCTCAGTGTGCATTTGACAAACTAAAACAAGCTATGTGTATTACACCTGTCCTAGCTATGCCCGATTTTTCCAAGCCCTTCACTATTGAGAGTGATGCTTGCGGAAATGGACTTGGTGTTGTTCTCCTTCAAGATGAACAACCCATTGTGTTCACCAACAAAGCCCTTTCAGGTAAGAATTTAGCTGCCTCTACCTATGAGAAGGAAATGATGGCTATTTTGCATGCAGTACAGAAGTGGCGGCCATACCTATTAGGGAATCATTTTTGCATCAAGACTGATCACCAGAGTCTGAAATATTTCTTGGACCAGTGTGTCTCCTCCCCGGCACAACAGAAATGGGTTAGCAAACTCATGGGTTATGACTATGAGATCACTTACAAGAAGTGTAAAGACAATATTGTGGCAGATGCTCTTTCTCGCACATTTGATGCCCAAGGTTCTCTTTCAGCTATTTCTATGCCTGTTCCAAATTGGTTGCAATCTGTTCAACAGGGTTATGTCAATGACTCTTCCTTAGCTCAAATCATCCAACACTTGACCAACAACCCTTCTGCTGTACCACATTACTCTTGGGATGGTGCTTCTCTGCGATACAAGGGTCACCTGGTGCTTCCCCAGAGCACATATCTTCAACAGGCTGTCTTCTATGAACTCCATGCTTCTCCATCGGCAGGGCACTCTGGGTTCCTCAAAACGTATGAACGAGCACGGCGTAACTTTTTTTGGCAGGGAATGAAAAGGACAATTCAACAGATGGTGGCTGAATGTGATACCTGCCAGCGCAATAAGGGTGAAACAACACTCCTTCAAGGATTGCTTGAACCCTTGCCCATACCTACACGGATTTGGACAGATATTTCTATGGATTTCATTGAAGGGCTCCCTAAATCTGGCGGGAAGACAGTGATTCTCGTTGTGGTTGATCGCCTCTCCAAATATAGCCATTTTTGTGCTCTCAGCCATTCCTATACAGCCTCCTCCGTCGCTCAAATTTTTCTGGACCAGATCTTTCGTCTTCATGGCATCCCTTCTTCCATTGTCTCGGATCGTGATGCGACTTTCACCAGTCATTTTTGGACAGAACTATTTCGCCACACTGGCACCAAACTGAAGATGAGTTTAGGGTATCACCCACAAACAGATGGTCAGACCGAAATTGTCAATAAATGCTTGGAAACTTATCTTCGTTGCTTCACCTCGAAACAACAACATCAGTGGGCAAAGTGGCTCCCTCTCGCTGAATGGTGGTACAATACCTCTTACCACACTGCCTCTAAAATGACCCCATATGAAGCAGTCTATGGTCAGGCACCTCCAGCTCTTCTTCCATACACCCCCACCAGTTCATCAGTTCAGGAAGTTGACACGGTCCTTCGAAACCGCGATCAGATTCTTCGCATTTTGTGGGACAATCTTCACATGGAAAGAAATCGCATGAAGCAACAAGTTGATCAGCACCGTTCGGAGCGCACTTTTCAAGTCGGTGATATGGTTTTTCTTCGTCTCCAGCCGTACAAACAATCCTCCTTGAAACTCAAAGGGCATCATAAGCTCGCTCCAAAGTTCTATGGGCCATATCGGATTCTTCAGAAGATTGGGTCCGTTGCTTATAAATTGGAACTTCCTCCTTCTTCCCGCATTCATCCAGTCTTTCATGTCTCTTGTCTGAAGAAAGTTCTTGGCACCAACATCAGTGGACAAACGATTTTACCCGAACTGGATAAGGAAGGATCCATCCTTTTGGAGCCAGAGGCCATCCTCAATCGGCGCACGCGTCAGCTTCGCTCTCGCTCGATCACCGAGGTCTTAATTCAGTGGCACGGCATGCAACCAGAGGATGCTACATGGGAACCACTCCTTCAGATTCAACAACAATTTCCACATCTCAAGCTTTGAGGACAAAGCTTTTTTTAAGGGGGAGGGGATGTTAGGAACCCATGTCTTTACCTTGTTAGTATGTTGTTATTGGATGCATATGCTTCGTAAGTCATCCCGTAGTATTTGTTGATCAATAGTTTTTTTTATTGTTGTTGGCGCATATGCTTTGTAAGTCGCTCGTAGTATTGTTGATCCATAGTTTGTAACGGCCCATGGTTTCGACCCATAGTATGGGCACCTAGAATTAGTATATAAGTGTGTGTTGAGACCTATGAAGGCACCGTGAAGTTATTTGTATTGAGCTTGCTCAAAGGAGGTTTCCCCCTCGAAGTGGCCTGTGATCAATACAAAAGTGATTCTGAGTTCTGTCATTTCTGCTATTTCGCGTATTCTTGTTAATTAATTGTTGCAGGTGCCTCACAGGAGCAACATCATCTCATCTTGCAATAGGAAGATTTCACCATGCTGCTCATCCTTCTCCACCAAGGTTCTGTTGAGAACCATCTTCAGCGACCAATACAAATCAAGGGACTTCTAATAGAAGGTGAGATGGCCATGAAAAGAACCAGGATCAAGGAAGAGTTCCTTGAACTCCTTTCGGATTTCCTCTTCCCCCAGGCAGTTTCTATCAATATTATTTTCCTCTTCAGCAAGTTCGATTTTTTCTTGAACAGACTCAGGGATTTCCTTCTTAAAGTGCTTGCACTTGTCAATTAATTGCTTCTGAAAATGAATGGGAGGGCCCATTGGTTCAGATAGACAAAATTCAAGAAGAGTAGATGCGCGATGAGGGTTCTTGCGGGGAGGCATGCTGATAGCAGGAGGAGCACAGGTTACAAGCAAAACAAACAGGGGCTTCCTGAGGAAGTGGCAAGGGTCACAGGCGAAGTCTCCCAGAAAAGACTCCCCCACGATAGAGGAAACACGGCCAACAAAATCTCTCTCAGCAAAAGAAAGGTGGCGAATAACGTAGCTCCTGAGAGGGTGACGAAAAATAGACCCAAAGCCTTCCAAAAGACGACCAAAAAGAACAGAGGAGATAGAGAAATGCAGCGACTTAGCCGGCTTGACAGAAGCCAAGGTGGAGTCATTGTTGTAAATTCCAGCACACTCAGGATCCCACTAACCACCCGGACCCAGACTGACACAGAAATCCAGAGAGACGAACAGAATGAGGGAAAGGCTCGAAATGGTGCCCAACTACTTGCTGAAATGCTTTCTAATTCCCGACTAAATAAAATAAATAACATGCATGCAGGCGAGCTTCCAGCTTCTCCTCCATAACTCGTCTATCCAAACCATAAAGACCTCACACCTCGTCATAATTATCAGCATGCATGCTTCTATGCGAATCCTCCGTTGCAGATGTGTCATCCGTCGTCTGCTGATGCGAGCTAGTACTAGTTTGCAGGTTGCCATTACTCTCCTTGAGGGAGAATGGTAATGAAATAGGCGGTATGATGGGGGGCGATGAGGTGGGAGCACGGGAGACTGGGAATTCTACCACGTGCCTCTCATCCACCCTCCCGACATCCAAATGTCCACCTGTTGTGGGGAAAGTTATTTTAATTTTAAAAGTTATATAAATTATAAATTAAAATATTTTAATTTTTTTTAAATAATATGTTTAATTTTTTTTATAATCAAGTTATATATAATTAATTAATTGAAATAATTTTCATCCTTGTTGTGATGAGAACCTTATTGTGAAGTTTGATATGCCACTGAATGTTATGATTAGAGATATTTTTGGACATTATAACGATCAAATAGATGATTGTGCAACTCCTAGATCTATAAATGAATATAGGAAAGCTATTGTCAAATTCTCCTTTAGATGTGAGTATTTTGATGTATTCAACTTGTAGCAACATTACCATTATGTGGGAATTTTGACTATCTAATTTGTAGCTATGGATCGTCGTGTACAAAAGGAAGAAAATTCATGTTGTTTATTGAGGCAAATGAAATATTGAGCAATTTAGCAATCAATAATAATAGTAGTGTTCACCACATATTGTTAGCAATGGTCCAAGGACATTGCCACCTTGTGGCTCTTCTTCATATTGAGAATGATCCACCCAAAGAAGCACCAATATATTTACCCTCATATTTGTTAGATACTTAATGAATTTGTTTGTCTCTTATATGAATGACTATGTTTGTCTTATATATGAATGACTCTGTTTGTCTCTTATAGTATCACATTTCACCAAAGTTAGATTTCATAAGAAACACCTATGCCCCCCTCCCCCATAGAGTATTTTAATGCACACATTACTAAAAATAACGAAACGAAAACTTTCATTCGTCATCACATAGCTCGAGGATATGTATAGATTATTCCAAATTCCTAGTCGTCTTTTCATGTGTATCTAGATTTTTAAACTTCTATGACACATCGAAGGTTGATCATTTTGACATTTATTGTTCAAGTGTGTTTTGAGTAGTGGATGATATGAGACTACTATGATACCAAATGTGCTAAAGGTCATCATGAGTAAATTATATTGAATTTGTGAATTATTTTATTTATTTTTTATTGTGTGTTATTGATATTTAATGTTGATTTTTGTTTATATGATATAAGGCATGGATTAAGTTGCATGCAAATATTGTTCCTTTTTATATAATTTTGTAGCTTTCTATAACAACTACATAAAACTCATAAATAGTAGACAAATAAACTCGTATTTTAAAAATAAAAATTACAGAAAAACTCATAAATGGTAAAAAATAAACGGAAATTAATACACTATTTCTTCATCAATAAGAAACAGGTAAATGACTAAAACCAATTAAATGTTCACTTACTATAACCAAATATATAGAATTTGCAAACCAAATATACAAAATTTGCAAATATACTTATCTATTCTTATGCGACCAAACTTGTTAAGGAACTTCCCCCTTCCTCCCAACCATAAACTTGTTAAGGAAATTCCCCATTCCTCCCATCCATAGATTCTTAGGAACTCAATAGTCTTTCAGTTTCCAGGAATCACCCTCTAGTCGAACCAATCTTTCTAGAAAATAATAACTTAGAGCATGTAATCTTATCTATGATAGTTGGTTACTACATATTGATCGCAAGGATTTTTCCAAACTTGTGAGTTCTATATTAAATATCAACCATACACCATGCAACATTTCTAGCCAGATTACTCTTCATGGCTACCGAGCAATTAATAGAATTCAACTGGACGTTTTCCTAACCTAAGGCCATTACCTCCTCTTAATTCCTTCAAATTTTCTCTATTCTTTATTACCCTTGTGATTAAGGGAGGGATCCATTCAGATTTGGGTTAAGTTTTAGGGACGAAGGTTTGTGTTTGTATCCATTTATGGTTAAATCATGGTGAAGAAATGTGTCAAAACTTGACACATTCATAATTGTAGTTTCAAGTCTTATATGGAAGGCATTCGTCTTAATATTCTATTGGAACTGACATGAACATAGGTGAAAATATAAATCCTTATTTACATACCCTATGTGTTATCCTTATTGGGAAATGGTATCATATAAGTTTCACTATCTGTGTATCTTTATAACTATTGCATGCTTGAAACTTAGCAATGGAGTTTTTTCCCTTTCTTGTAAAGATAAAAGAAAGCTAGATATAAGCCAAGAAAAAGTAACTAAATGTTGTTAATTCTCTTGATTTAAAGAATAAATGTAGAGGAAGTGGATGCAATTCATTGTGTCTTGTGAATGACCCAAATCCAAGCTATGCACATGATCATATGGTGTTATTGGAAAGTAAGAGGATTTTTTCTATGTTCATTTGGGTTCAAACATCAATGATGTTTGTTTTGATAGGAAGGTAGGGAAGTCCATCCATGAAAGGGTTTCAATTTTGCATTTTTATGGATTTTAATTTATTAATCTTATAGAAAACATGAGTTGTATATGGCTATACTTATATTTACATGATAAAAAATTGGTAGATTGGCAGACTGTGGTGTGAAACATTTGCATTTATCATCTTTTCTAAGCATTGCACTGACTATTGGACTATCAGTCTTTTACATTCTTTGTTACATTGATCTCTTGACTGGGTTTCCTTTTATGCATTTTTCCTTCCCCATTATTATTTCATTGGGTCGAACATTATCCAATGCTACAAATTGATTAGTTACCCTTGCAATCTTGGTGGGATCATTATTAGCATTATACTATTATTTTATTTAGCATCCAATTTGCTTATATTAAGATGCATTAAGGCTCCTATTTGTGACACATTGATAATATGATATAAAGGGGGTATTAAAAAGGGTTGATAAAAATGGATATCTACAATATCTAATGAAACTAGGGGTTTTATTAATTTGAAAGGTATATTGGGAGGGGGCTCAACAATACAAGTTTAGGAGGCATTTTCCAATATTTAGTGAAATTAGGGATATTATTTAATATCCCGTGAACGGTCGTGCTATGTAACAAGTTCATTGAGTGGATCCCCCGTGATGGTAACTAGACCTTAAGTCGATCTTTGAAAATACATTTGCTCCTCTCATTTGATCAAAAAGGTCATCAATTCAGGGCAATGGGTATTTGTTCTTCACAATGACTTTGTTCAACTATCTGTAGTCAATACATAACCTGAGCGTTCCATCTTTCTTTTTCACAAATAGAATAGGTGCTCCCCACGGGGACACACTTGGCCTGATATATTTCTTTTCCAACGACTCTTGTAATTGCATTTTCAATTCTATCAATTTTGGTGTACTCATCCCGTAGGGTGTCTTAGACATTGGTGCAGCTTCTGGCACAAGTTCAATTGTAAAATCAATGTCTCTCTTTGGAGGGAGTCTGGGAATCTCATCAGGAAAAAAATCCCTGAATTCTTGCAATACATGATAGTCCTCCAATTTAAGAGTTTCATTCTCTACTGCCTCTAAAACGTGGGCTGCATACAATTGACAACCCTTCCTATAGAACTTCTTCAACTGCATGGCTGAAACCTGCCTAACAGAAGTCACCTTTGGAATGCCTTTTACAACCCTTGGGTTTCCTTCTTCGTCCATGCATACAAAAGTTTTATTGTAGCAGTCAAGTTTAACCCTGTGTGCCTCTAACCAATCCATTCCAATAAGAATATCATAGGAACCCAGTGGCAAAACATTTAGATTTGCATAAGTGAATAGCCCATCCATCTCTAATGGACATTTCTCTACAATTTCACTAACTTTTCTCTTGGTTCCGGTGGCTAGTTGAACTAACCATGATTTACTATGCTTTGATTTTGTAAAAGCACAAACCTCAACAATTTTAGGAGTGATATAACTGTGAGTAGATCCAGGATCAATCAAAATAGAAATAGATTGCTTAGCAATCTTACCTTCAACTTCAACCACAGATGACTAATGATCTACCTGGCGGCCGTCTAGTACTGCATAGATTATAGGGATTGTCCTCGCCACTCGACCCACAGTTTCAGCTCCTTGGATGTTGTGAACTTGATTTGCATTCCCATTCCGATGTGGACAGTTCCTAAGCATGTGGTCTCCTCCACAACCCAAACATTGAAGTGGTTCTCTTGGATCCTTTGGATCTCTTGGCTTGTCTCCCATCATCCTAGTTGGCTTAGTCACAACCTGCAATGGCTGCCTCTGTTGATTTCTTAATTGAGGAGGTTTGAAACCTTTCTTCCTTTGGTCAAACTTCTCATTTTTATTGTCCTTCCATGCCTTATGGAAATCAGGTTTGCTTTTGTTTTTATTATAGCAATACTTGGCCTTCCATATTGCCTCCTCCAGAGTTCGAGGTTCGTCAAACTCAATCCTGTCTTTATATGACTAGGGCAATCCACTTAGGAAACACTGAATTTTCACTTTATCATCTTCAATATACCTGACATACCTTAGCAGCTCGAAGAACTTGTTTGCATATTCTTCCATGGTCAATTGTCCTAATCTCAGCTCATGGAACTCTGGCAGAAACTTGCCAGCTCCTCCAACATTGCAGTGGAAACTCACCAACTCCTTCCGATGCTACGGCAGAAACTCGCCAGCTCCTCCGACAATGCGGACAAACTCGTTGAGTTCTTTCGGTTTGGCGAAGTCAAAACTCGTAAGTTCCTTCTGCCATTTCGGCGAAAACTCGCCAACTTTTTCCATCGAAAGACACTTAGAAAAAATTTTCAGACCAACTCGCTGAGTCCTTTCGCCGTTGTGGACCAACTTTCGGAGTCCTTCCATCGTTTTGGCGAAAAACTCATAACTTTTCGCCAAAATTTTCCTTCCTTTTTTGGCAAACTTATTAATTTTCTACCGAATTGTGCGGAGCAACTCGCCAAGTTATTCCTCCAACTTCAACAAACATATCGGAAGTTCCTTCCGATACAGACTTAGAAACATTTTCAAAAACAGTTAGAACAATTTCAATTTTTTTCTTTCTTTCTAGGATGCTCACTGCTCAGTAGGAGGTGATCTTACCTCTGCAATTACCCAACTTAGCCTGTTTAGTCTTGATGCTGTAACCTGTGGTGATCAAGAAGGAATCTTCCCTTGTAATTGTAATTAGATTTGGCCCATAGAGGCCCAATGCTATAGCCTATGGCTCTGATACCGAACTGTAATGTCCCTCCCATACTACTAAGGCGATGGAGAGAACATGATGCTAAAACTGGGCATTTGGCCCCATAAATACTAAGTAAACATTCTCATAATATAAAAGGATGCATGCAGATGTATAAATCTAAGAAACACAACGGAATTAAAATCATGTTAATATCTAGCATACATGTAGCATTTTCATGACAGCCATTAAATCAAGGCATTGCAGAATTAAATTCAATTACCCATTGAGTATACATTCAACATATTCATGTCATTCATCAATTAAATACAATACAAAACTAACACAAGAGAGTACTAATCTTAAACAAAGTAGTCCCTGAGAAACAAGCTATGCATCCGCAACGTTCCACCCAACCATAGTGTAGCTAGGGTTTTACCCCTAGCTTGTGCAAATGAGCACCTACTAAGGAGAATGGACTCCTTAGTAGCAGTTCAGTAAATGTAAATAATTAAGCTAAAACAGAAATATAAAAACTACTCTTAACATGCATGAAACATAAACAACAAATTTAAATAATGGTTTTTTGTATTGATATTACCTTCAATGTGAAGGTTTCATGAAGCCCTTTGCAGTGTCCAAGAGGATGCTCCAAGCTCCAATGTGCTCCTTCTCTTTCTCCAATGGTGGGAATAGGCCAAAGGTGGCTCTCAAGGTGAAAGTAGTTCAATGGTGAACTAGGGTTTCGAGAGAGATTTTGGCAGAGTAAGGGTGCTTGTGATTGTGGATATGGAATAAGGGATCTCCATCACCTATTTATAGTTTTTTGGTGGTGGAGTGCTGACCCATGGTTTTGGGTAACACATGGTTTTGGGCAGCTGTATAGGGTTTTTTCCTCCTTTTCCTCATTATTTTATATTTTTTATTCCCTTTTTAGGGGATTTTTTCTATTTTTGGAGGAAAAGGGGGTTTTTTAGCCTTTTTTAGGCTAATTTGATGGTTTTGTGGCTTTTTGGAGGCATTTTAGGCCTTTTGGAGGCTTTTTAATGGGATTTTTTAGGATTTTAAGGGAAATATGGTAGGAAAATGGACAAATGAGCCATATAATGTGGTAGATGAGGTAGTGTGCACTTTTTGGGTGTTAACACATAGGCCAGTTGTGCATATCAATCTCTTGATGCAACTGCCACCCCCAAGCCGGGCATGATTTCTACAAGGAACCAGGGAGCAACAGACTCACACATAACCAAACATACACCAAAATGAGCCAAGCCAATTTTCAATTGGGTTTATCAGGATGCTAGGAAATGGAAAGGAAGAATCGCTAAGCTAGTGAGCTCAAGCATAGAGCCAAGGATACCTCTACAAGATCTATCTAGCATGGCACACACAATGCCTACACACCCCAGTCAAGGAAGTATTCCCTTCACCAATACACAGTCCCTTAGGCCATACCTTCCAACCTAGAGTGTCCAACGTGTGCATAGAAGATTAGCCAGCCCTCTTGATCTTCTTGAGAGGTTATCTCCTCACTGGGCTCATCAAGCCAATTCTTCCCTCTTCTACTGCTAAATTCTTGCTCACAATATTAAACCAAAACAGGGATGCACATAACAGCAAAAATACAAGTGCTGGGCATGAAGAAACGTTTATACAGTGAGATGCCCAAAGATGGGGTTTCCCTGAACTTCAAAAAAGTGTAGGTAAGCATAAACGAAATGGAAAATGGGGAATAAACCCTGGAAAGGAAAATTTTGTTTTCAAAAAACATTTATGGACAACCCAGGAGCAAAAATGTCCTCCATCAAACCCCCAATTTGTGGTTCTCTTCTCCCAGCAACTGTGCTAACCAAAAACGAGTTCCTAGGCATGGGAAAGTGCTGAAAAATGATGAAAAATGTGAAGGGAAAGACCCAAATCACTCAAAATGTGTGAGAAAGGAAAGACAATGGGTTCAGAATGGCTTGGGAAGGCAATTCGTGGGTGTTTTCTTGCCCAAGGAGACAAATTTCGATTTTCGAGGTTGATGGCTTACCCATACATGAAATTGGCTTCCATACCTCTCCACTCCCAAGGCATTAACTACCTCAACCAACTCTTAGAAGAATTTAATGATTGGGTGCATAAGCCAAAATGGGTAGTTGAGGTTTTAAGGGTTTTCTCATTGACACATGGGTTAGCACCATTGGCTCAAGGGTTTGAATAATTTCCCTCCCTATTCCTTATAAAAATCATGCCCCCATCTCTTTGTTGCATTGCATAGTTGGTTGTGGGTTTTTCATTAAAATTCGTATTTACATGATCTCTGTCTAGCACAAGAACCATATGCATCTATTTTTAATTGTCGATACATACAACGCTAAATTGATGGTGGGGCCTTGGCCTTGAGCTCCTCACCATGATTTAATAACGATATTTACATCATTTATAATTTTAATGCAATAGGGTCAAAATTGGGATATTACAACTGAAGTCCAGGGATGATACAATCCCCTCGTCCACTAGGGACCAATTTCTTGGAGACATATGTCTACGGATCACTTTAGGACATGTGTCCATGGATGATACAATCCCCTCGTCCACTAGGGACCACATTCTCAGAGACATCTGTCTATGGATCACTTTAGGACTAAATTCTAGGGATGATACAATCCCCTCATCCACTAGGGACCACATTCTTGGACACATCTGTCTACAGATCACTTTAGGACTGAAGTCCAAGGATGATACAGTCCCCTCATCCACTAGGGACCACATTCTCAGAGACATCTGTCTACAGATCACTTTAGGACTGAAGTCCAGGGATGATACAATCCCCTCGTCCACTAGGGACCACATTCTCGGAGACATCTGTCTACGGATCACTTTAGGACTGAAATCCAAGGATGATACAATCCCCTCGTCCACTAGGGACCACATATCGACCTCATCGTCGTAACCGAAAACCTCACCATCGACCTCATCGTCGGAACAGGTAACCTCATCATCAATACAAGTATCCACATCATCAATACAAGTATCCATACCAATACAAGTATGCACATCATCAATACAAGTATCCACACCAATACAAGTATACACATCATCAATACAAGTCTCCACACAAATACAAGTATACACATCATCAATATAAGTATCCACATTATCAAGCTTACCGTCGATACAGGCAATCTCATCATCAGCGACCATATCACTCCCCCTTTCGAGGAGGGACCTTTTGAGATACACCAAGCTTGTCTCAGAAATACTCAAACTTTACTCGAGATAGAGGTTTGGTCAACACATCAGCAACTTGTTCGTTAGTGCTCATATACTCGAGCTTGATAGCTCCTTTCTGCACCATATCCCGTATATAGAAATATCGGATCTCTATGTCCTTTTACTTATCATGGAACATTGGATTCTCTGTCATCTTGATACAACTCTGGTTGTCACACAGGATCACAGTGGGTTCCATCTCTAAGTCAAACAATCCTTAAAACAACTTCCGAAGCCATAGTGCTTCACAACTAGCAGAGCAAGCAGCTATATATTCTGCTTCAGCTGTACTAAGAGACACATTATATTGCTTCCTGCTAAACCATGAGATCATGGCAAATCCCAAACAATAACATTTTCCCGATGTACACTTCCTGCCCAATCAGCATTTGTGTAGCCATACAATCTGAAGTCATGATTTCCAAGATAACATAGACCAAAGTCTATTGTACCCTTTAGGTACCTCATCACATGCTTTGCAGCTATCAGATGAACACACCTAGGTACCACTAGATACTGATTCAAGGTGTTCACAACAAAGCATATATCTGGCCTTGTACTCGTTAGATACATCAATGACCCAATAATCTGTCTGTACAAAGTCACATCAACTAACTCTAATGAGTCATCAGCTAACAGCTTCAAATTGGAATCCATGGGAGTGGTCGTGGCTTTTCATTCCAACATATCAAATCTTTTCAAGATTTCTACAGCATACTTTCCTTGGTTGAGAAAGATTCCTTCTGAGCCTTGCCATACTTCCAGACCTAGGAAGTAATGCATCAATCCGAGATCTTTCATCTCAAATTCTGTAGCTAGCTTTTTCTTGCTTTCCATGATCTATTTCTCATTCCCTGTCAGAAAGAGATCATCTACATACAATAATAGTATCATCCATAACCTTAAAGTAAAGGTTAGGAATGGCTTTATTTCTAGTAAATCCCAAGCTTGTCAAGAAACCGTCAATTCTTCCTCTGTGACTGAACATCATTCACACTCTGCTTGAATGATCTTCTGCATATCTATATGTGCCATCTCTCGTCAGATGGGTCTACTAATATGAGCTTCAATATCATTCGAACTATGTGGTGAGTTCCTTATTGCATCCATGTTATCTGTATATAGAAACCATCTTCAACCTTGTAGCAAAGGTTGAGATCCACATCACCCATGGTGATCATTAAGCTCATCAAATGACTATCGATCCTAGGTACCCATACAGAGCCTAATTCACACTTCTTCTTCAATTACACTATTAAGAGAATGGTCTTTATCTAGCTACTTGGAGCAAACATCTCGTCATGATCCTCCTCCTCTTTCTAAGAGAATCTTCTAGCCACGAGCCTTCTATAGTATGTTTGATTTGTAAATCTTCTTGTTGAACATCCATCACTTGTTCAATGTTCATCATTCTTCATGATCTTTCCTACAAATCAAAATTAAGTACATGATTAGTAAGACTTCATAATCATCAAATCATGTTGACATGATAACCTATTATGCAAATAGAGATGATTTACATAGTTATGCTACTATCTTGACCAATACTTTGGCACAACACTTTTCCATATCCTGTATGCATACAGTGGCTATCTAGATGCCTTCCATCTCTACTAGAACATACTATCGAGAGTGTGCACAGCTCTCAGCATGTCAGCAAAGAGGTTTCATTCTAGACAATCAACAATGGAATGTTTGTCCAACTTACCAATCATATGCATATCAGTAGTATACTATTCAATGCTATATGAATGCTTACACTTAGCATGATATATTCTAGGAATACAAATATGCATACAGCTATTACGAGTAATATCATAGACTATTCAGTAATTCAAATAACAATTCAAATACTTATCTTTTTATGTCTTGTGAGGTTGCATCCTTCTTGGTCTCGACTCCCCTTCCATGTCATGAGCTTCTATCCATCCTTGACCACTATGCATGCTTAAGTGTGCACTAGTGTCATCATCATGATCTCATACATAATCATACATTCATTAGTATAAACTCAATATTATCAAAACATTATAATTGTAAATAATCTTGAATATGTATGGTCATGATCATTCAATACATGGGTATACTAAGATCCTAGAACAAAGTAGGATTCTAGCTTGACATAGAAAAACATACCTGGATTAGTATACATGCTTAGTTATGTCTGACATACCCAAACAATATCTTTATTCTCTTCAATGATTTAGAGACCTTGTGCTAGTAACCTGCATACCTCATAAGTTAAGCATAGTAGAAATAAATCATACATACCTCGTAAGTAGAGCTTCTAAAGACTATGGATAATTCTTTTGTCTTTATGTCATCATGGTCATAGAACTTGATTTGTCTTTCTTGATGTACCCGTCTTTTGTTAGTAGACAACATCATCCTTATACAACACCATAGGTGCATTAGTACAAACATATAACCTTGATCAAAGAATGTCTTCTATCATTCACATGCATTCATACTTTTACTAGGGTGATAAGACAATTCTAAGATTAATCAAGATTGTACTAACCTCAATAATATGAAGACAAGCATATTATAAACTTAATCATGAACAGATTTCAACACATACCTGTATCTTGTCAAGTCATACCTGTCAGGGAATTCTTGTAGTCTTCTTATGTAAGGACTTAGCCTCATCTCCCCCTGAAAGTGGATCTGGAGCTCGATTAGGGTTTGTCAGATAAACCCTAAAAATTCAAACTTTGACATTCACACTTCTAAATGGATGGAAAGATGTGCCTTGCTGAGCTGATCAAGCTAGCATACTTCAATTTTGAAATATTCAAAATTTGACCCCTCAAAATTGCCTTCGAAACTTCTGGATCTTCTTGACAGGATCCCGAACTAGGGTTTGATGAATCCCAACCTTCTTCCCAATCAAAAGGTTTGATCCAAAGCTCTAAAATTCTATTTTTCTGAGGAGCTTCCAGCCGTGGTCACAAACTTAAAAAATTCCAACTTTTGCAGAAGCCCTAATTTTCCACCTTTCTGATCAAGGTCCTGAACTAGGTTTTGATCAAGCCCACCCTTCTGACCAACCAAAAAATTCGATCTTGGTCTCTAAATTTCGATTTTTCTGAGTATCATTCAGCCGTGGACTCTAATTCTAAAAATTCCAACTTTCTCCAAAACCCTAATTCTCCACAGTAGTGATGATTCAAGAATAAAGGTGCTCAAAATCCAAATCTATTTTAACAGACATATGCACCTGATTGTTTTTGGTGTAACTCCAAAATTATGAATCCACAGGGTATGAAAGTTCTTTCTCTGGTATCCCGACCTTTCCTCTTTCCAACCCCATAGGTCTAACCTCAATTAGATTCTCTGAGAGAGATATATGCCAAGTGTCGCAACGTGACCTGTTTATCGGATAAAACAGGAGAGCGAACTTGTACGGAGTGCCACATGTCATTGGCTCAACTTCGGCCTATGAAATAGTTACTTGAGATAGTACAGTCCACGCACTACCTGTCACTTTTTACGAAATTTAATTTGGAGCTTCCTATCCCAAGTTATGACCATTTTTCCTAGGTCACCTGATTATGACTGAGATCTAGAAGAGGCAGAAACCCTAACTTGTATTGATCGTAACTCACAAAGTACACCGAATCTGAGGGTGTCCTTTGGAAAAAAGGTACATGGGGATATTATCTAGGACCTGTAAAGGTTTCAGATCCCAAACCTTGGCCAAAATAGATTTATAGCGAAAGTGCCTCGATGTCTTCTTTTTGCTATACAAAACCCTAACCTTCAAATTGTCGCAAGTGAAGTAAGTGTCGTAAGTGCCATACATTGCCTTCCTTCAGGTTAGCTCTGATACCATATTAAGATTGAAGATGATAGGAGATAAAATATTAGCATTACATTCCATTTCACAACAATAGCATATACAGGATCACTGAAAGAACAACAAGCACAGCATAAACACAAGAGACACAAATTTATCCTGGGAAATCCTCATGGGGAAGAAAACCCAGCAAAGCTTCCTCAACATAGATGACCGGAAAATACAAATATGTAATCCACAACCATGATCTCCTTCTCCTCCACAACAGATCTCTCTCTCACTTATGCACTATTCACAAGTGAGTGCAATGTGTGTTAAATGAGGAACACGCCTTCTCTATTTATACACAACTCCGACTTGTCTTTTACACAAGCTATGTCGGCCCCAAATTAACCACTGGGTTAAACACCCCATTACAACTGACTAGGCCGGCCCCTCTAGCGTGGTCTAATATCCCTTTGACCCACATAACACATATAGGGCCGACCCCCACTAGGGAAGTCTAATAATCCAAGTTACCACATTCCAACGGAGGAATAAACATCTCCGGATATACAATAAGATCTTCACGGAGGAATGAAACATCTCCGGAATAATAAAGTACAAATATAATATTCTTTGAAGTTACAATATTTCAACACATTGAAAATATAAAAGAGTTTCATTTTTATTTCGAAACCATTGGATTGATTTTGCATGTTAGTGGCATTGTTTTCATTGGATAGATGAGTCTAGAGTTTTGACGATTTTGCATACTATTGAGTCATATACATCACTAGTTTCAAGACCATATCCTTTTAGTAACCACAACCATTAAAATTAATGCTTAATCTTAAAATTGATTAGAACGATTTTATTTAGAGGGTACACCAACTAGCATAGGTTTAGAGTCTTGGAATAGATCATCATGAGTAAACAATCCAAGACTACTAGACGAAACAATATGTGTCTGACGAGGGAGTGGTGAAATACATGGTATACATCGGTGTTCTCAAGAAGCTCTACTCAGACCAGATTTAAGCACGAGGTCACGGGAGGTTGGTTGAGGAGATATCCCTCCAATATCGACTGAATGTGGGAGATATTTCCAGGGTTTGTTCGTTTCTGGGGGTATCGAGCGTTCGTCCTCTTGTGCTTTGGGCTTAGCTACCCTTCCCATACGACGGATCCCACCTGTGACTGTCCCCCTAAGCATTGGTTATATTGCAGTGACCATAGTTTCCTTACCTAGGTATCGCATAGGGTACTTGCAGTGGTTATACTATTTGTGTCCTGAGTCAGATAGTGGTCGGACAACATAGTTGTCGTTGTATAGCAACTTGACCCTGTGCACGCAATGAAGTCTGGGGGTCGTTATAACTTGTTTTGTTACCTCCGGCTATAGTTTGGGCATCTCAATCCTCTCCTAGGAGAGACATACCGGCTCTAGTGTCATTATAACATAGAAAAGTATCCTTCCAAAAGGGAAAAATCATGTTCTAAATGTGCCATTATCATATTTATCATATCGGAAAAGCGCAAAAACCAATTTCAAAAGTGGTGACATCAAAAGCAAAAGTATGCTTTTGAAACCTGGATTTGGCACTTTTGGAAACGGATTTGGCACTTTTGGAACCGGTTTGGACACTTTTGGAACCGAATTTGGCACTTTTGGAACCGGTGTTTTCACTTTTGGAACGTGGGTTTGGCACTTTTGGAACTGATTTTGGCACTTTTGGAACCGGATTTGGCACTTTCGGAACCGGTTTTGGCACTTTTGGAACTGGTTATGGTACTTTTGGAACTGGATTTGGCACTTTTGTAACCGGATTTTGCTTGATTTTGGGGTTTAGAAAGGCTATTTTTGACCTGTCTTCAAAGTGACTTGGACTAGAATATGTCCAAATTTAATGAAATTGGTGTTTTAACTCTATTAAGATTTAATGCACACATGTGAACGAATATGAAAGAGAATAGAGAGAGAGTTAGTGCACCTTATTTATGAAGGATGATCCTTTCTCCTCCTATTTGACTCTTCCAATAGGCTCGTGAGTGACTGTATTAAATCTACAAAATTCAAATGACCATTCCTCAATATATTTTGGCCATAAACATAAATCAAAATCCAATAAGAATATGTACATAACAATTATCAATTGAATTTATAATCTTCTTAATCACAAATTTATTTGCAGAGAAACAGCATTTGATTATTTAACAATTCTTTATCGGAGAGGGAAATATGATGCAATGAAATAAGATACAACACTTATATTTTCGCTGCTATGTACTTTTCTATACCGAGACCTTGTTCCTCTTCTCTTGATTCATTTGCAATCCCATTTCCAGACAAATATACTAATTATAGAAAAAAATAGGATTATTTTTTGGAGTCCACTAATTAAAAATTTAGGATTTTTTTTGGAGTCCACCAATATTTTATAATAATTAAATATATTATATTTAACCTTATGTCAAAACCCTAATACTTTTTTTGGGTATAAATAGCCAAACGTCAAGAAAAAATTGAAATGATATCGGCCTTATTTGAAATGATATCCACCTATTTTTATAAGGATTGAACAAGTTTGAAATCATATTGGACTACTTTCAAGCGAAAAAGACAAATTTTCGCCATTATTGGCGACAAAGGCTTTCTATTCTTACTACTTATTTTTGTAGCAATTTACAAGTATGTGGTTTATGTTATTGATTTCTATTTAATGATTCTCTATTATTAAATACTTAAATACAAATTTTAGTGATTTAGGTTTAGGTTTAGATTTAGATTTGCTACATATTAGGAATTCGGGTTTATATTTATGGGAGTAGAATAAAATAAAACTAAAATCCATAAAAAATGCTTATGAAAATTGTTATTTGGGTAATTATGCAATTTCAGCAATGGCAAATATCTTTCCCAGACTAAATGCCATATTTAGAAACTGCCCAAATCTTTGAAATCGTTGAGCACTCAAAAATGCGATTCCAATATTTCTCCCTCTGTCAGCGACTAGAGAGTGCATTCTGGTTAGTAGATACACTGCTCATTCCAGATTTATGTGTTGTTCAATGATAGTTGTAACTAAATGTTTTCCAAACTACTTTTTCCTTAGTTTTTCTTGATTTGAATAATGTACCTCAAGGATAAAATAAGACACCTTATTCTTTCTTATTATTAAACCCTATTTCAATGCAATCAAAGGCCCTAAATAATGTGGGGGGAGGAAAGTAGGGAGTAAAATCTAGTAGGCCCATGACCTGAAGACTGCGGGACCAATGATTCCACCCAACTCTAGACGAGCCAGATCTAGCAAGTACAAAACAATCCCCCAAGTACGGTACGATGAGATCCTCACGTAGATGTCTCCTTCAATTCTTGCAGAAACAAATTCAGAAAAGGTATCTTTTGCGATAGGCTCAAGATTGTGATTGAAGATTGAATCGACTCTCCCCTATTCATTCTCAGTCTTAAAAAATAGTGCTAATCTAAGTGGCGGTAATGCAAGGTGTGGGGTTGTCGACCCTATTTGTTGCGTTTCGAGGGTAAGTTGGGATGAAATATTTTCAAGTGACTTGTTAATCACCAAACACCCTTCTTTAGCGAGAAAGTTCAAGGATCATGGACCGAGTGGAGAAAACACATAGGTTCTTTGCTAATCTAAGTATATGCGATAATTTAACATGGATATGATGCATAGAAGAAGTGGAAATGCCAGTAATCTTAGTCTGGGCTGTATAATTCTTGATTTCACCTCCAGGTCAAGCAAGAGTAAAGTTTAGCAATGCGCTGGAGTTTTCTCCAATAAAAGAATATGGCCACCACATTAGGAATAGTATAGAAATGATCCGTAGGGGTAATTTTATTTTTATTTTTTTTTAATTTTAGAAGTACTCCACACCCAGGCAGGCCTATGGATTACCCTCCCAAAAGTGGTTGAGGCAAAGGTGCTTACTTACTCATTCATAAATAAGTAGTAGGGAATCCTTTCCTTTCCTTAATGAACTGCATGATAAAGTTTGCAAAGACACAATATAAGAGCGAAAACACAAAGGTCATATTGACTGCCTTCTTATTATTAAACTCAGATATATATAGTTTCACATAGGACCAAAACCACTGGCTAATACTACGGGCCAGTGAATAATACCATGGGATGACTAATGTCCTAGTCAACAACTAACTCAACTAATTTAACCAACAACAACACATGAGATTACAACTCTTAACACACCCCCTTAATCTCAAGTGGGATGGTGTGGTCAACATTATCAATGCATAAGTGTTGCCTCTGAAACTCAAATGCAAATGTACCCAAAGGTTTGGTAAACATATCAACTAACTGCTCCTTAGAGCCACAAAACATCAAACTAATCTCTCCATTATTGACTAACTCACTTATAAAGTGATAGCATGTTTCAATGTGTTTACTCTTCCTATGAAATAAATTATGTTTTGGCAACTGTATGGCAGAACTGTTGTTACAATAAATGGTTGTTGGCTCTTTTTATGTACATCCCATGTCCTTCAAGAGTTTTTTGAGCCAAACTGCATGGCATGTTGTTGTAGTTGCTGCAATATATTCTGCTTCTGCTGAAGACATGCTCACAATGGGTTGTTTATGAGAAGCCTAAGAAATAAGACCGGTACCAAAATGAAAAGCATAACCAGATGTGCTTTTCCTATCATCAATACTACCTGCAAAATCACTATCTGTGTACCCTATGAGAGTACAGTCCTCGGAATGAGTGTACCAAAGTCCATAATCAATTGTACTTGCAACATATCTTAGAATTGTTTTTACAACTTTCCAGTGAGAGTCTTTGGGAGACTCCATGAATCTAGAAATAAGGTTGACAACATGCATCGAATCAGGTCTAGTTGCAGTCAAATACATTACAACTCCTAGTAATCTTTTGTAAAGTGTAGAATTTACTCATGGTCCTTCATCATTATTGCTTAATTTGGTTCTTGTTTCAATAGGGGTTTCTAGTGGTTTACATTTATCCATTTTGAATCTCTACAGAATGTCAGTAGCATACTGATGCTGATATATGAAGATCCCATTTTCACTTTGATCAACTTCCATACTAAGGAAAAACTTCATAAGACCAAGACCAGTCATCTCAAACTCCCTTTTCATGACAGTCTTAAACTCTTCTAGCATCAAATTTCTAGTATCGATCTTTTGATCAACATAAAGACAAAAAGTAGAATGTTACCTTGTTGATCTGTTTTGACATACAGAGTAGGTTCATTGTTTCTTCTGTTGAACCCATTGTTGATGAGATAAGAGTCAATTTTGTTGTACCAAGCTCGTGGAGCTTGTTTGAGACCATACAAGGCCTTTTTCAGCTTACATACCTCGTGTTCTTGACCTTTGATAGCATAACCAGGTGGCTGATCTACATAGAATTCTTCTTTAAGTATGCCATTCAGAAAATGAATATTTCACATCCATTTGATCAACATGCCACTCGTTTTGAGTTTTTAGTGCAAGTACAGCTCTGATGGTGTCCATCCTTGCTACTGGAGCAAAGGTTTCATCATAGTCTACACCATATTGCTGAGAAAAACCTCTTGCAACAAGCCTTTATTTGTACTCTTCTATCTTTGATTTTTCATTCAAATTGGTCTTATAGACCCATTTTACATAAATGCATCTTTTATCTGATGGGAGATCAACTAGATTCCAAGTTTGATTCCTCTCAATAGAATCAATCTCTTCATTCATTTCTTGGATCCATTGTGGATCTTTTGCTTCTTATTCAAAACATGTTGGATGACATGAAAATAGAGCATATTGTAGCTGCTCATCAATGATAGGATAACTCCCTTATGCTTTTGGTTCTCTGGTTCTATGGTGGACTGTCTGTTGGTGTCCCTTATTGTTGTTGATATTGATGTATCTTAAGTCTTGGCATTGTGATTGGTTCTAGCAGTACTGGACTGTCTGTCTATTGAATGTATGATATGTCACTCCATCAATTGTCTTCAATAATTTTGACATCTCTGCTCACCACTACTTTCTTGGTGAGAGGATTATATAGTTTATAGGCTTTCTGTTGTTCATTATAGCCTGTGAAAATACACCTACCAATCTTCTTGTCTAACTTCTTCCTTAACTCATTAGGTATGCGTGTGAATGCAACACATCCAAATATCCTTATATGTGAGAGATTAATATGAGTGCCACTCCATGCTTATTCAGGTATCTTGTCTTTGACACTTACTATGGGAGACCAATTCAGTAGATATACTGAACATGTAACAAATTCTTCGCAATATTCATCTGATAACTTCTTGTATGACAACATACTTTGGGCCATGCTCATGATGGTCCAATTCTTTCATTTTGCAACTCCATTATGTTGTGGGGTGTATCTGGTGGTGTAGTGATGCTGGATTCCATGTTGCTTATAGAACTCTGCAAAGTCATGAGAGACATACTCACCTCCACCATATGATATGAGTATTCTGATTGGTTTACCTTACTGCTTTTAAGTCAATGCTTTGAACTCTTTGAATCTGGTGAAGGCGTCTGATTTATTTATGAGAAAGTAGATCCATACCTTCCTGCTATAATCATCAATAAATGTTTGGAAATACAGACTACCTTCTATAGACTGGGTTTGCATGGGTCCACATAGGTCTGTGTGAACTAGTTCAAGGTGTTCTTTGGCTCTAGATGTGGAAGTGGGGAGCTATCCCTTTGGTGTTTCCCTAAAATATAGTCTTCACAAAAACTTGCTTATACATTCATGACTGGTAATCCTTTGACCATGGATTGTTTTTGCATATGAGAGAGACTCTGAAAGGGTAGGTGACCATACCTACAATGCCACAACCAGGTTTCGTCTTGATTGGAAACAATATGAGAATATGACTGTGATGGGATAGCTCTCCTTAGGCTAAGTGGGAAAATTATATTCTTGGTCATTTCTACTTTGGCTAGGAGTCTTCTACTGGGGGATTTATGATAGACAACACAGTAGGAATCAATGAACCCAACATCATACTTATTTTCAATCAGTTGACCCACACTCATCAAATTGACCGTGAGATTTGGAACATAGAATACATCATTTATGTACTTCTTCTCATTATGTTTGGTAAGTATGGGAACAATACATTTTCCTTGAGCTGGAACGAGATAGTGATCACCCAGTTTGATCTTTGAATTAACAAATGGATCTAGGTCGGAGAATAATTATTTATTACATGTCATATGATTGTTTCATCCACTGTCTAGCAACCATACATCTGATTGATGTTCTTCTTCAATCGCCTGGTATGATAGAAACATAAATTCTGACAAATGTTCTTCAACATTGGAGGCATTTGCTCTGCCATTGTTCTGATTTGCTTGCTTCTTTCTGCAGTCATGTTCATAGTGGCCATATTTTTTGCAATAGTTACACTTGACATTGGACCTATTAGTCCATCTCTTACCTCCTCTTTGTCTCTGGTTTTGAGGGTTATGACTGTGCTCAAAGTGATCTGTGTGTTCATGGGAAGTTCTATGCTCTGTGGAATTAGAATTCTATCCTCCTTGACCTCATCCTCTGCCTCCTCGACCTCAACTTCTATTGAAAGAAGTTTGGGTGCTAAATGCTTGAGACAATGACTCTTCTTCCTAATTGAGTCTAGATTCATGAGACAAAACGGACCCTGTCAACTCTTCTAGGGTAAACTTCTATAGATCCTTAGATTCTTCTATGGCAGTAACTACCATAGAGAATTTCCTAGTGAGGCATCTGAGTACCTTTTCAAAAATAGCCTTCTGCTCGAGAGCTTCGCCATAGGTTTGGAATTGCGTGACAATCCCCGAAACCCTAGTCATGAACTGATTTATAGTTTCACTTTCTTTCATTTTGAGACTTTCAAACTGGAGTCTAAGGGTTTGTAGTCTTACCATTTTAACTCTGTCGGTACCTTTGTATGCATATTGGAGGAGATTCCATGCTTGATGTGCGGTCGTAGCTCTAGCGATCCACGGGAAAATGGACTCCTCAATGCAACTTTGGATCAACCACCTCACGGTGAGATTTCAATCTCTACTTTCGTTGAGAACCTTCTTATTTCCATTAGTCATTGCAACAAGAGTAGCTGTCATCGGTTTGGTGAACTCTTTTTCAACCATATCCCAACACTTGTTGAGTTATAGAAAGGTCTTCATCTTGATAGACCAAAATTCATAATTGTTGTCGTTCAGCATTCGACCAAAGATCAGCTTCATGTTCAGGCTTTCCATGACTTATGACAACTTTTAAACTGACTAGCGCAACTTTCTAGCTAACACAGTGTGACTTCGGGGTGCATCGATCAAAATTTTATAGAGTAAAGGAAGGCTAGCACAATTTTCCTTCTTCTAGGGTGTGCCACTGGCTCAGTTTTCCTTCAGATAGTGTAGTGCTCTGGTTTTTACAGCAGAGCACTGAGTAAAATTTCAGAGTTAATTTTCTACATTTTAAACTTTAACAAGTGTATGGAAGTAAATTTCTAACAATTACTATGTGCCTAAATGATATTTAGTGTACTTTCGTGTTTTCCCTCAACCTTACATTCGTAATTTAAAATAAGCAAGCATATCATTATTTTCTTTTCAACAATCATGTTCCAGCATAAGAATATGTTTCACAACTTAGTAAATCAGTAAATAGCAAGTTATGTATCTTTACAGTAAGATTTAGCATAATAATCGAATAACGTAAATAACAAGGAAATTACCTGATGCTGATGCTAACCGTAGGTTGTATAACCCCTTAGACAGCCAAAATGAAGTGTCCACCCTACCGACCAGCTATTATCTTGCTGGCCCTTGGAAATCAAAGGATTTCCAAGCCCCCAAGCCCACAATCTGATAATCCCGAGAGCAGTCCTCTCTTCGGTTCTCCAAACTTTCTGTTCTCCAAACTTTCTGTTCTCCAAAACCCTCTTTTCTTCCCTCATAAAAAAAAACCCCCTTTTACTCCAAGCTCTCCCCCTCTATATACTTTCCCTTCCTCGAGAATATCTTGGGCTTACTCCACCGCCCCAAAATCCCCCTCTCGAGCCCCTCAACATTTACTCCTATCACCAGTTCATTCATACACGGTTCTTTATAAAAAAATGTATAATTAATTACCCTCATGGAAAATTTATTTGGTTTTGGATTGACGGTCGTAAGTATTTATTACGGTGGGAATTATCACCCAAAGGTTATCCATTCGGGACAAGCTTCATTAATTACAAGTCTATTCGCCATCCTTGGTATTTAATGTTATTAATGTAATTAATAAAATATTATATAATTAGTTGACCCTTTTCAACTTGGACATGATGTGTCTTAATGGTCTACCTTATCCGTCGGGATCACTTATCTTGAGGTTTAAATTCCAAGATTAACATTGAATAATTAAATAACCATTTTCCATCACATCACGTTCATTCCAAAAGTAGTTATCCTATTATGTCTAACTTAGAAATGTAAAATAATCACATTCTAATCATTCATTAATCAATATTTAAATCTCACCTATTTTGCAATTGTTACGACATGGGTAGTAGTATTATTAAAATAGATTTTAGGTAATAATATTAATTTAAATCCCCATAAGGTAATAATAATGGTGAATTTAATAAAGATGTCTTTTACATCATTTGTTTATCACATGAGTACCCTAACATCTACATAGTATCATCGTTCTTCTAAACAAAGCACCCTTAAGTGCTTAAACAACCTTACTAATTAACTAAACAGTACCCTTACCTTATTTACAACAATTCTCAGACGACAATGTTAACTGATGACACTTGTCTCAATTGTATATCACAATGTTTACCAACGGGTAATGCGTAGCTTAATTGACTTGTTTTACACATCTTAGATAAATTTATATTCATTATCTTAATTCGGTCAATGCATGATTAACCTAATTACTTATGACAACTTACACATTTATTCAATATGTTAAGTGTTTGTATCTTGATACTAGTGTACATGTGCAAGGTGTGCATGCGTGGCCAGCGTATGCACACATCATAAATGTACTATAGACAAACCCCATCCGGCCTATGCATACCTGCTAACTAATAGTAGTATTTACCCCCATGTAGAAGAAAACATAATATATATAGTACAATTACTTCAACATGCTCAGTTATTTAACAGTTAATTCTTTACGATTTCACATCATTCTCTTTATCTTTACATTAGTTTAATCAATCATGTACAAGGAAGGGTGCGTACTTCCACTAACTCGGAATCAAGGAATACTAAACCCCCAACAATACTAACTAACACATCCTCCCATCATAACCTACGTCCAGCATCCTCCCTATCCTTCCTCTGCTAGTACAACAGTGGATGTCGGACTCACCGATCTGACCACATAGAACTTGAGAGCGATAGCGTCGACTGAACAGCGGACCTATCCTCCCCTAGCAAGCATCCAACCATCGTCATCACAACAACATGGGGAGCATGTCTCAACACGGCCCTCCCACGACCTCGGGTCTCATGGAAACATAGGGTGGGAAACACATCCATCCCTCTCAACATACTGGGCCTACGCCCTTATCAACTCATACTTGCTACTATCGAGATTATCAATTTGTGTTATCGTATCCTCATTTTGGCTGCTAAGGTTTGCTGTATGAACATGTTTTTCCTTTCCAATATATATCAAATCAAGTAACTGGCTATCCCATAGCCCTTGAGTCCTGTAGGTTAGTAATTTGCAAAATACAATTTATAGAAAGCATTTTCCATTGATTGCCAATTTATCGATGTTATCATTTTATTTCATGTAACCTTTTAGCTCATCATAGATGCGTATGACATATAACATTTCAATAATTCATATAAGAAGATGGTATCCACGTACCGAATCATATATTTCACATTTCATTAATGAAAACATATAAACATATGCTGCAATCGTAAAATAAGGAAATCATATGATAATCATGACATCATAACCGCATAACATAGTAACATCATAATCATGGTGAAATCATAAAATAGAGTAACATCATATAATGAGGTCCAACATAGTTTACTCAGTCGAGCTGAGTTCAACAGAATATATAAGAAATAAAGTATGGTGTATCTAACTAATAAATATGCCGAATCAAAATATGGGCGTTACATACACCCACCCTTCGGAAAACTTCGTCCCGAAGTTATGGTCAAAATAGTGAGGGAAAATCTTGATGCATGGTCTCTGCATCCTCTCAGGTAGCAGACCCTGGGCTATACTTGTCCCATTGGACCTTAACTTGGTCCACATGGTGACTACGGAGCTGTCGAACCCTACGATCAAGTATACGTAATGGTTTGACCCTGAAGGTTCCCTCGTCCGAGACCTGCAATTCCTTCCAATGAATTTTGTGAGTCTCATCAGCTATGTAATGTCGTAATACAGAAACATGAAATACATTATGAGTTTTATGCAAGTGGGGGTGGCAGCGCGAGACGATAAGCAACTGGTCCGATTTTCTCAAGAATCTCAAATGGACCTATAAAGCGAGGTGACAACTTGGTACCCTTCCCAAACCGAATGGTACTTTTATTTGGTCTGATGCGAATAAATACACGATCCCCTACTCCATAAGTTATATCTGATCTGTGTGCATCAGCATAACTCTTTTGCCTATCATGTGCTTCCTTCAGCCGCTGCCTAATCTGTATCACTTGCTCCTCCATTTCCTGAATCAATTCAGGCCCAATTAAAACTCGATCCTCTAACCTGTCCCAACTGAGTGGTGTCCTGAACGGCCTCCCATACAATGCCTGATATGGCGACATACCGATGGAGCTGTGATGACTATTGTTGTATGCAAACTCCACTAAAGGAAGATATTTCTCCCACTGTGTCTGTTGATCCATAACATACATCCTAAGCATGTCCTCCATCACTTGATTCACCCTCTCAGTCTGTCCATCTGTCTCGGGGTGATAAGCTGAACTTAAGTTCAACTGTGTCCCTAATGCTGACTGCATGCTTGTCCAAAATCTGGAGGTGAACTTAGGGTCTCTGTCAGAGATTATCTTTTTAGGAACTCCATGAAGACGTACAATCTCATTTATGAATACCCTTGCCACATCTGTCACATCATAGGTGTCTCTGACTGGAATGAAGTGAGCACTTTTGGTCAGTTTGTCAACTACCACCAAAATAGCATTATGTCTCAGAGATGTGAGTGGTAATCCTACAACGAAGTCCATGGAAATGACTTCCCATTTAGTCATAGGAATATCATGCGGTTGTAGGAGACCGGCCGGGTGACGATGATCTGCCTTAACTTGTTGACACTCAAGGCACTTCGAAACAAAATCCACTACATCCATCTTCATACCTGGCCAAAAGAAGAGTTTCTTGATGTCA
The DNA here is from genome assembly GCA_027924585.1 of Larix kaempferi. NCBI lineage: Eukaryota > Viridiplantae > Streptophyta > Pinopsida > Pinales > Pinaceae > Larix > Larix kaempferi. The sequence goes on along the minus strand of BSBM01001156.1, from coordinate 143,663 downwards.
GTATACATCTTCTTCACCCCTGGGTGCGCACAGTAATGCGATCTATCGGCCTCTCTAAGGATTGTTTCCCTGATATCACCTTCCTTAGGAACATACATCCTTCCCTGATACTGCAACAATCCATCTTCCTCAAGATGGTACCCATCATACTTCAATTCCTGTTCCTTTCCATTCTGAATAGCTGAGGTTACTTTTAGATACCAACTATCGCCCAATAGTTGTCCTAGTACCCTTTCCCTCAATTCAACCTTCAAGGGAATTAAGGAGAAAAGTCTCGGCCTTCGGCTTAGAGCGTCTGCCACCACATTCTCCTTTCCTTTGATGTAAGAGATACCAAAGTCATATTCACTCATGAACTCACTCCATCTCCTTTGCCTAGCATTCAAATCCCTTTGGGTAAAGATGTACTGCAAGCTCTGATGGTCTGTTTTAAGGGTGAAGCTTCTACCAACTAGGTAGTGCCTCCATAATTTTAGTGCCAACATTAATGCTGCCAATTCTAGATCATGCGTGGCATACTGCTCCTCATGAGGTTTCAACTTTCGAGATGCATAAGCTATTACCCCACCTTCCTGCATCAACACCGCTCCTAATCCTTGCTTCGAGGCATCGGTGCATACCATGAAATCTTTATCCATGTCTGGTACCCGCAAGATTGGTGCACTTGTCAACAATCTTTTTAACTCTGTAAAAGCGGCATCGCATTCATCGGTCCATTCATACTGGATTCCCTTGCGTTGCAAGGTGGTAATAGGTTTTGCAATTTTAGAAAATCCTTCCACAAACCTCCGGTAATAGCCTGCTAACCCCATGAAGCTGCGCACCTCATGAGCATTCCTTGGAATTGGCCAATCTTCAATGGCCTTTACCTTTTTCGGGTCTACAGAGATCCCTTCACCTGAGATGATGTGTCCCAAGTAGTGAATCTCTTTTTGGAAGAAGGAACACTTTGACAATTTACCATAAAGTTTATGTTCCCTTAAGCATGTCAAGACTAACCGCAAGTGTTCCTCGTGCTCCTTCTCATTCTTAGAATAGATAAGAATATCATCTAAGAAGACCTGAACAAAGCGGTCCAAGTATTTTCGGAAGACCCCATTCATGAGGCTCATGAATACAGCTGGGGCATTGGTCAAACCAAATGGTACCACTACAAACTCGTAATGCCCAAATCGAGTTCGAAAGGCAGTCTTAGGAATGTTGCCTTCCTTTATCCTCAACTGGTGATACCCTGATCGTAAATCAATCTTTGAGAAGACTGACGCACCTTTCATTTGATCAAAGAGGTCATCAATTCTTGGTATGGGATACCTGTTCTTCACTGTGGCTTTGTTCAAATCTCTGTAATCTATGCACAGTCGCAGGGATCCATCCTTCTTCTTAACGAAGATCACTGGTGCTCCCCACGTCGAGATACTCGGTCTAATCAGTCCCAAATATAGCAACTCTTTTAACTGGATCTGTAACTCACGGAGCTCTGGAGTTGTCATTCTATACGGAGTTTTTGAGATAGGTTCTGCACCAGGTTTTAGTTCGATTGTGAAATCGAGCTCTCTTTCTGGAGGTAGTCCTGGTAATTCCTTCGGAAAGACATCCTTGAACTCGGAAAGTACTGGGTAAGAATTCAAGGAAGGTCCTTTACTATCGCTCACGGCCTCCACTACGAACAACTGGCATCCTTGTCTTAGGCACCGCTTAGCTTTCACCATAGAGATGAAACGGAGGGATACCTTCCTCTTCAAGCCTTGGATTTGAATTGTCCTTCCCTCGTCATCGAGGCACAACACCTTCTTGGCATAGAAGTCTACAAAAGCTCTATGGTCTTCTAACCAATCCATGCCAATAATGAGGTCATAAGTCCCCAAATTGGTGACATAAGCATCCAACTTAGTGGTGCCAACTCCTAAGTCAACCTCACAACCTGTCACTTTAAGACCTACTGGTTGCTTTGCTCCTGAAGCCATTTCAACCAGTTTGAAATCATCGTGCTCGTAGGCTACCAACCCACATTTATCTAATGCAAATGGTGAAATAAAACTATCAGTTGCTCCTGGATCAAACAAGATTTTAAGTTTGACATTGTTTACATTACCAGTGGATTCTACTACGGTAGACTGATGTTCTGCTTAGTGGTTATGAACCGCTGCATGAATCCGATGACTGTTACCCGAACTATCCATGGGTGCTTTTCCTTCCCTGTGCCTGCTGCTTGACTGACCCTTGGGACAGTCTCGCTGGAAATGAGGACCTCCGCATCCCCAAAAAGAGAGATTGGGAGGGGCTTGCATGTTGCTCGAAGGAATCCTCTGAGATGAGTTCCTTCCCCTGGTTCCTCTAAAACCCCTTGCTCCTCTATAGGAACTTCCCTGTGTACGTCCCTGGCTTTGGTGGGTTGCGGACGATGCCTGCGAGATTGAGTTAACTGAAGTATTTCCCCTCGGTGTGAACCTGTTACCATAAGGAGGAGGTCTAGATTGTCCTCCCCTGAAGTAAGGACGTGATGCCTTCCCTGAAACATACTGATTGGTTCCTGTCAACTTACTAACCCCTTTTCCATCTGACATATCCGCTGCATAACGAGCATACTCAACTGCCATGGCAACTGAAGTCGGCTTCCACATCCGCACAGCAGCTCTAATCTTGTAGTTAAGTCCATACACAAAACGCTCTACCTGACAATCATCTGCATCTAGGTAAGGAACATATTTTACTAGTTCCATAAACTGAGATTAATACTCCTCCACTGTCTTGTCTCCCTGTACTAAGGCATGGAGTGCACCTGCCTATTCTTCCTTGTAATAATTTGGCAAATACTTCATGTGGAACCTCTCCTCGAACAGTTCCCAAGAAGTTGTAAGAGGAGTAAGGTGCAACTGCTTCTCGAGGTCTGACCACCAATTCAAAGCATCACCTTTAAGCTGAAAGACGGCCATCCTAGCCTTGGAACTAGATGTGTACTCATTCAATGCGAAGCATCTCTTCATGCCTTCCAGCCATGCTTCGGCATGCTTACCGGGTCGTCCTCCTGAAAACTCTGGAACCTTTATCTTTTGCAACTCCCTCGATATGTCCTGAAGCGGTTCCAGTCTTGGGCCATGTGCCCTTTCAGAGTTCTCTCGACTCACTTGAGTGGTTTCCACCTTGACGGCCCTTTCCGACTGCCTGTTCATCGTGGTCATAATAGCCTCCAAAGACCTCATTATGATCTGCATTTCAGGCGTTGAGGTTGATCGTGGCGGTGTTGGTGGTGATGACAGTGGCGGAGGTGGTGGTGACGGTGGTCGACCTTGACCCCGTCCTCGACCTCTGCGTGTTGTCACCATGATAGTTCTTGAGTTATTAAAATAAAATCATATCCTTAGTTGTTCAATCAAATATACGTGGAACTAAAATGTAGGTATTCAATAACTTGCATCATGAGATAACAAATTGTCAAGATTAGCGCAGTAAAATCTATAGTCATTTTTATTTAAACAATCTTGTCATGGTGTTCAGCTCGTCGTGCTGGTCTTAATGGTGTCTTGTTTTTGAGATTTCGGGTCTCTTTCATCCCTTCGACTAGGAGTTGAAATCTCGGCAAAATTTTTAATATCTTTATTTTAGTTAACTTTAAATGTTACCCTTTAATCTAAACAACTTAATTAACATTAATTGTTTAAACCTCAACCCATCATAGTTAAGTTTAATACTAAAAATTAAAATTCCTATAAAGCATATATTTTAACAACGTATGTTATAACAAAATTAAATTAATTAATTAATTAATTAATTTTTTATAATACATATAATCTAACAAAATATAAATAATTTTAAATTTTATAAAACATACATTCTCTCAAAATATATAAAAATAAATTTAAATTTTAATACAACATATATTATATCCTCCTATATATACTTCACGAACATATATACATGCTTTTACAACTATATACAAATATATACGTAGATTTATAAACCGTAGATTTTTACCACGCGGCCTTTCACTGCCATGCAAAGAGCGAGTATGCATGAAGTACACACGGTCTCTCCAAGCAACCCACCGCCCTCGGAAAGTTGGGGAAACCCTAAATAGGGTCAATCCCCAAGACGCGGCCATTTTCACCCTCTCTCGTGGAGTTTTAGCTCTGCAACTCCTGCCGAACTCGGCTGCTAGGCGTGGTGGAGCTATGGGTTCCTTAAGAACGTTCGATCATCTTGAGGAGGTTCAGGTTCGTAAGTGAGAGAAAAAGAAGATATGCTCTTGGGTGAACTAGTCGCTTGGCTGTATTGGTGGTTCGTGGGAGCTCTTTTGACTTGGCTAGCTGCTGGTAACCCTGCTGGTAACGCTCTGGTAACAATGAGGAAAGCTTTGGCCTTGGGCGCGTGGATGATGCGTGTTTCCCTTCGGGCTTGGCCGATGGTTGCTCTCAAGGTTGTAGTTGCTGAGCATCTGGGCTAGGCTGTAGTAACAAAAGGGTTTGGACGCATGGGTGTTGGACTGTGCAAGAACCCTATTGGACTTTGCGTTTGGTCACTTTCAAGGTTCAGCGTGTTGAGCTCGGGCTGGGCCCAAAATACATTTTTTTTTTTCTGAAGCTGCGCTAGGGTTTCACCTTTTCTCTTTTCCTCAAAAAAAAAAAAAAATCACGCTCTAAGGAGTTTACAGCGTATTCATTTCCTGGCTTTTGCATTTTAGTTTCAGACTTTACAGAAAATTTATTTGTTACGGCTTAGTGTTATTCCCCTATTTATTGTTTTGTTCTGAGAGCGGCATCCCCAGCTCAGCCAGACGGTGCAGCTTAACCCAGAGGGAAAGGACATCACGTTAGGGCAAAACTAAAGGTCACTACTGAGTTCAAATTACGGGTTGGTTTGTGATGAGAGGCAGCGTCCTTCCATACCTTCAGCAGAGAAGTTCAGAATCGAGGGTTTCCATTTGCGCGGACTGGAGGTAAATTGTAGTTTTATTTTATATAAATCTTCGCATAACTCTCGACCTTCGGTGAAGTCTTCAAATTTTGATCAGATTCCTAGAGTTATGTGTCTCTACCTTGAGCTAACCCGATTTCATTAACTTTCAGCATCGTTTTTTTTTTTTTTTATAATATTGAAATCACAGTTGCACGTTTTGTGCATCCAATAACTATTTTGTATTATAAAAAACAAGGTAGACCCAATTCTCTTTCCTTCTATATATATATTTTTTTCCACCCACTTCTTTCCACTTCGCTAGTCTCTATGATCACTATAGGTTGCATGCTGCATTTCGATCTCTGCGGTCGAGGCTTATTCCTGGGTGTTTCCGTATTATTATTTAATTAGACAATCAAAAAGTAACATGACAATTTATTTATGTAGGTAGCTTATACAACAGCTAGACGCACATTTTTTTTTTTTACCACGGTGTCTATTGATTAAAACAATATCATGCCCTGTCGAAACCCTCGCAAAACGTGGCTCAGAAAGCCTGGTAGAACCATTCACAATGGCTCCACCCAAAGCTCTTCATTGCAGTTGAGGAGGCCTTGAGCAATGCCAACACTCTGATTTGGCTGATTGTTTTGCATCCTTCGTATACAATATTCCGACTGATCTAGGCTTAAGATTCCATTAAGTAGAGAACAACAATAAAAAAAATATTGCAGGAACCATTTAGTGATCAAGAATTGCTTTCGATTGGAGTTTAGTGATCAGAGATCGTAATTATGAAATGAATTTGTCATTACATCTAGCCGTGCATTGATTTCTTGATGTAGATCGAAAGTCCAAATCTTAAATTTTACTACTCTGTATAACGACCTCTTGCATAAACGTTTCCAGTTTGTCCAAACGAATTTCTCTGAGTATTTAATTGAAAACTTTAATGGCATGTCTCAGAATTCGAACTAGCGAACTAGGAATGGAAAGTTGTCCTTTTAAATTTATGTGTGCTATTTAAGATTCTGGGAGGATAACATGGTTTGTGAAAAATCTCTGAATTCCCATTTCAAGCCGTTGGACGTTTTCCAGATCCCATTAAATGAGTGTAACTCGGATTCTTAAAATCCTCTGCATCTCTATTCCCCACACTCATGGCGTCTTCAAAATTTACAAGTGTGAATGGTCCAACATTTCACGCAACCTCCTTAACTACTGTCTCCATTGACACCGTTTGTAACGTGGGATGCCAAGCTTACTCTTGATTTTCAGCTCTCGATAGGATCTAACCTCCGCGTGTTGATAAAGGCGAATGTAACTAATTCTGGTGGCATATTCGACGATGGATAATGAGGTTCTAGACGACGAGAACTTGGGTGTTAAAATATCTGAATGCCAAACAACCCCAATGCTTTGGAAAACGGATGGAAATTGAACTAGAACAACCATATTGACGTCCATAGTTTTGGTGAAATAAGGGAGTGGCATCAACTCCGAGATAAGCCTTCAACAATGGCTTAATTCCCCAATGCTTCCCTTCTGCCTTTAAAAGGGTCGACGTCGTCTAGATTTGAAACGATGTCTCCTCTGATCCAAATTTAACAGCCTATCTTATTCGTCTCTCATATCTAAATTTAACAACTTGATAATTTCAATTGCCCTATCCATTTTTTTTTCCCAAAATTTTTTTTTTTGTCGAGGGTAGATTATGACTGTGATGAATAATCTTAGACTGTTTCACTAAATAAGAATATAGAGATAATTTTCATTAGAGTGTGATCTTTGAACCAGTAGTTTAAATTTGACTTATGTGTTTGTGCTCGTGATTCTCAAAATTTGACTGTGGGTAGTAGATAATTAATTCATTGTTTCTACCGGTATGTTAAGTTCAACTTCTCTTACTCATTTTATGTTTCATGCAGGTAGTCTACAGGTTGACACATGGACTAGATGCTATAGATTTTTATTTTTTTTTCATAATATTTATATATATATATGTTTTATTTACTTTGGCCAAATCTTACTAGTCTTTTGCGTGTGCAGCAATTTTTATAAAAGAATGAAAATATAATTATATGTATATATATTCTTTCATTATCTAATATTATTCCCATTGTCCTTTTTGCAGGTGCACCTTCGAAGCTTACTATGGCTAGAGGTCAAGTAGGTAAATTATTAAGTAGATTTTCTAGGTGCAGCATGAATAGGCCTGTAGGTTCAAGAGTCTGAACAAAGGTTGTGATACCATATGTAGTGCTCTGGTTTTTACAGCAGAGCACTGAGTAAAATTTCAGAGTTAATTTTCTACGTTTTAAACTTTATCAAGTGTATGGAAGTAAATTTCTAACAATTACTATGTGCCTAAATGATATTTAGTGTACTTTCGTGTTTTCCCTCAACCTTACATTCGTAATTTAAAATAAGCAAGCATATCATTATTTTCTTTTCAACAATCATGTTCCAGCATAAAAATATGTTTCACAACTTAGTAAATCAGTAAATAGCAAGTTATGCATCTTTACAGTAAGATTTAGCATAATAATCGAATAACGTAAATAACAAGGAAATTACTTGATGCTGATGCTAACCGTAGGTTGTAGCAGGTTGTATAACCCCTTAGACAGCCAAAATGAAGTGTCCACCCTACCGACCAGCTATTATCTTGCTAGCCCTTGGAAATCAAAGGATTTCCAAGCCCCCGAGCCCACAATCTGATAATCCCGAGAGCAGTCCTCTCTTCGGTTCTCCAAACTTTCTGTTCTCCAAAACCCTCTTTTCTTCCCTCATAAAAAAAACCCCCTTTTACTCCAAGCTCTCCCCCTCTATATACTTTCCCTTCCTCGAGAATATCTTGGGCTTACTCCACCGCCCCAAAATCCCCCTCTCGAGCCCCTCAACATTTACTCCTATCACCAATTCATTCATACACGGTTCTTTATAAAAAAATGTATAATTAATTACCCTCATGGAAAATTTATTTGGTTTTGGATTGACGGTCGTAAGTATTTATTACGGTGGGAATTATCACCCAAAGGTTATCCATTCGGGACAAGCTTCATTAATTACAAGTCTATTCGCCATCCTTGGTATTTAATGTTATTAATGTAATTAATAAAATATTATATAATTAGTTGACCCTTTTCAACTTGGACATGATGTGTCTTAATGGTCTACCTTATCCGTCGGGATCACTTATCTTGAGGTTTAAATTCCAAGATTAACATTGAATAATTAAATAACCATTTTCCATCACATCACGTTCATTCCAAAAGTAGTTATCCTATTATGTCTAACTTAGAAATGTAAAATAATCACATTCTAATCATTCATTAATCAATATTTAAATCTCACCTATTTTCCAATTGTTACGACATGGGTAGTAGTATTATTAAAATAAATTTTAGGTAATAATATTAATTTAAATCCCCATAAGGTAATAATAATGGTGAATTTAATAAAGATGTCTTTTACATCATTTGTTTATCACATGAGTATCCTAACATCTACATAGTATCATCGTTCTTCTAAACAAAGCACCCTTAAGTGCTTAAACAACCTTACTAATTAACTAAACAGTACCCTTACCTTATTTACAACAATTCTCAGATGACAATGTTAACTGATGACACTTGTCTCAATTGTATATCACAATGTTTACCAACGGGTAATGCGTAGCTTAATTGACTTGTTTTACACATCTTAGATAACTTTATATTCATTATCTGAATTCGGTCAATGCATGATTAACCTAATTACTTATGACAACTTACACATTTATTCAATATGTTAAGTGTTTGTATCTTGATACTAGTGTACATGTGCAAGGTGTGCATGCGTGGCCAGCGTATGCACACATCATAAATGTACTATAGACAAACCCCATCCGGCCTATGCATACCTGCTAACTAATAGTAGTATTTACCCCCATGTAGAAGAAAACATAATATATATAGTACAATTACTTCAACATGCTCAGTTATTTAACAGTTAATTCTTTACGATTTCACATCATTCTCTTTATCTTTACATTAGTTTAATCAATCATGTACAAGGAAGGGTGCCTACTTCCACTAACTCGGAATCAAGGAATACTAAACCCCCAACAGTACTAACTAACACATCCTCCCATCATAACCTACGTCCAGCATCCTCCCTATCCTTCCTCTGCTAGTACAACAGTGGATGTCGGACTCACCGATCTGACCACATAGAACTTGAGAGCGATAGCGTTGACTGAACAGCGAACCTATCCTCCCCTAGCAGGCATCCGACCATCGTCATCACAACAACATGGGGAGAGTGTCTCAGCACGGCCCTCCCACGACCTCGGGTCTCATGGAAACATAAGGTGGGAAACACATCCATCCCTCTCAACATACTGGGCCTACGCCCTTATCAACTCATACTTGCTGCTATCGGTATTATCAGTTTGTGTTATCGTATCCTCATTTTGGCTGCTAAGGTTTGCTGTATGAACATGTTTTTCCTTTCCAATATATATCAGATCAAGTAACTGGCTATCCCATAGCCCTTGAGTCCTGTAGGTTAGTAATTTGCAAAATACAATTTATAGAAAGCATTTTCCATTGATCGCCAATTGATCCATGTTATCATTTTATTTCATGTAACCTTTTAGCTCATCATAGATGCGTATGACATATAACATTTCAATAATTCATATAAGAAGATGGTATCCACGTACCGAATCATATATTTCACATTTCATTAATGAAAACATATAAACATATGCTGCAATCGTAAAATAAGGAAATCATATGATAATCATGACATCATAACCGAATAACATAGTAACATCATAATCATGGTGAAATCATAAGACAGAGTAACATCATATAATGAGGTCCAATATAGTTTACTCAGTCGAGCTGAGTTCAACAGAATATATAAGAAATAAAGTATGGTGTATCTAACTAATAAATATGCCGAATCAAAATATGGGCATTACAGATAGGGTGGGTGACTCGCTCAATTTTCCTTCATTTTCTCTGCCACTGTTTTGATATGCTTGCTTCTTTCTGTAGTCACATTCATAGTGGCCATATTTATTGCAGTAGTTACACTGGACATTGGACCTACTAGTCCATCTCTTCCCTCATCTTTTATTTGTGTTCCATATTTTAACATGGTGTCAGAGCGCATGTCCTGATACATATATCTTTTTGTTGGGTAAGCATCTTCACATAGTGGAAAGCACACACATGTAGATCAAGACGGAACACATCGGCGTGGAGGAGTAGCTTCACAGCTTTGGGGCCACATCAATTTTTTATTTTTATTTTTCCTTTGGAAGCATGAAGATGGTGCCAGAAGAGCTACCAGAAGAAATCGAAGAGGTAAGAAATATGTTAACTTCAATAGGTTCATGGCAAACTTTTGATGGAGACAATTATGAAGTATGGTCTTTGAAAATAAGGAATTTGTTAAGGTCACAAGATTTGTGGCATTTTGTAGCTGAAGTGGATCCTAGTGATCTAGAAGCATTTGAGAATTTGACAGAGTATCAAAAAGAAAGAAGACAAGTTGTTGTCTTAAGTCTCTTACAAAATAGTACAGATTATTCTATCTTTCATAACATTGCAGAAGTTTATACTCCAAAATAAGCATGGGATATATTGAAAGTAGAGTTTAGTGAAGAGGAATCTGATGTAGAAGAAGATGAAACAACAGAAGAGGAAGATGAGGAAGGTGAAGAACACGAAGATGAGGAAGATGATGAACACGAAAAAGTCATTGCTCTCCAAGAAAAGCCAAAAATCATTGAAACAAAAGAGGAGGAAGATGTGAACGCTCTCCAAGAAGAGCTGAAATATATTCATTTTTTTTTTGACAAATTTTTTGAGTGTGTAGGTAAAACGGACAGCAACATACAATATGTTGAAGAGAAGAATAAGAAGACGACTTGCACTATGTTCCAGTACCAATGAAAAGCAATAAAACTATGTATTTTGCAGAAGCCAAAGAACATTATGAAGAACACCTACTTAGTACCAAGTTCAAGAAGACAAAGAATAAGCAATCCAAGTACACGCCAAGAAAGAAAGTAAAGCTTAAGTTTATTTGAATGGGTATGTTAAGAATTGTAATCTCACCGGTCCACTATCCGTTATTGGTACATTAATTAGTTTAGTTATTAGTTACTTAAGTATGACTAGGACACCTTGTTGTTCCATAGTATTTACTGTCCCATGGTATTTACTTGTGGTTTTTGGTGTGATGTAATCCTATATAAGCCTATGCTTAATAATGAGAAGGCAAGCAATTGCCCATAGTGTTTTTCCTCTTTTTACTGTGTTCTATATTTGAAATACCCGTGTTTTATTAATAGAGATTGGCTGCAGCAGTGGGAGCATTCCGGTTAGTGAGAGCAACTAGAATCACGTGTTTTATCCACTCTAGAAGCCAAAGAGTGGATAAAACACAGGTATTTCAAATTGTATCACTGACTGGAGCATTCCGGCACTGCGCTGATACCCCATGAGGTACGGGATGGAAAGTAAATTTAACAGACGCGCAAGGTAATTTCGTGGCGCGCGCCCCGTCGTGGTCATACTTGGCACGGTCAGGACCATCAATCGGGAGGTGGTAAATGCTGAGTAAAATCTGGCATTAGTTCCAATAAGACAAAACTCTCGTTACATTTCCTGGTAACGTTTGGAAGCTTTGTTTAGTATTCTGGTGTTTAGTGTTCAGTGTGCGGTGTTCAGTGTTATAATGTTTGGAAGCAGTGTTCAGTGTTCCCATCGTTTTGCAATGTTTTCATTTGACAATTTGTCCGTGTTCCACAGGTCCGCCATAATGAAATTTTATCAGTTTGTTTAATGATGATGCGATACATTTGAATCAGACTTTCGCGATAATTTTATCATCATTAAAAAACTGATAAAATTTCATTATGGGGAACCGTGGAACACCGATAAATTGTCAAGCGCAAACATTACAAAATGATGCGAACACTAAACCCTGCTTCCAAACACTAGAACATTGAACACTAAACAAAGCTTCCAAACGTTACCTACTAGGAAATGTCACGAGAGTTGCGCGTTATTGGAACTAATGCCAGATTTTACTCAACATTTACCACCTTCCGATTGGTGGCCGTGACCGTGCCAAGTATGACCACGACGGGGCCGCGCGCTATCCCTGCCACAAAATTACCTTGCGCGTCTGTTAAATTCACTTTCCATCCCGTACCTCGTCGGGTATCAGCACCGTGCGGGAATGCTCCAGTCAGTGATACAATTTGAAATACCCGTGTTTTATCCACTCTTTGGCTGCTAGGATCTCGCTATTAAACCTTAATTCATCCACTCTAGTTGCTCCACTCTTTCCATGCCGTTTTATCCACTCTTTGGCTCCAGTCGGCAGTCACTAAATTCCCATCAGAAGAAAAGACAAAACAAGATCGATCTCGCTATTAAACCTTAATTCATTGGCGAGCGGCAGAAATATAGGAATAAGAATAATATTGAATAGGTACATGACATGAAGATTATAGATTAATGATCTGTTTAGTAGTGTAGCATTAAATGTTGTTATAATAGGATGTGAATTGTTGAACCTGATTCAACATCCATCTCTCAGCTACCAAGTAAATATTAAATATGGCCCTCTCATCCACTTATAGACTATCAAAGTTTAACAAGTACAAAACAATCTTCAAGTACAGAATAATGAAACCTCATGTGAAAGTGTTCTTGAAATATGGTGTTCAATAAACACCCTGCAATAAAGCGGCATCTTAGTATGGGGATGTGAACAACGTTTTGTGCAAAATGTTGTTGCAGTGATTGCAGCACCATGGGGATATGAGCTGTTTGGATTGACTATTCACATCCTTGCAACAACAACGTTATTGCAAAAACAAATTTATAATAGCTAGCTTTTAGGATACACTCAAGATTGCCACAACAAATTTAGAATAGATAGCTTTTGGGATACACTCGAGATTGTAGTTGAAGCGTGAAACTATGGGTGGGATGTAGAAAAAAGGGAGTGAAGCAGCAAGTCATGAAACCACCTCTCAGCAAGCAGCAAGTCATGAATCTACCTCGCTCGCTCTCAGCAAGCAGCAAGTCATGAAACTACCCAGAGTACATATAATAGCAGGAAGGGGACATATGTCGTACTATTTTCTCTTGATCTCGTATGCGGAGAACTCTGAATCTCAGAAAATATTGTATTCTCTATCAGTCTTACTGATCAGTTCAAAGTGCTGGGTAAATATTTGAAATGGAATAATCATCCAAGTTTATCAAATTTTTTAAAGATGTCAGAAATGTTTCAATCAACTTTAATGGTAGTGCGGACATGGAGACTGTAAATTTCTGTTTTATTTGCATCCATATCATATTATTATCTTGCTTTCCCACCTCATATCCTTGCTTTCTGTCTACAAGTAATAATTGAAACAAACAACAGCTCAAGCCCTCCTCTTTCTGATGCCCACCTAACATTTGGAAATGGCCACCGTAATTGCTGCACCATTCAGTGCTATTTCACATTTCACATCCTGTGAAATTTATTGTTATCTGTTTTTGTTCATTTTCAAAATGAGTGCAACAGTATGGAAATGCCAAAGACCCAGAACAATTCTCGGCAGTTGTTTACGAGCGAGCGAATTCTCGTTTTTCATTGGATTCTTCTCAGCAGTTGGAGTTCTCTGGCCAATTCTCATTGTTGATTGGATTCTTCTTTAAGGTGAAATAATCCTTAACCGTTGGAGCATTGAGTATTATGCGATCTTAAGAAGTCGCCTTGAGGGATTCTTTACGAAAGAGGTTTCGGTGGAGTCCTTTTACGTCTTCTCAACCATAAAGAGACTTCTATCCTAACGCCTCCATATTTTACAAAGAGCCGAACATAAAAATAATGGATATAATAAACTTTCTATATAAAAAAAGATTATTGATTGTCGTTGTTATATAAGATTATTGAGGTCGTTGGTTTCTTTTTAGATTTAAATAACCAAATAGTGACATAAGTTTTTAATAGTATATTATTTATGAGTGGAAAGTGTTTTCTAACCTATGAAAGTCACTTATTCACTTTTGTGTATATAAATATATTTAAAAATGTGATCTTTGATTGTATATATATATAATTTGGAGTATACAAAGCTATGATATCATGAAGTGATAATACCTTTCCTCAAAAATTTTCTAATTGAGTTGCAATAACATTTTTTCCTATAGTTTGTCTTCTCCAATATAACGATATGTTTATTTTACTTTTATTTATTTATTTATTTCTATAATTTTATATACTTGAACCTCTCACTATTCCTATTATAGAGATATTGTGATCGACATATTAGAAAAAAAATTATAATGTTTTTAGATTCTAATTAAATATTTTTAATAATGTTGGAGATGATGGAAAAATATTAAAATGTTTTTAGATTCTAACTAAATAGTTTTAATAATGTTCCACATGATGGGATGTATGTAGTATTCAAAAAAAGAAAGGTAGACATGTATTTCTAAAAGTCCTAAAAATTATTGAATTGCAAGGAACTTTTCTATTCTTTATTATTTATAATTATTTTTTTATTAAGTAGGTATGAATAAAATGAATAATCATTTAATTTGTGTTTTGATGGGTTTTCCATAATGAAATTCTTGCAAACATAATTTTTTATCTTCTTACTATTTATGTGTAAATTCACAAACAAAACATTTCAATAAATTGAGTGTGTTGTTCAAGTATTTTTTATATTTGTATATTTGGTAATATTACTTTTAGTAATGTGCATGGGTGTCCAACTTAACTTGTTTTTTTACATTGATACATGCATAGAAGGCCCATGTTCAGCTCTTCATTGATTGAAATTTCTTACTTTTCAAATTAGAGTATATGATTAGTATTCCGGAGGATACCAACCAAGGGATCCCTATTCAAAGAGATCCTTGTGTTGTTGCATTTGTTGGAAATGTTGGTCCTCCCTTGATGGTCACTTTGAATATTTTTGGATTCACTATAGGGTTACCGCTATGTCTTGAGTGCTCTTGATGCTTCTCAAACAGGCACTGTATGTCAAGAGTAAAAAAACCTTTTTCCTTCCACCAACCACTATAAGTCATAGTAGGGAAAATTGTTGTGTCCATGCAAGTCATGCTCAGGGAAATTCCTTAGCCATTGTTAGTCATGCTAAGTAAAAATATTTATTTGCTACATATCATAAAAGAAATAACTCATTAACCTGTGCTAGTCATGTTGAAGACACATCGTTGACCACTGCGAGTCATGTAAATGCTAAGTCTCCAGTCAATGCAAGTCATACTGGAGACATGTCACCATTCACTACAAGTCATATTGGAGACAAGCAACCGACCACTACAAGTCATGCTGGGGGCAAGAAACCAGCTGCTTCAAGTCATGTTGGGGGAATCAACCAGCTACTATGAGTCATGTTGGAAATGTTGTCACAAAGAAAAAATCTAAAAAAAAAGATTAATTTCAATTCTAAATCTTGCAAGGGAGGACATATTACTCTTTTTCACCCTAGACTTCCATAGGTATTAAGAATGTAATCACAGTCTCAAAACTATTTGCTACACCAAAATCTCGTCATCATGAGTTATGTGTCCTTTATATGCCCTGTTTCCTAAAGCACTTTAGATAAAAGACCAAATGGAAATTTGATGCCTATCCCTTTGAATTTTTGTTATCACCCCAATGCAACCTACTCACTGGAAAGGTGCGTTGAACCCTAGGTGACACGCTCTGCACATTGACAGAACGCGTCGGTGATGCCTACTACTTTTGTATAAAAAGTGTCTTCTTCAAATAACGTGAGTTGTCTTTGCACAAGGTGCGTTGATGTTGGTTAAAATGGATAAAGAGAAGCTTAGAGTGACTTCTCAAACCTTGGGTGTCATGGAGTCTTATCCCTACATACGTGAAAATATTGCATTCGATCCCCTTACCTAGTGGGGTGATCCCTTGAGATTCTCCCCTAAATTATCAACCTATTCTATCCCTTTTGGCCTATAAATATGAACCCCCTCTCCATGGTTAAGGGGAGGAAGGATAGAGTAGCTACATGCTAGTGGAATTCTACTAGGAGATCCTTTTCATCCACAAGGAGGTTAGAGGGATTTGATCGTTTGAGGCTTAGTATCACTTGACTTGGTCTTATGACATCAAAGCATACGTTGTAACTCTCTACTTTGTATTTGCTTCAAATTACATTTAATTTAATTTCTTTCCATGAACTTATTGTACTTATAATGTTTAGGATTAACCTCTTTGACTCTTGAATAGATAGATTCATAATAATATTATTTCATTATTCGTTTGTTTACACTTTTTCTATCTTGTTTTGCAGCTGAAGATCGAGGAATTGGGAGTCAAATCAAATGAGGAGAAAGGAGTTGCATTCATAAGGTAAGTTGTTTCCTCATTTACTTTGCAATTTAATCTATCTAGGAAAGTTAGTTTTGTTATATATGTGTTTTGTTCTAGATATGAATCATTCATACTAGAGAGATCAGTTTATGTCCACATTAACAGAATGCATATAAACAATATTCTACTATTGATAAACCAACCACTATAAGTCATGTTGTGGGTAAGCTGACAACCAATTATAGTCATGCTCACGGTATTAATACTATGGAAAAATCTAGACGAAAAGGATGCAAGTTTAATTTCCTTTGTAAGCTTTTTAAGGGAGATATCCTTACTCACATGTGAACTACTATTCTAGAGGTATGAAGAGTGTGGTCCATGTTTGAAGGATCTTTTTTTCTTGAGTCTCCTATAGTTTCCCAAAAACCTATTTAACCTTTAGTTGATAAAGTGATTGAACCAATGCAATCTTTAGTCAATCCCACTCTTCCCTTGGAGACTGACAAGAATCTAGTGGTCAATCAAATGCAATATTAATTCAATCCCACTATCCATTTGGAATCTAATTTGACTCAAGTATTCTTAACTAACCACTCAAAACTTTCTTGACAAGGGAGCACTCCATTCAGTTTGAATAATCCCTAACCAAGTTATGAGACTTCTTCCTTTGATTGGAATACTCTAGGTTGGACCCACCTTCCTTCTTCTTCACCGTTCAAGATAAGGGTTAAAGTATTTCGTCTCCACCACTGAACTGCAAGTTGTGTTTCTAATGAGTTTAAATTTTATAATAGATTAATTGACTCATGTGATGATGGGTCTCTTCTCGTAGACTTGAGTATATGTCCTCAAGAATTGGTGCTCTTGATTTGTCATTGGTAAACTCTTCCTTGGTAATAAATATTGCTGAACATATTGAAGTTGAGAATATCCCTACCAAAGTGACCTATATCAGGTCTTTCTTTTCAAATTTTATAGATATGATCATGGTATTGTCATTTCTTGGAGACATTTATTTTAGCTGAACTCATTTGTGCTCAGTGATCATTCCTTTCATGTTGCTTGATTTGATCAGGTATATTTAGAAAACCACATATAGGTTTAGGCCTCCCCTCTATTATGTTGCATTTGAACCATTTTCCACCTGAATTTTCCATAGGGTTGAACATGTTGGATATTATTGAGTTAGGAATCTCTACTTGCATTTTTCACCACTTCGGTAGTAGAGGCTACCTAATGTGGAAAACTATAGTAAACACCCTCTTGCCATTTAGATGGCCATGCCGATTTTTTCTCATATACTCGGGAGATTTGTTTTTGTTTTACCATGACTTTAAGAAGAAGCCACATGCCTCTTTTTCTCATCTATTTCTAGAAATTCCCTATAAGGATCTCATTTGTTATCATTATCCACATTTAATTTTTTATAACTACTTGAACAAATGTGCCTAATGCCTCATCGCAACATTCATATTTTCATTGCATTCATTATGTTTCTTGTCATTTGCATCCGCTTCATTTGCATTCTAGACTGAGTCACTAGAAGAAACATGTTGACGAGTGTCCACCTCTTTCCTAACATTGTTTTTGCATAGGTCTATTCCATCCACTTGAAACATAGTTGCATGCCTTGTGATACATGTTTCTTCCACTATCCATAGCATTCTTAATTCTTGTTCGGGATTTATAATATGAAAAATACACTAAACATCAAATATTAAAAAAGGAGAGAGGGGTGAAAGACAAGAAATATTTGTTATTTAGTGGTAGCAAGTCTTTTCATCCTTGAACAAAGCACTACTTTTGAATCTCTCAGCATGTTGGGTTATAGTTTTGATCTTAAGGTGTAAGCCTTGATTTCATAGTTGTTACTTATTTAATTAGTTACTCTTCCAATCATATGGAGAATCTCTCAATGTCTCTTTCAATGTAGATTCATATAATTGGTCCCTTTGTGTGAAAGGCCTCCCAAATCACTATTGTGTCATACTCATTGTTCAAGGATTCTCCTAGCTTGTGTCGGCCATTCTACAGGTCCCTGGACCTCATGTGTTGGTCATTCACTAATGTTTGTTTGTTCTCAACACATATCATTGAAACTAGTCTTCGAACTCTGTTGTTAGGGAACAAATCCTATGGTTGGGGTGATGCCACCAACATACTAGGGTTGACACACAAACATTTAAGGTTCTGCAAATATACAAATTAAGCAAACGATTTAGGGTTTAATAGGGTATGTACCTTACTATAGAAGGTTGATTGGATCCTCTCCTTGATTCCTCATCTTGCTCTCCAATCAAGGAACCTGCAAAACCACTCTAAAACCTTCACTAAGCCAATTTTACTACAAATAATAGATTGATATTCAAAAGAACATAAGGTATCGATCTAATAAACACCAATAAGAAATCAAAATTGAGATATACATGAACACAATGATTTGGAAAGGGAATAATACCTAATATTTTATTAAAGAATGAAGCAAGTACACAGTACCTTCCTTCAATCAAAGAACCTCATGAAACCTCAATTCTAGATGTCTTGCTTCTCTACTCCAAGGATCACAACCTCCAAGCAATGCAATAGGGATCAAGGGAAACTAGTGCACAAATGAGGGGGATGGGAGCCAAAATTTCTCCAGGATCGCATTACAATGGGATAAATTTCCCCTTCATGGTCCCTCTCCCTCTCTTATATAGAAAACGAAGAAGATAGGGTCGAGGAGGGAGTAGTTATAACCAAGGAGAAAGTTCCAAAACCACTCAAACCACTCATTTTTTTAGATTTATTATATTTTTTGGTATTTTATGAGGCACGTGCTATTGAAAAATGGAGCAAGGTGTGCCCAACATGCAGGTGAGCCATGTGCAACCTACGCATGGGTGAAAAAATTATGAAAAAATGTCATTTCTAGGGTTTTCTAGGAGGTGTTTTGGTCTCCAAATTTGTTCATAATATCCCTAACTCTTGAATGGACCATGAATGAGCTAAGGCCATATAAAAAAGATCCCAAATATTATTATTCCATCCACAATTTAATTTTGTGTGACCTATAGTCTCATGTAGTGTCGTCATGAGAGAGAAACATGCAAGTGTCGTCACGAACAAAGAAGTGCCAAATTTGGTTATAATAGATGACCCCAATGTATGAGGTTAGACTGGAACACGATGGCCGAAATACATTATAAATATTCGACGGTTGGGTTATGGAGTTGAGAAAAGCAGAGAATCCAGGAATCATAAGCTCAAATGAAGTACCTGAAAGGTAGGAAAGTGTTAGACAATTTGATGCCTAGGATAACTGTACATGTTTGAATCATGGAACATGAACTCAAGGATGATACAATAGCAATATGATACATATGTATGAATGAAGCATAAATCATGGGCACTAGAATACATGAGTGGATCATGAGAACAATATAAGCATGAACATAGCCAAAAAAATATAAATTAGTATCTATGTCAGAACTGGAGATCATAGCCATAATCAACAAACTAGATCTATGTCTCATCAAGAGCTAAAAGAGTGTGGCTCAATCTTGTGCAACTTAAGATATAACATAATATGATAATTCACCATAGGCCCAAGGACTTCACTCCCAACCGCCTAAAGGTACAAATAATAACCATGCAAAAAATGAGTTGAAGTCGAACATGGAGGATACTGTTTGATTACCGATCATTGATGTAAACCTTTAAAAAATTCAAGGGAACCCATCGATAATTAAAATGGGCCCCAAGGTAGCGAGTACATTCTAATAGGTGTGAATAGATGTTCTTGAATTCGAACATCTAAAGAATCCATCGTGTAGGAGACATTGATGTATTGCCACTACTCAATAGCGAGGGAAACTTACACTAATGACTACAATCCCCAAGGTACTACTGAAAATCTAAAATTCATTCATATACCAAGATGAGTTGAGCTCGATGGGAAAAAGTCAGTTGGAAGGGAGGCATTAAGGTAATCTCCATCATCCAATATGAGGAAAAATCAAGGACTAATTTGATTTGGAGAAGGACTATGTACATGATGAAACATACTGACACCAAGGAATGGCCGACACGTGAAGTCAAGGAAACTGCATAATTGCCAACACAGGCTTTATCCTTGAACAGTGATCACGACAAAGTATGACTTAGGAAGATTTGAACACATAGGGACCATGATATAAATCTGCAATCTGGGAGACATTAACAGATTCCCCATATGATTGGAAGAGTAACCAACCATAAGAGTAATCAATCTGTGATCATGTTTTCTCCTAAGGACAAAACTAGAACCCAACTTGTTTGAGAGACTCAAATCAGGTGCTTTTTTCAAGGACATAGTTGAGTTGCTTCCATTATATCGAAAGAAATTTAAGATCCTTCCCTTCCTTTTTCTCTTTTTAGAAACCTTCTTCATTTTTTTACGAGCTTGAAAAAGAAATGAAGCATACTCAATAAGGGTCCATCCATGTGTAATTTTATGAGTCCGTGGAATGGAAACTAAACACTTTATTCATTGTTTAAAGTGATTGAAGACAAGAATATTGCTTAGTAAAATACTAATCCATGGATTTTAATATCGAGCCCCGATCTATTCGTGCTTGCCTGTGTTTTCATATTTAAAGAGTCTAAAAAACAAAAACAAGAACTCTATACACCATCTCATGGATTTTATATTGAGCCCAAGTTGGTGGATGCTCACAGGGTTTTCATATCTAGATAGTCTGAAAATCCTAAAGAAGAATCCTAGGTGGAATTTTTCGTGAAGTTAGTCTCCTCGCTCGAAAAGGGATAAAACAACGCGAGAGAGAACTCGTCTAGCCACAAATTACTAGAGTATTCATTTTTCGTATATAGTCTACATGGTACCAAAAAGGGTTAAACTCATACCATATAGGTGACCTTTCACGTACTTTATTGAGTATGAAAGAGACAAGTTATCTCGGGGATCTTTTCCTATTTAAGGAGTCTGAAAAGAGCTTAAAGAGGACTCCATAAAAATATTTTCCCTAAATGTTTAATGAGGCCAAAAAAGTAAAATCGTGGCCTCCTTACTGTTTTTAACGATCTCAAAGGAAGGATGGAAGAATGCTCGTAACGGGAGAAAGCGAGTGTCAAGAGAATGAAAAACTTGTTCCAAACGCATGGAACAAACCTATGCATAATGCGAGGAACATGAGCAAGATAAGGACACTCAAGACATGTCTCCTCTAGGTAAGGGGTGTCAAGTTGCAAAGGAAAGATGATACATGACTTAGTGGTAATGAGATACAAGATGAGGGATTATATAACGATTTCAAAGCATGGAAGCCGACATCAGGCCCAGAAGCACAAGCAAGATAAAGGTAAATGCATATGAGACTTAAACACAAACATGAGATCCCTATAAGGGATGGGAACAAATATATGAGAAAGAAATATATGGGGCTTCTTCTCAAGGTCCTCGTAAAACTATAAAGGCTCCCGAACCAATGATAAAAACTCATCATGGGCACCAAATGTCATGAGGGTGATGACTAGGGTATTGATCACATGTTTGGTAGGATCTACTGCTGGACAGGTGCAGAATGGATAAAGAGATAGATAACACACCAATATCCAACAAGTTCGATCCTATGGCAAATCTAGATGGTAGAAGGTTCAAAATCATCGTACCAAAGGGGAGGCCTCAACCTATAGGCACAATTCTGAATATACTTGACATGATTGAACAATTTGTCGAAACAGACCAATAAGCAGTGATGAGTCCAGCGAAGAATCTTGTATCCAAGAAACAACATTATCAAGATCATGTCCATAAAATGTGTAAAGAAATATATGATACAGGTCACTGTGGTAGAAATACTTTCAACTTCACTATCATTTGTACCAGGCATAAACAAAGCAGAGCTAACCAATGAAGACTCTAAAGTACCAAATACTGAGGACTTACAATCAACAAGATCAACTTCGAGATGGAGATGAAATTTGAAGGATATGATGGAATCTACATAAATAAATTCATCATTAGAAGAGTTAAAAATTCTATAAGCACAATTAAACTTATCAGGAACACCAACTTGTAGGTCTATGGGATAATCCAAAGATTCAACAGTGATACGATCAGACTCCAAAAGCAAACTAGGGTTGGACTGAATTGCAATTGGATCAATATCCAAATGAGTGGAACACTGTATTATAGAATCTAGGAATATTTCATATGAAAGAAGTATATCATCCCAAATAGAACACATGTCCGAACATTCAGATGGTGGGATCACCTGGTCAACTGTCGGGACCAAGTCCCAAGAATGTAAGCATGAACACAAAGGCTCCTTCTCAGTAGAAATTATACCCAAGGGATATAAAGTTTAGTTGAACTCAGTACCCTCGACTTTAGAGGCTGAACACTTCCAAGTGATGTTAAAGTTCAAAGACTTAATTTGAGATTGCTTATTTATTGAAGGTGTAGCGCGAATGTAGAAATTATGTGCACTAGTGATGCATCAATACGCATATAAGGTGGGGTAAGATTAAAATTTACCATTAATGAAGGATAAATCCCCACACCAATGTTTCCACAAATCCTCGAGGAATGGGAAACTAAAGGAATATTGGATCCATGATCCTAGTTGAACTCATTAGTGTTTAAGGCTAGTTTGTCAATTGTTACAATCTTTACTTCAAGAGGAAACTTGATGATGCGAAATATCAAAGAGGCCATTTCCATCATATCATGAGTCCAATTTATTCCTAATAACAAATTGTAATCACGTGAGGAATCAATTACTTCCACATCCACTTTGAATACTTTTACCCCCAGCTCTATAGGAAAAGCCGAGATAAACCCCTGATATTGAAAAAGATGCCCATGAAAAGCTTTCAGAATGGTGACAGAAGGAACTAAGTTAGGTGATCCTAATCCTTCCAACATGATAAAGACATGAAGCATGTTGAGGCACCCTTGTCTAAAACTATCTCATGAATCTTGGTGTATCTAGATATAACTTGAATATGAAAAGCAACATGGTAGGGTAAATTAGGCTTCCAATTATCAAAATCGAAAGTAACCGCTTGACTATCTACAAGATCGAGAGACCCTAAAGATGACAGTAATATATTTCTTTGAGTTGGACAAGTCTTGAGGACCTCAAGTGTAGACATCGCACAAGGAACCTGAGCCAAATATTCAACTATGTTATAACTATGTGCAACACATGCATTATGATTAAATTCTTCTTTCTTAATAACACCTTTTGGTATTCGAGGCATCGTATCATTAACAGGCTTCTCTATATGCAAAGAATTGTCATAATTAGCATTAATGGGTTCTTTACCTTTGAATATAGACGAATTAGTTTCATAATTATTATTTCTAGTCTGGAGATACAAATCTCGTTTACACATGAAATATTCTCATGGGACTAAAGTACCCACTTGAGAAGAGGCTCCCTGATTTCCCCCTTGGGAGGCTACTGGGTTTTGGTGGGAACCAACGACCCTTTGTTACTGATGTTAAGGAAATGGATTGGTTAATACTACAGTCTGGGAGGACCCTTCCTACTAGGACAACATCTTTTGTGCCATCTCCATCTTAGGGAATTTATAAGTTAGATGATCCTCCCTGCATAACAAGCGAGGGAATTTCATCTTAGATTTTTCATTATTTGCCCCACCATCATTAGTGTTATTTGCATTGTCTATCCCATTATTCCCATTTTTCTTATTCTTATTTTTCCTCCATCTAGGTTGTTGGTTCCCTTGAGAGTTCAGTACTGATAAAACATCAGAAGGAGGGTTAGGTTTAAGGGTTTGTGTGTTATTTTGACCAGTTGCTGGTGAATTTTGACTTAAAAAGTTGTTACCCGGGCTAACTAGATTGTTCTCAACTGCACCGATCACACTATCTACATGAGGTGTCGAAATAGGTTTCATTGGGTCAACTTCTTCTCTAGGAGCAAAGGGAAGAGTATCATATAGCATCCTGGATTGGGAATAAACCAAGACCAATTGTTTGGATTTAATAATAGAATGATCTTCAGTCTGAACCCCAAAAAGAGCAACATATTTTGTGATAACATGTTGCAATGAATTAATGAACAAACAGTAAGGAATTCATCAAGTATCTTAGACTTTATTATCCTACGCTTCCTACTCCATTCATGAATGTGGTCAGAGATATGAGTAGATTTATCCTGACAAAAGGATGTTAACAAATCGGTTCTAGTTTCATACCATACTATGAGCTGAAAGTGGTTAATAAATTCCATCGCAACTGCATTAAAGTTTTGAAAAGAGGCTCGTGGTAATTGAACATACCATTTTGGTGCTACACCAGTTAGATGGGTCTTGCATGAAATAATTGCATGAACATCATAGATGAAAAGTCATCACATGGTTAGATGGGTCTTGCTTGGGTTTACCTTCAAACTTAGGAATTTCTTAAGGAATTTTTTTGGGTAGGGTTTGCCATCTTGGGTCATGTAACACTGGATCATTAGTAAATTTTGTAAGATTGGGAAAATTCAAAGTAGCCAAAAATTGAAACTTTGTCTAAGCCATTGAATTCCACGTTTCGGGAGCATTAGCTACCCATTGTTTGGTGTTGAAATGTGGTTGTCCTGGAATATATGGATTTTTCAGGATTTGTGAAAAGTGGATTGACATGTGGTTGTCTCAAAATATATCGATTTCCAGGATTTTTGAAAAGTGGATTGACATGTGGTTGTCCCGAAATATATGGATTTCTAGGATTTGTAAAAAGTGGATTAGGTTTTCCAAATTTCTAACCAAAGTGATGTTGACATGAAGGCTAGAATGTTTCAACAGTCCCTCCCATCTCTCCTAAATGTTGGCTACCTTGTAAGACAATTTTCATAACAGGGTTAGCCATATTAGAGCCTACCACCCCTGAAAAGGGATATTCCCATGAGTGACGTTTCCCCCCCATGGAAATCCAGTACTGGTTCCCTCTTGTATAAGTGGAATACCTTGAAATATATTCTAACCAATAGGGATTCCTGAACTCATACCTCCAACATATTGGAAAGGTAGACTTAACTGGGGTAAGGTAGAATTAGAAACAACTCCGGTGAAGGGTGGGTTAGACATAAACATTCATCCATTGTAGGGTGGGATAGTATGGAAAGGGATAGATGGATCACTGCCTGAAGCAATGGTCAAAGCTGAACTAGGAGGAATGGTGGCAGTCATAGGTTGATATCCTAAAAATGAAAATCCAAAGGAGAAAGGGTTTGAACTCACTTGAGTTAATGAACTAGTACTAGTAAGTATCATTGAGGATGGTAGAAACAAACCTGATCCTATTATGGATTCCCATAGGGAAAGTACTAACTGAAGTAGACATGTCCCTTGAAGTATTTATATAACTTCTCCTTAGTATCTCTCAAGTGTCCTTCATTAGAATCACTCTCAGAATCACCTAACCTAGAAATTTTTTCTTCTACTAGTTGTTTTTTTATGTTCTTGGTTTTCCTCTTCTTCCCCTTGAGGGGGTGGATTAGTGTAATCCAGTCTATGGCTCAGTGTAAGGACTTCCTTATGTCCAGGATATTGTCCTCGAATCCTTATGGATCTATGAGGAGGTTGAATGGCCATGGTGGCTCGTAGAAGACACTAAGAATAAACTTGTGACAAAAAGTAAAAATCAAACATCACACACTAAAAAGTTCCCGAATAATGTCAAACATGAAATCAACTCTCACACTGAAAGAGTTGTTGGATACAAGCACAATCCAATGAAGAGTGAGGTATGATCTCCCAAATATCATCTTGGGATGACGAGGGCCCAATTCTAATTAGTGAATATATGAGAGTAGTTACCAAGGTTGGGCGTGTTTCCCTTCTTGGTGCAAGTGCTTTCCCACATAAATATTTAAAACACCCTCCAAGGGTACTAATGCTCCAATCACAACGTCTACTCAACGTGGTCATAGAAAATTTTCTACTAGAACCTATGTATGAACCTAAGGACAAGATTATATGGCTACCAATCCAAATACATCATACGGGGGAAGAGTCACAGGTTCGAATCATGTGTACAGGAAGGGTAGATAAGCCTGAAACAATGCAATAGCAACCTCTACTGTTGAAATTCCCCGTACACATAAATTTCCTGGTATCTGCTCGATTGAGAATTGGAGGGATCTGTCCGTAAATCAACCTCACACGACCTTGTGCTTGACTCTTGCGGTCGAGGAGCTTCCCGACCATACTTATTACAAGATTGGGTTTCCTCCCTTACGAATTACACCTAATTTTTGACAAGTTCGAGTGATCATGGAGGAGTTAAGTCACAACTCCCTACCTCCAGAATCCTACCTAAGCTATTTGGTGTGTTTCTAAACTAGAAGAAAACATAAAATTCATAATCTCAGGATATTGATTGCTTGCTTGAAATGTACTTTCAAAAACGTTTTAAGAGAAGAAAATAAGTGCAGCTAAAGAAATATATCCTTTAACAGAAATATGAAGCACTAACTCACCACAAACATGCACTTCTCACTCTCAATTTCTTTCCAATGCAAGTCCTAAAGATATGATTCGGAATGCATATGGAAATTTTTCCTATCTAATGCAATTGTTTGGTCTTTTTGAATGCAAAGGTAAAAATCCAAAGTTTAATATGCAAAATCAATCCTAAAACCTAAGCGTGCACTTCCAAAACAACTTACTACGCAAAATAAATTTTGCTTTGTTTTACAACATGAAACAATCCCAAATCCTTTAAGGCACTCACAAAGCTTCCCACTAACTTTAAATATTAACCAAATTTTTATCCTTTTTCAAGATGAGAACAAAAACTAAACTCAAAGTAACACACTACTCAAAGCAAATGCAAAACCTTTCTAATCTTCTTATCAAACAGTGAAAGTAACCATAAATCCTAGGATTCCACTGATGTAAGCATGCCAAAATTGGGAAAAGTATACAATAAATAATTTTAGACCCAACCAAAGTGAAGGACCTACAAGCAAATATGGTTTGGTAAATCCAGGTCTACACACAATCAGTGCAATCAAGGTCCTAAACAAAAAAAGTAACACTTGAGCGTCCACTCCCAAGGAAGATCAAAAACACAAAAAAGGACAAGTACCCTACCAAAAGAGGATTTTTAACTCAAATAGGTACAAATTGATTCAAATACCCTCAATAGGTTCCAAACTAATCAAATAAGGACAATTAGGTAGGTTTAGTTAGATCCAAATTCGGTCAAAAGACACCAAATTGGTTCAAAAAGTTCCAACTTGGGCATGGGGGAATTCACATCATAAACAACACAAGTTTCCATGCAATAGGTTGAAAATTGAGTGAGAAATTTTCCCGTGATATACATGTTTATGTGAGGGTAGAATGTGGATTTGGTCACTCACAAGGTTTTGAATGAAGGTTGTGCAATAGGGTGTCGATCTTATGCCTCAGTTACCATTAGTTTCTTCATAGGATAAGGGTGAATCGAGTTAACGTGGTCTCAATCGTTGTATAAAGTCCCCACTACAGGAAAAGTTCAATTTGAAGGGCATGTGTATGATCATGGCACCCTTGATAGAACCTTCATAAATTCTATGTGAAGGGAATGTGTATGGCCATGGAACCATTGATAGAACCTTGGTTAATCCTATTTGAAGGGCATGTGTATTACCATGGCACCCTTGATAGAACCTAGGTGAATTCTATTTGAAGGGCATGTGTATGACCATGGAACCCTTGATATAACCTTGATAAAATCACATTAGAATATATATATTATAAAATGGATCTAGTGCAAAATAATATACAAAATGAATAAATAATGAAATTGATAAAAATATCTCCATGCTAGGAATAAATAATGAATTAATAAAAACATGTGCATGCTATGAATAATTAATAAATTAATTTAAAATAAGAACATGTGCAAGAAATTATTTAAAGGGGACATAAACCAAAAGACTCCCTTTAATTAAAGAGAATAAAATAAGAAAATCAATTAAGGGAGAGCACACAAAGTTGTTCTCCAAAACTGTTGCAATGAGGCCACGCTAGCGGGGAAAAAATAAACCCACGCACGCACCTAAGGTAGCGTGCACACACTATTGGGTTTTCTATCGAACCAGAGCATGTGCGTGTTCCTAGCGCATGCACGTTCCTAGCATGCGCGCGTTCCTAGCTCATGTGTGTTCCTGTTAACGTATTAAAAAAAAACAATTTTTTTTCATTGTTTCCATTCCGGCCGAACGTGAATCAGCCACTGCGTGCACGGAGCTACAGCCAACCAAGTGCACCACTCCCACTCAAAACCCATCTTCATCCATCCACCAATTGCATTGGATAGGTAAATGCCATTATTTTTTTCATTTCATTCATTTTTTTGTCATTTTATTCATTGTTTTTGTCATTTTATTTATTTTTGTTTGTTTAATAAATTTTTAATAATCCCCAAATTATTAAAATAGTAGATAATTTTTCAATTGTAGAGTGTAAGTCCACACAATGAACGAACAAAATGTTAACATGGAGTCTGGTGGAACCAATGAAAACCCTCAACAAAATCCAGATGCTTAGGAAAATACAAACCCCCAACAAAATTTTGACCAAGATGACTTGAACCATTTTGTAAATGGCATGAGAGTGCACACTCGAGAACTAAGAAACATTGGGGAACCATCGCGAGTGTCCCTTTCCACCTCAATTGAGAGCTCAATTGACTCCATCATCCATGCACATCGCCAATTGACTGACATGACTGAATATAGAGCTAGGATCTGGGAGTATTATTCCACGGGCATTTCCAAGGCTAAAATAAAATATTTAAATATTACAAAGGCCCAATTGTACAGTATGTTCACCGATCCAAGAACACAACAACCACCGAACATTAAAAATCCACATGTTTGCGTGGATTGGTGTTATTTCCAACTGTTAACACCAAAACTGACCCCCAATGCCGAAAGAGGGTAATCTTGGGTAACTACTAAACAATCTTTGGTTTACGCTTCTGATCAAACGTAAATAGAGAGGGCTCTCTCTATAAAATCATAGAATACTAAAAATCCTCAAAGGTGTCAACAGTGAAAACATACACCAGCATTCATGGCTAAGATATTCAATTACAACAATTATACAAAAGATTAGATTTCTGGTGGGAATGAAAAGGATTCAAGAAATATCTGGCTGAAAAACGCATGAATTTCATTTGGGAAATGGAGTCACATTTAACAAGTTTTGAAAGCAATATTCACAAAGATTCTGCAAACGCATTCACAAGGGCGAGGTAGCAAGTAGCTAGTAGTCAAAGAGCTTTAATTTGTGGAACAGAAGAGAAAAGAAACAGTCCATCAATGCAAGGCATCTAACAAGGATGAATCCTACATCAACTTTAGCAGAATATATTTGGTAAAATACTTGGAATAAGCTAAGTAGAGCATAATCTCTATGAATTCTACTTAACTATTACCCTGATCTAAGCATGAAGGAAATAACACATAATGGAATAACAAAGAGAGAAACAAATTTGCACATGGGAAAAGAAAGATACAGACTACCAGACTGATTACACAAGAATCCTTGTCAAAACGCAGGCTTCAGCTCTACAATTTATTCAAGAAAATGTTTCAGAACAGAGCAAAGCCCTCCCAAGGCCTCAACGACTTGATTTTCCAACCTATTCTTCATCTATTACATTCAATTTAAAGATTTGTTTGGCCCTAGGGTCAAGCTATCTCAGTAAGAAGATGTTACAACAACGTTTGACACCTATACAGAGAGATTCAACGACTTAAGAGTCGGTTTCAACAAATCTTGAACTGTTTTGGCCGCGGATAGCTGAAAAATGCTTCTCGGTGCGACACCTGTATATCCCAAACGGCGATAATTTGTAAAAAATGAGAGAGGTTTTTGTATATTGGTCCATTCTAAAGAAAAATGTCTTTCAGTTTCCCCAGATTCGCCTTCAGCTGGCCAAGATCTGCCCCGGAAAATGATGACTCACGCAGAAAATGCGAAAACTAGAAAATTTCACTCTGCAAAACCCTTCACTTCTCTTAAACTGTACCACTTGTACAGATTTTGAGACAGGTTATTGGAGACGGGGCCGTACTGGAGATAAACCTCTCTCGGTTTCCCGAAATTCCTTCTGGTTTGGTCGAAACAGCTGCTGCAAAATGATGACTAAAACAGTCATTTTCTGTGAAAAACCTCCAATGCCCTCACAAAAATCCCATTTTGTTTGATTTTGTCCCCTTTTGCGAGTTAAAATTCGAATTCATAGGGACCCTGGATCTCTTTAGCTCGTTGATCTGGGTCGTCCCTCACTACTTAGCATTATTATCTTTATTTCAACTTAGCTTTGGGGGCAAATGCTTGAAATTTATTTGATTTTCACCCTCATTGGGCATGTGGCATAAGGAATTGAGACCCCGCTTACTTCTTCATGGGTTCAGCTTCCTTCAATTACTTAGCACAAATATGGTGCTAACAACTGGGTCCAGCCGGGGATGCTATCCTCCCTGCGAGGTAGCAAAGAACCCGTAGACCAGGTGCCTGATCCATTGGGCGGCTCCCAAAATCGAACTGAAAGCTGCAATCTAACCTTGTTACCTGACCCTGCAATCCTTTCTGCTCTTGCAAGTGTACTCAGACTGTGACTGAAACAACCTCCTTTACATGGATACAAACTAGCCCGACTGCTGCTGACATCTAATACTCTTTATCATCAACACCAGTTTGCAGCAAATGGTCCCTCCTGCTTACTTTTGTGATGACTATTATGAAAAACGACCGGGACACTTGATATGACTAGAAACCCAGCAGAAAAATTACTGTTCAGACATTCATCTCTTTGATAACCTGGACACACAGTATTAGAGACAGGATCATTAAGCAACAACCAATGATTTTTATTTTTTTTATTTTTTTATGGAATGGGAAATAAGGAGAATAAGGAAGAATAGTAATAAGACCAACTCCGTGCTTCAATGGAATCCAAGCTCGCACTGTAACAAGGTCACCTTCTTGAATGCCTTCTTCACCTTCAACATCTATTGTTACTGAAGGCATTATGTCAAGAACTTACTTCCACATCATTTGCCTCTATGTCAGAAAAACCTGGAAAATATGATTTGTCACATGGCTCAAAATGCTGAAATATGTAACCACCCTTGCAAATCGAAAAACTGTAGGATTCTCTGCTGTAGGCTTGGTGAAGTTTGCGATCATTGGATTCACTAGTAACTGTCGGGTGCCAATTTGCAGCAAGCGATGATCTGAATATAGATAAACATCGGGATGCGAAACTTCAGCTGCGTCTATTATCTCAGACTTTTAGGCGAAGCAAGTTGGTCATAAATTTTCAGACTCCATGGTGTAATAGCATCCATTTGAAAATATTGCTTCACGGTCTCATAATTCTATTTCGCTTCCTAGATTTTCTGCTTTGCATATATAGTATTGTATATTCTCCATTCCAAATAGAGCCCCGAATCCGAGCCTGCCCCTTCCTTTTTTTTATTATTCCACACAACATCACAAGCAATGAAGAAGCTAACGCCATCATAGTGGAGAAACCTTGCTCAGGAGAGATAAGGAAATAGTGACAAATGACATTCACACTGTCATTATTTATAATTAATTCGGTGAAAGTGGTATCGCATGGCACTTGAATGGTATCCAAAACCATTTTTCCCTCATGCGATACTTCCAAAGGCTGACGCATGTACTCCACTTTTAGATATCGCAACCACTCATTTCATGTACTCCACTGGCAGTTAAATACTCGAACTTATTCCACGCTGTAGATTTATCTCTCCTTCATATCGTGGCAGTCGAGAGGCATGGTCTCTTTGAACTTGCTATTGAGCAGCCACAAAAAAAAATAATATGCATGGTCTGTCCTTGGGTGAGCAACAACCCTACGCAGCAGCCCTGCCTTCCTACCTTCTGCCCATTTTAATCGCAGATGATGCGATCAGCTTCTTTGTTGCAGGCAACGGTCCCTCCACTGCCACTTTGGCCCACCATCTTAACGCACCAGCAGAGCAAGCTACCATCCGGGAGCTTCCAGCGAGATACATACTAGGGCTGCAGCATCTGTCAACAGGAATCTATCCACCTCGGACATTCATTCTGAAACCAGGATACGCCCAGGCTCTACCAAATTCTGAAAATGCCGTCGTCGCCTTCAGCTCACATGAAGATCGAAGAACAATACCTCTTTTAGGCGCAGCTTGTAAATCCCGCAAAGAAACGACCCTGTCAGCTGGAAATCGTGGTTGTCTTTATGCAAAAATCATCCCAGTCAACGATCCAGCATGTTGTATATAATTCTCCTATGGCTATTGCCGGCTGCGCTTCAGGATCATCATCGCCACACAAGACTGCACACTTGGATTATCAATTAGAGCTTGAATTCGCCTTAGAATTTTCCAGGAAGAATGATAGGAAACCCGCTGCGAATCGTGCTTGAAGCATCATCAATTTTCCACACACGCAGCGGCTTGGAAGCAAAGGGTCGAATCCCTCCTGCCTATCACAATATGGACTTGATCCCATTTTGGAAGCTAGTGGACGGCTGAATGCCTTTCCCCATATTTTGAGAATGGTTAGAGTCGCACCACCTTCGATATCATTCGCTGAATTTTGTAGTAATAGGGGCGGATAGCAAGGGAGACCTCTGCGTTCGAGTATGTGACCGTATCAAGAGTAGCAAGTCTGAATGATTCTGCGCTGGAACCGGTTTGCTCCATCTGGGGCCTTCCATCTCAAAACTGTCGAGCGACCCTCTAGAAACTTTCCCAAGCCCTGCGTTTTCTTATCTTTAACTGCAGAGAACAATCCCACATGTAAGAAACAAATCAAACATATGACGTTTATATTGACGATATGTTTTCTCTTATAGTAAGTAGCAAACGAAGGGTATGATCTTGGGTGTAATGGCTTGCTTGGGCCATCCTGGACTCGGCGTTGGCTTCCATGACGAGCTTTGGATTCTGAAAGCTGGCGTTGGCTTCCATGACGAGCTTGGACTGGTACCCAAGCCTTTTGCTCCGCCTTCATTAATTTCACTTAGAAATTAAATTTGTTTATTGCTTTCATAAAAACTTTGGCTACATTTGAAATTCAAAACCCTTGAAAAACTTTGGCTACATTTGAAATTCAAAACCCTTGGATATATTGAAGTTGAAAGCATTATTTTGCAATTCTCACAAAAATTTATACCAAGCCGACATACGCCCAATAAAAGTCTATCTTTTCTTTTTATACCAAATTTTGAAGATATTTTTCCTATTTTTTTCAAAGTTTCTTTCCTTTGCCCATTTTTCTGAGATTTTTGGCCCAAATCCAAAAATTAAAAAGCCCTTTGCCTCCATGAAAGATCAGACCCTTCTCTATTTTGAATTGCAACCATCAATTGGACAGCATATTGAGATTTCTGAACTGAAATTTTGCACTGAAAAATACGCTATCTCCCCAAACTGAAAATCGAAGCTAACTGTACATGCTGCAAGCTGAAAATTGAAAAAGGTTGAATACTGAAACTGAACTGTACATTCAAAGACTGCATAAAGGGATGCTCACTGCGAGCTTATTCGGACTAGCTACCTACCCTACTTCATTGAAAAGTTAATGCTGAATCAAATGACACAAAAGTGCTAGTGAAGCCAATCCAGTAACCGGCCAGTTGCGTGGATCATGCTTACACTCTCTTTAAACAAACGAAAAACAAGCCACTCCAAACATCCACCGGTAATGAGCTTAGGTTCCATAAGTGCAAGAAAATTCATCTTCCCCTTAGACTGTAGTAATTTAGCATAAGGATCTTCAATAATTTTAAACATTACAATGTCATGAGATTTAGCAAAAATGCAATTACCTCTTTCAATTTGACCTACAAGAATACTTGGTTGTGGATCCATGAGGATGCACAGGGAATTGTGACCTTCTTCTACTTGAGTGCTGACTGTACCTCCCTCAAGCATGAGCAGCTCTGGTTCTTTCGTTGGCACATTATCTGTCTCATATTCATACTCCTTCATATTATAATCTAAAGCATCTTCAAACAACAAACCCTCTTCTAGATCATTAGATATGACAGTCCTATATTCTTGATGAAAGAAAATGGTATTTAATAGCTGATTTTCTTGTGGAGAATCCTCATCACAAATGGATTCCTTCAAATGATCATTATGACTGTCCTCATTTAAATTCAGATTTACATTTTCAAAAATACAGGAAGTTTTACTTACAGATCTTGAAGTGTGTGAACACTATAGATTTGTTTCAAGTGGGGTCATAACATGACCTTTCAAGAGTAGGTCTATTTCATCTTCAGACAAAGGAGAAATTTTAGAAGCACGGTGGAGGATCTGCTCATCTTTCGTATTTAATGAAAAATCAGCAGCATCAACTGAGACTTGATCTGCTTCTTGTGTTTTAAGACGAACCTCAATATGTTGTCCTTCAAGTGAATCAAAAAAGATAGGTTTCTCTAAACCAACAGCTTCTGAAATAATATGACATGGAATGGGATTGATCTGATCTTCTTCAGAAACACAAGATGATTGACAAAACCGAAAACATTTCTCATCCACCTCGGGAGAAAAGATATAAAGATCATCTATATGGTTATTGCTTTCTTTATTTTCAGCTGAGGGTGCTACTGTGTTTAGAGAGTTTTCCTGAATTTCATAATGTTGAAAAGGGGTTTCGTGCAAGGCTTCTATGATCTCATCATCCAAGAATTCATCATCTTTATAAACATGTTCCAAGTTCTAAATAAAACCGTCATAGCATACACAACAGTCTTTTACTAGCAACAATAATGGACAATATTTCTCAAAATATTCAAAGAATATTGTATGAAAATTCCTCAAGGAATATATACTAGCAGCCGACAACTGTTCATACCAGGACCTAGCTTTCCCCTCCAAGGAGGCCATAAACATTTTCATAAGACAATCTTCATGCCACTGAACTTTTATTTTACATACATGCATATGAAACTTGATTAAATGCAAAGCAACATTGTCTTCCTTTTCATTTCTGAATTTAGGTAAGCAGGTTTGCCAATCCACTTTAGGGATCTGATTTGGAAAACCAGGAATATGAGACCTACTTAAAGGAGCATACCTTCTTGACAATGAAGTCATCTTGAAACATCGAGGCTGCAAATTCTGATTTGAAGATTGAGGAGGCTAGCCTGTGAAAAAATGGGTTGCTTGGTTTCTTGAATGTGGAGTCGCCATGAGACCTTCAACATCTCAAATTCTGATATGGAGTCACTGATCCTCCCAGTGGAGTCACCTTCGCACTAGAAATATCCTGAGTGGAGTCGCCAGGTGAATGATACAACCTTCTTGATGTCTGCCTACTGTTCACCATCAGCATTCATATCTGAACTTTGTCGTTCTCCCAGGGATTGTGAAACAATCTCATTCCTCGGCAACGACGCTAATTTGTTAACACCAAAACTAACCCCCAAGGTTGAAAGAGGGTAATCTCGGGTAACTACTAACCAATATTTGGTTTACGCTTCTGATCAAACGTAAACAGAAAGGGCTCTCTCTTTAAACTCATAGAATACTGGAAATCCTCAAAGGTGTCAACAGTGAAAACATACACCAGCATTCACGGCTAAGATATTCAATTACAACAATTATATAGAAGATCAGATTTCTGCTGGGAACGAAAAGGATTCAAGAAATATTTGGATGAAAAACGCATGAATTTCATTTGGGCAATGGAGTCACATTTAACAAGTTTTGAAAGACATATTCACAAAGATTCTGCAAACGCATTCACAAGGGCGAGGTAGCAAGTAGTTAGTAGTCAAAGAGCTTTAATTTGTGGAGCAGAAGAGAAAAGAAATAGTCCATCAATGCAAGGTATATAACAAGGATGAATCCTACATCAACTTTAGTAGAATATATTTGGTGAAATACTTGGAATAAGCTAAGCAGAGCATAATCTCTATGAATTCTACTTAACTATTACCCTGATCCAAGCATGAAGGAAATAACATAGAATGGAATAACAAAGAGAGAAACACATTTGCACATGGGAAAAGAAAGATACAGACTACCAGACAGATTACACAAGAATCCTTGTCAAAACGCAGGCTTCAACTCTGCAATTTATTCAAGAAAATGTTTCAGAACAGAGTAGAGCTCTCCCAAGGCCTCAGCCACTTGATTTTCCAACCTATTCTTCATCTATTACATTCAATTTATAGATCTATTTTGCCCTAGGGTCGAGCTATCTCAGTAAGAAGTTGTTACAACAACATTTGACACCTATACAGAGAGATTCAATGACTTAAGAGTCGGTTTCAACAAAGCTTGAACAGTTTTGGCCATGGATAGCTGAAAAATGCCTCTCGGTGTGATGACTGTATATCCGAAACGATGATAGCTGTGTAAAAACTGAGAGAGGTTTTTGTATATTGGTCCATTCTGAAGAAAATACTCTTTCAGTTTCCCCAGATTCGCTTCTAGCTGGCGAGGATATGCCTCAAAAAAGCACGACTCACGCAGAAAACGCAAAAACTGGAAAATTGTCCTCTGCAAAATCCTTTGATTGTCTTAAACCGTGACACCTGTGGAGATTCTGAGAGAGGTTATTGGATATGGGCCCGTGATGGAGATAAAATTCTCTCAGTTTCCTGAAACTCCTTCTGGTTTTTTCCGAAACAACTGTTGCAAAATGATGACTAAAACAGTCATTTTCAGTGAAAAATCCCTAATGCCCTCACAAAAATCCCATTTAGTTTGATTTTGTCCCATTTTGTGAGTTAAAATTTGAATTCATAGGGACCATGGATCTCTTTAACTCGTTGATCTAGGCCATCCCTCACTACTTAGCATTATTATCTTTATTTCATCTTAGCTTTGGGGGCAAATGCTTGAAATTTATTTGATTTTCACCCTCATTGGGCATGTGGCATAAGGAATTGAGACCCCGCTTACTTCTCCATGGGTTCGGCTTCCTTCAATTACTTAGCACAAATATGGTGCTAACACCAACCATGGAGGGACAATTGGATGCATAGGTGGTTCATGGATTATGATAAACCTCCCTGCAATAATAGGGAGGTTCCATAGTACTTCCTTTGGAAACTGTGGAATGAATTTTCCCTCGGTTTACATGTCAACTATTTTGACATAACCGAGTTCCAGGGTGTTGGGCGTGGCTCTGCCCAAGATCGACCTGCTACTAGGAGGAACACACTGAGAGCGCCACCATCTCCTAGGAGCGAGCCCAACCCCTCTCCCCAGTTGCCTCAGTTACCCCACAAACTTGATCAGATCGAGGATGCGATGAGGAGTGTTGCATAGGAACTACTTAGAGACACTTCCTTTGTAACAACTACTACAATGGAGACACAGGCTGACCCTGATAGAGATGCAGGTGGAGGACCTTCAGGATAGACCTGTCACCGGTGGTAGCCATGTTGGGCCTTCTAGTTCTACAGGGACAATGCCACATCTTTGTCCCCATTGTGGGCACACTTTCCCTGGACCGATCGAGGTTTGTTATATGGATTATGTTAGCACTTTTTAATGTGTTTTCAATCATCACTTGATAATTTGTAAAGGAATTTTAAATTATGTGTGCTTGACTTAAACTATTATTTCAATGTATAGTTATTTAGAGTTGACATGCTGTCATGGGAGAACGCAACATCTCCCAACCTAGATGCAGTAATGGCAGCTGCAACTGTGATTGTGGCACCTCACACAGAGGTATTTTTAGTACCCCACACAATATTGTTATTACTTATGGCATATCTATTTTAATGTATTTATATTTATGACATACATGATGATAGTTCGTACAATATTTTTTAATATTTTCATTGACTGAATAATTACTGGTTTAATATGTTTATAACGTGCATGCGTTTTGGTGTCCACAGATATGCACGTAGTATGATGACTGGCCATCTCCGCCACGGATCAGCAGATCACCATATACACAGGTACAATGTGTAGTTAAAAGCACGCTTTTAATTTGAAATGTCATGACATACTATGGTTTAATTTTTTGTATTTACTAAAGATATTATAAATTTGTATGCAGGGGCCTCCAACAGCTGCGGGCCTCTTTAGTCCCATGTTTCCACCCTCTCCCATGATTCGCCCCCCTCGCCTCCATCGATACCCCTCCCTCTGTCCAACCCTTCCATTCCATCCACTCTCCCCTCTCCGTCCATACTCCCCCCTCCGTCCATCCTCCCCCATTCATCCACGCCCAATCATCTATACATCCTCCCCCATTCATCCACACCCCCCCCCCCCTCGTTTATCCATCCTCCCCCTTTTATCCACAACCTCCCCTTCCATCCAGCTTCTCCCCTTCATCCACAAGCTCCCTTATATCCATCCTCCTCCCTCTATCCAAGACCGACCTCCCATTCACCATACCTCAACATCCCCCCTAGTCCTTTTAGGTCGATACCCCCTATTTTCAAGCCAGTAGTGCTTTATCGTCCACGATGTCCTCGTCCACCCCATACCACCATGTCCTCTTCCACCACATCATCGCCAGTTCCCGCCACTATTGTGGAAACTACTATTCCATCATCTTCCCATATGTCTATTGTGGTTGCACCCATAGTTCCTCCATCTACATTTGTGCCCCCCCATGACTGCATCAGAGCAGGTTGTCCAGCCAACTACTCCACCTACTAGCCTAGAAGCTCAACCATGTCCATTGTCGGAGGTGTTCATGGTGAGAATCAAGTTAATTTATGAAATTTTTTTGATGCATTAACCAAGATTAATTTAAGCAATTATTATTTTTCAATGAAATGATTGTCGTAAATGTTGTAGGGTGGAATTGTTGAGATGCTCAACAGATCCAGGACACCTGCTTCTTGTCTCCCACTCACATCAGCGGTGAGTTACTTAAGATTTGAATTGTATATTCATTTTATAAATGTGGTAAATGTTACAAATGCTTGAAACTAATGGTACCTTATATCATTTGTTTCAGAGTATGGAGAGATGGACTACTGCTAGACAGAAGAAGACCCGAGGTAGCAATAGCTCCAAGAAGAGAAAGATCGATTTTGGAGATACACCAAGGAATAACCAGGGTGGTCACAATGCTTGACACGCCATGTTATCTACATTACCCATGATGTGGCACCTTTGGGCACTAGTTTCCGTGTACTTTGTATCTACGTCACGGGTTTCCATGTATTTTGGATCTACGGCACGAGTTGTCGGATTTTGTATAGGGAAATAGTTGCCATGTATTTTGGATCTACGACACGAGTTGTCGGATTTTGTATAGGGCACGAGTTGCCATCCTATGTACATTGGGAACCATGTTCCACTATTCGCGTGAAAATTTATATATTTGTTCGAGTTTTGTTCCACTATGGTTTTATCTCATGGATCTATATATAGTTTTGTTCGAGTTTTGTTCTACATATGTGTATAATGATTTGGATTCAAATGTATGTCATGACAATTTTGGATGAAATCTAGAGCAATAGGGTTTTTATTTCAACGACAACAATTATTAAGGCCAATATTTCAAACAAGATGTAATTTTCACCCTGAATAAAAATGAAGGTGATTTTGGGAGGACCATTTTTTTATTCGGAGATCAAGTTCACTTGAATCCAAGACAAGTTCTCTCACAACTAAGTTAATATTCTGACTACATAGTACTCTAGGCAACTCATCCAACCATAAAAAATCATAGCACTTTCTTCCACTACCCTACTTAACACAATGAATATATGCTCTTTCTCTACTCAATAATCCCTTAGGGATATTGTTCCCTTACAATGGTCTTTAGTATAGGTAGAAACAATCAAATCCAATACGTTATTTTAGGAAATAACTAGATAAAGAATACAACTTGTTTCCTAAGCAACCAATGAGAAACATTAACCAATAGGTGAAGAATTTCTACATTTCCTAAGCTTTAATATGTTCATCTACAACCCCTCTCGCTCTCCCCCAACCTCTACAAATTCCTCTTTTACACTACTAATTCATTCATTTTCAAATTTGGTTAATGAGTAACAAATATAGAGAATACAACATGAGGAGCGGAGAGTGTGAACTTGAGAATTGGAGAATAATGGGATAATGATACCCAATGAGGTAGGAGAATGAAGTACTCCTCACACTTCTACAAACTATTTTTACTTTTCCCAAGCTTGCATAACTACACAAGGTAGACTTCCTCACCAACTTCCACTTGAATTTATGATTGGATTCACAGGTAAAGGAAGTGGATGAACTTTATTGAAGGAACATGATGAAAAGGTGGGAGTTCTTAGAATGAAAATTGGTAATGGACGATTAATTTCTATAAGATCCCTCTATGTTTCTACTCTAGTGGAATCACAACCCATTTTGTGGTCTTTGAAACCATCTTTGATTGGTATATATTGAATTCTAACATTAATATTTTCATAGCTTTGAGTTCATCGTGGTAATCCTACCACATCATTCATACAAGTGTATTTACAACATCTACATGACTAGCCATTCATTAGTCGAGGCTTGGCCCTGAGATGCATATTTACAACATTTACACATGGTGTCATTTATTTTAGTTTACATGGAGCAAACCCATTTACGATATATACACAATTTGATCAACACATTCCATTTGTCAAAAACAAGGTATTAGATGAATCTCCTCCGCTTTGGAATAACATTGGTTTCAATGCAGCTTGAGATCAAAACCAAACTAGGTACACCTTTTTCATGGCATCCTCTATTTCCCACATAACATCATTGGGCCAAAGTGCTTCCAATTCACCTTTACCTATTCATTAAGAACATGAATTTTTTATTTTATTTTTAAATGGTGGAATCACATACAATCGATAACATAACTATTAACTCATTTTAATAGGTCACGGGATTACCCCATAAACAATTAGTAAAATTGATGCTCTTGCATGAGAGAGGCCATGAGTTGGATGACAGGTGGAAATTCAAATATGGAATAAATCATTTGTCATCCACCATCAACCTAATGCACTTTGTCTCATTGTCACTGTCACCATATCTATCCTCACGTCCATTATTACCATCGTCATCATTGTGCTCATTGTCACCATTGTCGCCATCATGCTCATTGGAGTCTAGGCCATTTAGCCTCTTTGTTTATTGTGAAGAGCCATCCACAAGAAACATCGGATTTTTAATGGCACCTCCCATTGCCAAACAGAACTATGCCACCACTGATGTGTACGGTAAGTGGAAGAGTCGGCAATATACCAATAAGCATGACAAGTTTGTAATACTTATCTTTAAAATAACACTTGCAGCATTCATGATAATTTTTTCTTAATCATATAAGGATCTAGATTTTGATTTAAAAAATTAAATTTGATTTAAAAAATTATTTAATTTTAGAGATTGAAAAAGAATTAAGTTTAATATTTTCAAAAAAATAATTAGTTGGTTTTATTAAAAAGTTAAAATAAATATATATATTTGTTTCAAGAGAAAAAAAATACCATTTTCTCGATATTATTGTGAATCAAAGAAAATGTGAAAGTTACATCAAGTCCAATCTAGCTTCAGACCCCCGCCAAAACTAGTTACAATCTCATCCATACTAGGCAATACATTAGTACTGATAATAATAACTACATATAATCTGCATAAATTATATTAATATCCAACCAGCAAAAATTTTGGAGAAATACTCAGCAAAACCCTATTTTCCAAAATGGACCTACAAGATGAGACTAGGCGAGAGGGACACCCCTAGCACTATTTCGATGTCCTGAATCCAACGAAGTCGACGGTTTGTCGATCCGAGCCACGGTCGTCATTCTATGGCTCATTCTGTTTCGCATCCCAAAGGCCTTTAGGGACACCTGCTAGATACCTACCGGGGGCACATAATTCCAACCATGCAACAAAAATGGGTTCTGGGGAGTCCAGCAAGTGTGTCTAGGAAGGTTCCAGCTAGGAACACTAGCCATAAGTCCCCGGTCAATGATTTTGCAAAGTTGATCCCAATGTGCAAAAATTGCACACTCCCTTACTCAACAAAACCCTAGTTTCCAAAAGGGACCTACAAGATAACCCATGGGCCATGGGACCAGAGGAGAGGGGCACCCCTAGCACTATCTCGATGTCCTAAGTCCAATGGAGTCAACGGTTTGTCGATCTGAGCTACGCTTGTCATTCTATGGCTCGTTCCGTCTCGCATCCAAAAGGCATTCAGGGACACCTGCTGGATACCTATCAGGGGCATAGAATTCCAACCGTGCAACAAAAATGGGTTATAGGGAGTCTTGCAAGTGTGTCTAGGAAGGTTCCAGCTGTGAACACTAGCCATACATGCTCGGTCGATGATTTTGCAAGTTTGACCCCAATGTGCAAAAATTGCACACTCCCTTACTGAGCAAAACCCTAGTTTCCAAAATGGACCTACAAGATGACACCTGGGCCATGGTATCAGAGGAGAGGCACATCCCTAGAACTATCCCAATGTCCTGAATCCAACGGATTCAATGGTTTATCTATCTGATCCACGGTCGTCATTCTATGGTTCCTTCCATCTCACATTCAAAAGGCCTTCAAGGACACCTGTTGGATACCTACTCGGGGCATAGAATTCCAACCGTGCAACAAAATTGAGTTTCGAGGAGTCCTACAAGTGTGTCTAGGAAGGTTCCAGTTGGGAATGCTAGCCATAAGTTTCCAGTC
Source organism: Larix kaempferi (assembly GCA_027924585.1). Taxonomy (NCBI): domain Eukaryota; kingdom Viridiplantae; phylum Streptophyta; class Pinopsida; order Pinales; family Pinaceae; genus Larix; species Larix kaempferi. The sequence goes on along the minus strand of BSBM01001156.1, from coordinate 100,728 downwards.
GATGATTTTGCAAATTTGACCCCAATTTGCAAAAATTGCACACTCCCCTACTGAGAAAAACCCTAGTTTCCAAAATGGATCTACAAGATGACACATGGGCCATGGGACCGGAGGAGAGGGGCACCCCTAGCACTAGCCTGATGTCTTGGATTAGGCGGAGTCGATGTTTTGTCGATCTGAGCCATGGTCTTCATTTTATGGCTCATTGTGTCTTGCATCAAAAAGGCCTTCAGGGACACTTGCTGGATAAATACTGGGGCATAGAATTCCAAGCGTGCAACATAACCAAGTTCTAGGGAGTCTTGCGAGTCTATCTAGGAAGGTTCCAGCTGGGAACGCTAGCAATAAGTGCTTGGTCAACGATTTTGCAAATTTGACCACAATGTGCAAAACTTGCACACTCCCTTACTGAGCAAAACCCTAGTTTCGAAAATGGACCTACAAGATCACACCTAGGCCATGCGAGTGGAGGATATGGGCACCCCTAGCACTATCCCGATGTCATGAATCCAACGGAGTAGATGGTTTGTTGATCCAAGCCACGGTCGTCATTCTATGGCTCGTTCTGTCTCGCATCCAAAAGGCCTTTAGGGACACCTACTGGATACCTACCGGGGGAATATAATTATAATCGTGCAACAAAACCAGGTTCTGGGGAGTCCTGCAAGTGTGTCTAGGAAGGTTCCATTTGGGAACACTAGCCATAAGTGCCCAGACAACGATTTTGCAAATTTGACCCCAATGTGCAAAAATTGCACACTCCCTTACTCAGCAAAACCTTGGTTTCCAAAATGGACCTACAAGATGACACCTGGACTATGGGACCGATTGAGAGGGGCACCCCTAGTACTATCCCGATGTCTTGAATCCAATGGAGTTGACGGTTTGTCGATCTGAGCCACGGTCGTCATTCTATGGCTCATTCCGTTTCATATCCAAAAGGCCTTCACGGACACCTACTGGATACCTACCAGGGGCATAGAATTCCAACCGTGCAACAAAACTGGGTTTCAAGGAGTCTTGCAAGTTTGTATAGGAAGGTTCCAGCTGGGAACGCTAGCCATAAGTGCTTGGTCGTTGATTTTGCAAATTTGACCCCAATGTGCAAAAATTGCACACTCCCTTACTGAGCAAAACCCTAGTTTCCAAAATGGACCTACAATATGACACCTGGGCCATGGGACCGGAGGAGAGGGGCACCCCTAGCATTATCATGATGTCTCGAATCCAATGGAGTCGATGGTTTGCCAATCCGATCGACGGTCGTCATTTTATGGCTCGTTCTGTCTCGCATCCAAAAGGCCTTCAAGGAACCCTGTTGGATACCTACTGGGGGCATAGAATTCCAACCGTGCAACAAAACTAGGTTCCGGGGAGTCCTACAAGTTTGTCTAGGAAGGTTCCAGGGAACTCTAGCCATAAGTGCCTGATAGACAATTTTGCAAATTTGACCCCAATGTGCAAAAAATGCACACTCCCTTACTGAGCAAAACCCTGGTTCCAAAATGGACCTACAATACCACACCTGGGCCATGTGACCAGAGGAGAGGGGAACCCCTAGCACTATCCTGATGTCTTGAATCCAACAAAGTCGATGGTTTGTCGATCCGAGCCACAGTCACCATTCTATGGCTTGTTCCGTCTCCAAACAAACATCGTGTCACATTAGGCTAATCCTAGTTTCTCCTTTGATTATCCTGTTGTAATGGAAATCAATAGTGCATTTGGGAAACTTACCTTCAAGTCCTGGAAATGAACTTTGATCCACATGAATACATCTAGGAGTTCTTCATCATATGCTTAATAGTCGAGGCAAGGGAGTAGGAAAGGAAGTACAATTCTCGTCACCAGTTTGTTGTGGCCCTTCGTTCACAATTTGGTCCTGCAAGGGAGTGTGTTCGACATGTGTGTGCTCTTCTTGGGGATGTTGCCAATTAAAAACCTGTTCAACATCCATCCCTTCATACTTGACATCAAGCAAGATTTGATTGACTTCAACCACTTCGTTGTCGCTTGTTGATGGATCTAAGGCACTAACATCTTGATGTCTAGGGTTTTCCATGTACAACCTGGCCTTTTCTCTTATCTCATGGGCCTTTTCATGGGGTGGCTCCTTCCTTCTATAATTTCTTTTATTATTACATTTGTTTCCCATATTCAATATGTTTTTTAACAAATCAAAAATATCACCCCTTCAAGAATGAACATCAAATAAGATATTAAAACTCGATATGCATGATTATTAAAACTCGATGTAGCAATTGATTATGTACAACAACATCTACTGAGAATGTTTTCATATAATCCTAAAAGCTATTGAGAATGCCATAGATATAACAACAACATCACCTCTAGGAACTCAATTGGATATTATTGGATGGTGGTATGGGATGTTAGTAGGAGCACATTTCCTACAAAAGGAGAAGCTCCTACTCACTTCATTTTCATGTTTTGGATGAGGGAAAATAGCCCCAAAAGATTACTTGAGTTTGATTCTTTAGGTCTTTGTGTGAGTTGTTGTACTGAATTCATGAGGAATTCAACAAATGTTTGTGTACTAGATGGAGTTATGTGATTATGAAAGCTTATTGGTGGTGATGCAAGCCTGTTTTTTTTATAATCTTCATGAAAGGTTCAAAGCATTGCTTGGTGCATGTTGTAGTTTTTTTGTGGTAAGATGTTTTTATTGTCTATGTTGAATATTAAGAAGACTAAAATACATCTATCATACAATTCATGAAGAAAAACTAAAATAGATACAATTCAAACAAAGTGAATGAAGACTAAAATACATTTGACAAGAGGAAGAGGTCACCATACCTCAAGGATTATGATTTCTCTTTGCTTCAAATGTAAAATGCTATTTTGATGTATCCACTATATGTAACAAGAGTTCAAGTGTGTCCAAGCAGCATGAGAGTTCAATACAAGGAGCCAAATAGAGTCCAACTATTGTGTATTCAATCAAAGGATCCAAATAGAGCCCAACTGGTGTGTATTCAATCCAAAGAGCCAACTAGAGCCCCAACTCTTGTGTATTCTACCCAAATTGCCAAAGAAACACCAAATGGTGTTTGAATTCACTCCAAGATGCAAATAGCTGTCGGACTGTGCGTGAAAACAACAAAAACATATGTGGAATAAGAGAAAACATGTGGGAGAAGAGTGCGGGTTATTTTCTAAATTTTATGCTCAATAGGGACGCGCACGCACTAGTAGTGCATGCGCGCTAGATGCGTGTGAACACTAGATGCGCGTGTGCGCTCCTGTTGAATGTTAAATAGTTTGGTGGGTTATGTTTACTTCATTTATTTCCAAATAAATCGATATGTTTCAGTTTTTTCCAAGAGCCCCTCCCCCCAAAAGGCCTTTAGGCCCTCTTCTAAACATTAATCCCTAAGTGCATAAGTGCACAAGATGATGAGGAGGATGAGGGTGGTGACAATGAAGATGATCATGATGTGGATGAAGATGATAAAGATGATGATGTTGATGAATATCAAGATGATGGTGATGATGATGAAGATGTTGAAGATGATGATGAGGGTGATAATGATTATGATGATGGTGATGAAGAAGATGATGATGATGGAGATGTTGATGGGGAAGGAGCAGATGCCAATGATGATGAAGAGGAGGATGATGATGATGATGAGGATTATGATGATGATGATCATCATCATCATATTCATCATCATCATCATCATCTCCATCATCTCCATCATCATATGATGATGATGATGATCATCATCTTCATCTTCATCAGCATCATCTAAATTGTTTTCATCATCATATGGAGCTTCTCAAATTTTGGATATAAGGAGGATATAAGATGATGATGATGATGAGGATGATGGTGATGATGATGAAGATGTTGTTGTTGTTGTTGATGATGATTATGATGATGAAGATGATGGTGATGAAGATGATGATGATGAAGAAGATGATGATGATAGATATGTTGATGAGGAAACTAGAGATGACAATGAAGATGAAGATGTTGATGATGATGATGATGGTGATGATGATGAAGATGTTTATGATGATGGTGATGGTGATTAAGATGATGATGGTGATGAAGAAGAAGATGATGGTGATGAAGAAGAAGATAATGATGATGGAGATGTTGATGAGGAACCTAGATATGACAATAATGATGAAGATGTTGATGTTGATGATGATGATGATGGTGATGACCATGAAGATGTTGATGATGATGGTGATGGTGATGAAGATGATGATGATGATGATGAAGAAGATAATGATGATGGAGATGTTGATGATGATGAATATGATGGTGATGATGGTGATGATGATGAAAATGTTGATGATGATGATGGTGATGATGATGGGGATGAAGATGATGATGATGAAGAAGGTGATGATGATGGAGATGTTGATGAGAAACCTAGAGATGACAATGATGATGAAGATGTTGATGATGATGATAATGATGGTGATGATGATGAAAATTTTGATGATGATGGTGATCGTGATGAAGATGATGATCATGATGATCATGAAGATGATGCAGATGATGATGATGGAGATCTTGATGAGGAACCTAGAGATGACAATGATGATGAAGATGTTGATGATGATGATGGTGGTGGTGATGATGAAGATGTTGATGATGATGGGATGAATATGATGATGATGATGATGATGATGATGATGATGATGATGATGAAGATGATGATGATGGAGATGTTGATGATGATGATGATGATGGTGATGATGATGGTGATGATGATGGCGATGATGATGGTGATGATGATGAAGATGTTGATGATGATGATGATGGTGATGAAGATGACGATGATGAAGAAAATGATGATGATGGAGATGTTGATGAGGAACTAAGATATGACAATGATGATGACGGAAATGTTGATGATGATGATGATGGTGATGATGATGAAGATGTTGATGATGATGGTGATGGTGATGAAGATGATGATGATGATGAAGAAGAAGATGATGATGATGGAGATGTTGATGAGGAACCTAGAGATGACAATGATGATGAAGATGTTGATGATGATGATGATGGTGATGATGATGAAGATGTTGATGATGATGGTGATGGTGATGAAGATGATGAGGATGAGGATGAAGAAGATGATAATGATGGAGATGTTGATGAGGAACCTAGAGATGACAATGATGATGATGATGGTGATGATGATGAAGACGTTGATGATGATTGTGATGGTGATGAAGATGATGGTGATGAAGATGATGATGATGACGATGAATAAGATGATGATCATGGAGATGTTCATGAGGAACCTGTTAGAAAAACAGGATTGCAGAGCAATAACAATGAATAGAAATGCAAATATAATCAGACATAGACATTACAAGAGAGACACCAATATATCGTGGTTCACCCAAGATGGGCTACGTCCACAATGAAATTGCCTGTCCTTATTATTATACAGTCCAACAAAGTGAAGGAATACAACCTGCAGCACAACCCCTACACTTCCTCTTCACTGTCTCACAGTCTCTCTTCGTGATCTCATATATCTTTATAATGCATAATACCTAATATATCAACCCTAGCTGTGTTACAATGTATTTCTTTTATAAGGGAAATACAATGGGAAACCGCGGGATACCCAAAACCATGGGCCCGAAAACTGTTGGCAAAAAATGTTGAGACTCCCCCGGACCCCCTGGGGATCGTGCTAGGATCATAACAAAACCTGGGGTTCAAACATGA
>BSBM01001156.1:0-92500 GCA_027924585.1 Larix kaempferi | reverse complement strand
TAGTGCACTACAAATGAAATTGCACACACTTGTCAATCTTTGTGTGCAGATTATAACTATATATTTTTGGAATAGATTTGTTGTTGTTTTCTATTTTTTATTCATTTTTAACTACACTCATGTCAAATTTGTCAAAAACATAGGTGGTTTATTTAGCCTATAACTTTTGATTGGCTTACCTGTTTCGAGAACGGAAAAGAACTCGCACAAGAGTACAAGAATACCTACAAGCTAAAAATAATAATTTATTATTATTATTTTCACACCATGATATGGTGGACCAACACGTGACCATGATGTTTTAAGGCTTCACTGACTTTCATAATTTAAAAGATATATAAAATTAACTTTTAAAATTTTGGAAAAATAGCCCCGCACAAGATTCATCTGTTGCCTATGCCTCTACATATTTGTTTCCTCATAAATTGAAAATTTACATAACAAACAAGTGGACCAACAAGAACATGTGCATTATGTTTTAGAGAAAAAATAACATACCAATCTTAAAATAATGACATTTTCGGGTGGTTATACCGTGTTTCCGTAAATAAAAGTTATATATTCTGGAAGTTCATCCGTTTTTCTACATTTCATCTTTTCACACCTAATTCAATAAAAAATTGTAGGTACCTCTAATAATTCATTTTAATGATAATATTTATGTTTTTCCAGCATGTCATTGCAACTAACATGTCATAATTGGGTATACCTTGCACCAACCCTTAAAGGAATATTAAGACTCAAGTGCACACACACATGAACATGTAATAGAAACCTAAGAAACTCCATAAAAGAAATTCAAGGAGATGAGTGAGGATCATCTTTTTGGATCTTGAATATATTATATTTTTCCTCCTACGCAATGGTTGAGGATGGCTACAATGACTATTGGAGAGCTTAGCCCTTGGAAGTCATTAAAATTGGGAAGCTTGAAAGTGGAATGCACCACTTGCAATTATGATGATATTTGTATTCATCCATACAACCTTGTTATAGCTCGGGGATCCCTAGGGAATAAGAGTACCCATAGGGCCCATGCACGGTGGTCAGCTGGTGGACACGAGGATCTGCAATTTGGTCGATGTTCGCAAGAGCTCAATGAACACAATGCAAGTAGATTTGCAAGGGAACTATGGAAACTGACGCCAATAAGGAAGCGTAGTATTGAGGTGAGTATGATGTCATGTATTTCAATCTATGTATTTTCAATGATTATTATTGATGTTTATGTGATAAAATTGCATTTTCTTAAAGTATGCTAGTAGTTTTTTTAAAGTTCATTTGTTTATCCTATGAGGGTCCTTACAATTGGCTATCTCCTTCTTGTTAACTGATTTGGTGCCTTTTGTAGAATTATACTCTTGTTTTCATACCCCAATCTAGTTGAATCTATAGGCTCAAGGCCCACTTCCATTCATTTTTATTCTCATATGATTCTCGACATTTTTTTCAAATCGATCCACATTTCTTTTTATTCAACATCCACATCACCATGTAAGTTTATCTTCATTATACCACATGGGTTGTTGAATATTGTAACTTCTAAGAATATTATATTTGTACTTTATTATTTCGGAGATGTTTCATCTCTCCGAGGTGATTCTATTATGTATCCAGAGATGTTTATTCCTCCGTTGGATTGTGGTAACGAGGGTTATTAGATCCTCCATGTGGGGGTCGGCCCTGAGTTAACTAATAAGGGGTTATTAGACTCCCTTGGGAGAGGTCGGCCCCATTAAAGAAAAAGTTAGTCGGAAATCTAGTATAAGTAGAGGAGGATGCTCCTCACTTATCTCACACTTGCATAGCTTGGAAAGTAGCGCACTTGTGTTTGAGAGGTCTGCATAGGAGGTAGAGAAGGAGCCCTAGTCTTGGAGCACATCTTATATTTTGGTTGATCATCTTATTGAGGAAAGCTTTGTTGGGTTTTCTACCCCATGAGGGTTTCCCAGGGTAAAATCTCTGTCTATCTTGTGATTGTGTTTCTTTCAGTGATCTTGCTAGTCAAATTAGTTTAAACTTAACATGGTGTTAGAGCTAGCCTGAATAGAACATCTTTCACAAGGCAAAATTATCTTTCTCTCTCTCTCCCAAAATTAGGGTTTCTGCAAAAGTTAGTATTTTTTGATTTTGGTTGCATGGCTGAATATCCCTTCTCAAAATCAAAGTTTTGAGCCCTAGATCAAGATTTTTGGTTGGGTAGAACTCCAAGAAAGTCAAACCCTAGTTTGACCAAAAGTGCGATAAACCAGAAATTCTGTTACAGATGCGAAAAGTAAAAGGTTGAAGAAGCACATCTCCTAGTAAGTGTTACTCTATCTCTTGAAACTCCAATCTCTTGGACTCCCCCAAGAGAAGATGCCTCCAAGCACTAAGATTGAAGACAAGCTAGAAGGTATAGAGAATTTCTGTGCATGGAAATACAAAATTGGTCTCATTCTTGAAGAGAATGATCTTGCTCAATATATCAAGGATGAAGTTGCAAAACCCACTGAAGATGAAGCCAAAGAAAATCATAGTAAGGATCTAATTAGGGCAAAGAGAATCATTGTTGATTCTATCAAGGACCACTTGATTCCCTAAGTGGCATCCAAGAAGACCCCAAAGGAAATGTATGATGCCCTAGGAAGAATGTATGAAGGGAGGCACATCAATAGAAAGATGAACCTAAGAACTCAGTTAAAGAGTACCAAGATGCACAAAGGAGAATCCATTCAATACAACTTCTCAAGCATATCCCAAATCAAGGAACAACTAGATGCCATTGGAGATACTCTTGATGAAGATGAACTAGTGATGACTGCTCTAAATGGTATCACTAGACCTTGGGAGTCATTTATACAAACTATGTGTGCCAGAAAAGAAAGTATGAAGTTTGATGTACTATGGGAGGATTGTGTTCAAGAAGAAGCTAGGGTAGCCAACAGAGAAGCCCTTGTCAAGGAGGATGACCAAGCCTTGGATACACACACCAAAAGAGGAAGAAAGGGTCACTTCAAGAAAGTGGACCACAAGAAGTCTCAACCCTCTCATAGATTCAAAAGGAGAGGAGGAACAAACTCAGAAAGAAACCTCTCCACAGTCCAATGTTACAATTGTCTTAAACTAGGACACTTTTCTAGAGATTGTACTTCACCAGCAAAGAATAAGAAGTTTTCTCACAAAAGACATCATGCACATATGGCAGAAGATGATAGTGGAGAAGAAGAAGAAGAAGAAGAAGAAGAGGAAAGGCCTCGAAGGAAAAGATATAAAGTAAAGAAAGAAGATCCAGAAGAATATGTCCTATTTTCTGCACTCTCTGGATCTGTGTCACCTGGAGAAAATAGACGGCTCATTGATAGTGGTGCTTCAAAGCACATGACAGGTCAAAAGAAAACTCTCTCAAGACTTGAAGAAAAGACTTCTCCACAAAAGGTATCTCTAGGAGATGATTATCATTATCCCATCAAGGAATTGGTGAAGCAAGCTACAAGCTTGATTCTGGAACTCCTTTAAAGATGAAAGAAATTTTATATGTACTAGGTTTAAAGAAGGACCTACTTTCTATCTCATCCCTAGATAAGAAAGGATTTAGAATTGCATTTATTGATGGACAAGTACTTATGTGGCCCAAAGGAAAATCAATTGAGGATGCAATTGTTATTGGTGAAGTAGAAGGAGGTCTTTACAAACTCAAGGGTCACCGAGAAGTTTCTCTTGTCCATGAAACCACTAGCCCCAGTGAGCTATGGCATAGAAGGCTTGCTCACATTAATTACAAGGCCCTACCCTATGTGAGCAAGGTGGTCATAGGATTACCAGAATTGAAGATTGATCATAATGGCACATGCAAAGGATGTGAAAAAGGGAAGAATGTCAAGAACCCTTTTCCAAAGAGTGAAACAAAGACTAAGAACATTCTGGAGTTAATACATTTAGATGTATGTGGACCAATGCCCACCACATCCCTAAGTGGGTTTGAATACTATCTCACATTCATTGATGACTATTCAAGGAAGACTTGGATATAATTTCTAAAAGGAAAGAATGAAGTCTTTGGAAAATTCAAATAGTTCAAGGGCTTGATAGAAAATCAGTCAGAAAAGAAAATCAAGATTCTCAGAACAGATAATGGTGGAGAATATACTTCAAAGGAATTTGACGATTTTTGTAAGGAAGCTGGAATCAAGAGGGAACTAACCACTCCCTACAATCCCCAACAAAATGGGGTTGCTGAAAGAAAGAATAGAACCATCATAGAAGCTATAAAGACTATGATACATGACCAAGATCTACCCATGTATCTATGGGCTGAAGCAGCTAGGACAACAGTCTATGTACAAAATAGACTATCCCATAGTGCTCTTGAATTCAAGACTCCAGAAGAAGTGTTCACAGGAAAGAAGCCTAAGGTAAGTCATCTCAAAATATTTGGATGTCCAGTGTACATTCACATTCCAAAAGAAAAGAGAACCAAGTTGGATCCTTCTTGTAAGAAGGGAATATTTGTTGGATATTGTGAATCATCCAAATCTTTCAGAATTTACATACCAGGTTTTCATCATATGGAAATAAGTAGAGATGTAACATTTGATGAAGAAGCAGCTCTCAAGAAATCTAGGAAGTGCCAACTTGAAGAAGTCTATGAACACCTCCTAGAATCACAGAAGTTGTACCCATCCCTGAAGATGATGCACCCGAGGACCATGGCATGTTAGAACCACAAGAACCCCCCATTAAAAATCTATCTAGAAAAAGAAGGCCAGCATGGGCTAGAGACATTATTCAAGGAGCTGAAAAATATGGAGCTCTTGAAGGCTCCACTAGAGAAAGAAAGAAACCAAATCTAGTATCCAACTATGTGGCTTTGATGTCTGATCTTGTGGATCAACAACATACTAGCTATGAAGAGGCAGCCCAGAAGAAAGAGTGGGTAGAAGCAATGACAGAAGAATACCAATCAATAATGAAAAATGATGTTTGGGATATAGTTCCCAAAACAAAAGATAGAAGTGTGGTATCTTCCAAATGGATATTCAAGATAAAACATGCTGCAGATGGTAGCATTGAAAAATATAAGGCAAGATTTGTAGCCAGAGGATTCTCTCAGAAAGAGGGAATTGACTATGAAGAAACATTTGCACCAGTTGCTAGGTACACTTCAATTAGAAATATCATCGTACTTGCATCTATGATGAAGTGGAAATTACACCAGATAGATGTTAAGACAGCTTTCCTGAATGGTTTAATTGAAGAAAAAGTGTACATAGAACAACCAAAAGGATTTGAGGTTAAAGATGGGAGAACACATGTATGCAAGCTGAAAAAGGCTTTATATCGATTGAAGCAAGCTCCCAGAGCTTGGTACAGAAGGATTGACAATTTCTTAACAAGCATGGGCTTTACCAAGAGTAAAGCTGACCCTAATCTTTATCTCAAAGTTATGGATGATGAACCTGTTATACTATTATTGTATGTAGATGATCTATTTCTGACTAGAAATGAGAATCAAATTATTGAATGCAAGAAGAAGCTTTCTTCAGAATTCGAGATGAAAGATCTCGGATGAATGCACTACTTCTTAGGTCTAGAAGTATGGCAAGAACCAAAAAGAATCTTTCTAAATCAAGGTAAGTATGCTGTGGGGATTCTGAAAAGATTCGATATGTTGGAGTGTAAATCCATGGCCACTCTCGTGAACTCCAACTTGAAGTTATTAGTTGATGACTCATCAGAATTAGTGGATGTGAATCTATATAGACAAATCATTGGGTCATTGATGTATTTAACAAATACCAGACCAAACATATGCTTTGTTGTAAATAACTTGAGTCAGTATCTAGTAGAACCTAGAAAGGTCCACTTAATAGCTGCAAAGCATGTAATGAGGTATCTAAAGGGTACATTAGATTTTGGTCTATATTATCTTGGAAGTCATGAACTCGGATTACATTGTTACTCAGATTCTGATTGGGCAGGAAGTGTTTCAGACAGGAAGACTACATCAAGTGGATGTTATGGTCTTGGATCTGCCATGATCTCATGGTTCAATAAGAAACAATCTAGTGTGGCTCTCAATACTGCTGAAGCAGAATATATAGCTTCCTGCTCTGCTAGTTGTGAAGCAGTGTGGCTTCAGAAACTATTATCTGGATTGTTTGACTTACAGATGGATCCCACTGTGATCATGTGTGACAATCAAAGTTGTATTAAGATGACAGAAAATCCAGTGTTCCACGATAAGTCAAAACACATAGAGATCCGGTATTTTTATATACAAGATATGGTGTAGAGAGGAGCTATTAAGCTCGAGTATGTGAGCATTGAGGAACAAATTGCTGATATATTGACCAAACCTCTGTCTCGAGTGAAATTTGAGTATTTTCGAGACAAGCTTGGTGTGGTTCAAAAGGACCCTCCTCGAAAGGGGGAGTGATATAGTCATTGATGATGAGATTGCCCAGATCGACAGCAAGGTCGATGATGAGGATACCTATTTATTACACCTAGATATTTATATGTATGCTTAGGATACTTATATGTATACTTAGAATACTTATATTACTTATATTTGTGATATATGCACTTATACTGATGAGGATACTTGTATACATGTATTGATTAGGATACTTGTATTGATGATATGTATGCATGTATTGATGAGGATACTTGTATTGATGATGAGGATACTTGTATTGATGATATGTATACGTGTATTGATGAGGACACTCGTATTGATGATATATGTACTTGTACTGATGACGTACTAATGGTACTTGTGTTGATGAGGATACTGTGGGGATTGCATCATCCTTGAACATATGTTCTAAAAGGATCCGTAGACATATGTCTCCAAGAAAGAAGAGGGATTGCATCATCCTTGAACACATGTTTTAAAAGGATTCGTAGACAGTTGTCTCCAAGAATGAAGTCCTGAGTGGACAGGTGGGGATTGTATCTTCCCCGGACTTCAGTCCCAGATTTGATCCGTAGACAGTTTTCTCCGAGAATGAAGTCCTGAGTGGACAGGTGGGGATTGTATCTTCCCCGGACTTCGATCCCAGAATTGATCTGTAGATAGATGTCTCCGAGAATGAAGTCCTGAGTGGATAGGTGGGGATTGTATCTTCCCCGGACTTCGGTCCTAGAATTGATCCGTAGATAGATGTCTCCGAGAATTGAAGATAGGACTACATCGTCCCTGGACCTCGGTTGAAAAGGTACGTGATAGGACTGCATCATCCCTGGACCTTGGTTCAAAAGGTACATGAGAGGACTGCATCGTCTGTGAATAGTTGGTTCAAAAGGTACGTGACAGGATTACATCATCCCTGGACCTTGGTTCAAAAGGTACGTGAGAGGAATGCATTGTCCATTAATAGTTGGTTCAAAAGGTACGTGATAGGACTGCATCGTCCCTGAACCTCGGTTCAAAAGGTACGTGAGAGGAATGCATCGTCCGTGAATAGTTGGTTCAAAAGGTACATGATAGGACTGCATCGTCCCTAAACCTCAGTTCAAAAGGTACGTGAGAGGACTGCATCGACCGTGATCAGTTGGTTCAAAAGGTACGTGAGAGGATTGCATCGTCCGTGAATAGTTGGTTCAAAAGGTACGTGAGAGGACTGCATCATCCGTGAGGCTTTGGTTCAAAATGTACGTGATGGGATTGCATCATCCCTAGACATGAGAGTTGTCTTAAAGTGATATGGAATGATCCTCCTGGAAGTTTATCGGGATTGCATCGTCCCTAGACATGAGACTTATCTTAAAGTGATAATGAATGATCCTCCTGGAAGTTGATCGGGATTGCATCATACCTAGACATAAGACTTGTCTTAAAGTGATAAGGATTGATCATCCTGGAACTTGATCTGGATTGTATCATCCATGGACCAATGTCCTAAAGAGAGCAGGATTGATCATCCTATAATATGATCGTTTGTATTGCAGAGTATGTATGCTGATGAGCCATATGTTGTAGATGGAGATGATGATCCAGATGTTGTAGATCGAGATGGAGATGATGATCCAGATGCTGTAGATCGAGATGATGATCCAAATGTTGTAGATCGAGATGATGATCCAGATGCTATAGATCGAGATGATGATCCAGATGCTGTAGATCGAGATGATGATCCAGATGCTGTAGATCGAGGTGATGATCCAGATGTTGTAGATCGAGATGATGATCCAGATGCTGTAGATCGAGATGATGATCCAGATGCTGTAGATCGAGATGATGATCCAGATGCTATAGATCGAGATGATGATCCAGATGCTGATGATCGTGTGATGATGATGTTGATATTGATGTAGCTGTTCAGGTGCTGCAGAAGATGAAGACTCAATACTGATGATGATGATGTTCCAGTAACTGCTTGAGTTATTGATGATGATGTATTGAAGAAAGCTTCTGATGATTTATAGATGTATCATGTATGATGTAGTCGATGACTCCTTGCTCCTGCAGCTATTGTTATAATATCCTTCTCATTAAGGGGGAGGGTTGAATATTGTAACTTCTAAGAATATTATATTTGTACTTTATTATTCCGGAGATGTTTCATCCCTCCGAGGTGATTCTATTATGTATCCGGAGATGTTTATTCCTCTGTTGGATTGTGGTAACCAGGGTTATTAGATCCTCCATGTGGGGCTCGGCCCCGAGTTAATTAATTAGGGGTTATTAGACTCCCTTGGGAGAGGTCGGTCCCATTAGGGAAAAAGTCAGTCGAAAATCTAGTATAAGTAGAGGAGGATGCTCCTCACTTATCTCACACTTGCATAGCTCGGAAAGTAGCGCACTTGTGTTTGAGAGGTCTGCATAGGAGGTAAAGAAGGAGCCCTAGTATTGGAGCACATCTTGTATTTTGGTTGATCATCTTATTGAGGAAAGCTTTGCTGGGTTGTCTACCCCATGAGGGTTTCCCAGGGTAAAATATCTGTCTATCTTGTGATTATGTTTCTTTCAGTGATCTTGCTAGTCAAATTAGTTTAAACTTAACATGGTTTATTTGTGATGATTTTCTAATCTATTACCCACATGGAAATATGACTTTTAAAGGGAAACCCATATGGTTGTCTTGATTCTTTTCCTTTTTGTCATGATTTGATCACAGACAACAATATGTATGGATACCCTATCATGATAGGGAAGTTTTACTCTAGACATTTGGAAAAAATTTACATTATGTTAACGTCAATACTTGCATATTTATGTTTTAATCAATTTAGATTAACCCATGTTTACACACAAATAAGGGAAATGAATACTCCTTTCTTTTGATTATGATATTCAATTTGCACTCACCAGACATCTAGATGAATGAAAAATATTCAAGGGTTTTAAATAATTTCCTTAGAAGGTTTATCTTTTTGGAGTTCATTCACTCGTAGAGATTAAATAGGAGTACTGAACCACTTGTGTTCAAAGATATCTACTCGATCATTTCATAATCTAGTCGAAAAATCACCTTTTTTGCTTCCAAACCTCATTTATGTATATATCACTTAAAGAACACAACAAGAGGCCTAAATACTCTTTTCAGTTTGAGTATGACATTTAGCTTACACTCACAACTAACTTAATGAATAAAAAAATTAAAGGTTTTAAATACCTCCCTAGTCACACCATTTAACTAAATGCTGACCCATTCAAATCATCCTACTACGTATTCCTAACTAGATAAAATACTCTATCAAAGAGGGCACAAAAAAATTATGGTTAAGTTAGGATTGATTGGGCTAGGAATCTAGATAATGCCCACCAATCTTCATCATATGAAACAATATTGTATATTTACTTTTTGGGAATTTTTAAAACTCTTACATAAACAATGTTTGATCAAACATGGATAACTTCTCACAGTTCCAAAGGACACTTTACAGTTCAGGTTGAGTTGGTTGTTTTTTGCCACATGGAGACACCCATCTCTTTGTGGAGGTACTACTTGCCATTCAAGCCATAACCTCTTGTTAACACTTGAAATTGGTATCTTAGTAGAAAAACAATAGGATTTTAACAAGGTGGAATTTGTGGGATGTATTTCCACTTGAGTCATATTTTGTGGATATTGGATGTTTCCAATACTCCCAAACATAAACCAAATACCTCTCATTATAATTGATTCATTCACACCTTCACCAATCATCTTCGGTGACTTCATAACCATGCCATAAGAGTTCTATTAGAAGGCTCAATTACTATTTTTAAAGTAAGGATGATAAGTTAAGATAGGATCACATCATTTGTTTTCAAATTACAAGGAACCCGATATAAATGAGAAACATACACAATAAAAATATAAATGTATGCCCATTTAACATACACTACTGAACCATTTTTCAGTTTATATACATGACCATCATATTGTTGCATTTGTTGATTTTTAGTTAGTTCCTAGTTCTTGTACATTCTTCTATAAAATTTAACAGCATAATGGACCTGCTTCCGCCCAAATGTTTTTTGAGTCTTTAAAACCTCCTTCCCACCAATGGAAGAGTTTGAGTTATAACCGCTCCCATCTTCAGTGAGTAAGGCCACCAATTAACTTGTGCACATGTCCAAGAATAATTAGGTCTATTTTGTTTGGATATACCTTTCTCAACACTCCATATCAAGGGCCAATCCCTAGTCCTTTCACATTAAGTAGAAGAACTTGCCTAAAACAAATAATGGAAGTTCCCCCTCCAACAAATTTGTCTTTTATTACTATCCTAAATATCCATGATTTGTCTAAACTAATCAATGACCCTATCAAACATGACCTAGCTTGGCTGCAAATTTCGGTTAAGTTACTTTCAGGCAATCCAAATATTAGAGACAAACAAGGGGATGACCTATCCAACCATATGATTTCATTTCATATCTAATGCTAATCCAATGGAATATTTAATGACACAATCCACCTTATACTCTTTCAAAGAACCCTCACAAGTACAACTAAATGGCATGTCAATTTACTAGCTATCATGCATACCGCCTTTGGGTCTATAGCCGCTTCATTTTTAACTTAATTTCAACTCCTAGCTTGCCACAATATTGGGTTGGAGATTATTTTCGATCTTCAATTGAACACAACATCCATATTTCCAACAACATTCACGAGTGGCATCAAAGGCACGAACATTGTGTAAAATCAAAATTCAACCTGAAGTTTTATTGGATTGGTTCCTTAAGTAACTATTACCCATGATCACCAAATATGTATTGACAACCATGCCATAGATTGAAGATGAGGATGTCCTTAAAACCCAACATTTTTATCTAACTTATGCCCCTTAAGGGTATCTATACACCATCTTACATGATATTCCTCACCATCGGCCACTAGATAGAGCTAACCCTCACACATCACATACTATTGACAGTATTGTTGGGACAGTTTCCCATCAAATCACCTTACTCGTGTCATGGGGCTCCCTTACACCTAGATTACTACATAACGATCCTCCCCAATCCTTAGTTGTCAACATCCGTGAAAGTGGACCGCATCCACTATTCTAACCAACAACGTATGGGTGATATAGGTCAAATTTTACAAATATTGGGGAATAGACAGTTGTCATGAAAAACAACCCGATGAATTATATGGTACCAAGATGAAATTTATACATGATATGCAATCCTGATTGAATCATACCACCACCCAACATGTACTTCCCATTCGTTAGAAAAACTAGTACTCACCCCATAGCTCAAGAACACGTAAATTTTGTTCAACCCTCAGTGACTCAGTAGGACCAATAGTTTGAAAAATTCAGTGCAACAAAACCCCTTAATCTATCTAATTAAATAAATAATAAAGGGAATAACAGATAACAGAATTGGAATCGTAGGCAAGGGGTCAACCCCCCCACATAGTGAACTTACACTAAAGATAACAAGAACCAAAATGTTAGTACTCACAACCCAGTGACAAAAACAAAACAAACAAAAAAATTGGATGAACTTTACATGCCCTATGTGATGAATTCAACTTTTACACTCATCATTGCCCATTAATCCTTGAATTCCAATGGATGTTGGAAGCTCAAAAACAATAATTAGGCATAAATCTTGATCCAAGATTGGATCTAAGGAAAATAAATGGTTGTAAGCCTCAATTCTTAAAAGTAATTTGAAAATGTAAAAAGCCTATATGCTAGGGAAAAGACAATGCAATTATAATATAGAATAAGATGAAAATGATTGTGCATTTAAATAATTTAATGGAAAAATAAATTAGGAGAAAAAGAAGAGAGAGGAAATGGGAAATGAAAATCCATGGTTGTTGGATTTCCCATTACCCCTAGCTCTCATATATGTCATTGTATTAATACTCTCTAAGGGTGATTGGCCAAAGGGATCAAAAGACACACAAAGAGTCATGAGTTGTAGGAAGCTACATTGTAATGCACACATTTCCAAAATAGAAGATTGAGTAACCATTGAATGTTGGTTTTCCCATTTTCGTTTCTACGTTAAAATGTTGTGTCCATTATGTTCTTGGTATATTTGTTCTACTTCATTTTTAATTACTACCACGTATTTTAATGGAAGCTCCTTTGTGTTAATGAAAGTCAATGAATGTTTAAAGTGTGAATGAGAGAATTATGAAAAAAAAATTGTAGATTTAATGCATTGTTGGTTATTCTTATGAAATGGAGGTCACAAAAACTATTGTCCTCACACCGTATGACATTACTAAATGCCCAGAAATCAATAGCTAAGATCTGTGAGTTGTTGCATAAATTTAAGAAGTTTCCAAAATCATTTTAATGATTGTTGGGGAAATTTGTCTCTCTTGTTCATGTGTTTTAATTATAGGTTGATGTTTTCCTCTTGCAGAGCCATTTTCTTTCTCCCTAGGGAATTCACTCTTTTCTTGGGTATTTTTATCATTGCTGAGCAAAATTAGAAGCACATGAGGCATTTTTTATCATATTTTGGGGAATCCATAAATGCTTGGTGAATTATCTATCATAGATGGATGAATTTACAAGTGCTTGGGGGATTTGTGTCATTTTCGGGTGTATTTAGAATTCTATGGGGTGTCGTTTTTTCCTAGGCATCATGATTATCTAGTTAGATGGTTAGAAGACTAGAGTGTTGGGTGTTTGATTGCTAACCACATAATCTTCTGTTGCATTGTTTTCTTTGTTAAACATTCAAAAAATCAACTACAGCCATTCCCCATCAAGTTGTGTGTTTCTCGTAATTTCCTGTTTTCTATTCCCCTCCCTTTTTAATCACAGAGACACGATATATGCTGTGAAAATTCTTGTGTAGGAACGATGGACTAGGAAGGTATACATCAAGCATATAAGGGTTACTATTATTGGAGGATGCATATGCATATAGAGATTGCTTGGATGAAGATTGTGATTGCACAATTGTCATGCAGAAATTGATCCTATGACTAGGGTGAGGTCACCAACATATTGAATTGAATACATATTGACTCATAGACTACTTTAATAGACTAATAAGACTCAACTAGGTTTAACTCTAC
Organism: Larix kaempferi; assembly: GCA_027924585.1. NCBI lineage: Eukaryota > Viridiplantae > Streptophyta > Pinopsida > Pinales > Pinaceae > Larix > Larix kaempferi. The sequence goes on along the minus strand of BSBM01001156.1, from coordinate 79,022 downwards.
TACAATTTAATGCACACACATATGAAGAGATATGAAAGAAAATGAGAGAGAGAGTTAATGCACCTTATTTATGAAGGATGATCCTCTCTCCTCCTCCTTGGCTCTTCTAGTATGCTCATGAGTGACTTTATTAAACTTATGAAATTCCAATGACCATTCCTCAATATCTTTTGGCCATAAACATAAATCAAAATTGAATTTATAATCTTCTTAATCACAAATTTATTTACACATTTAAAGAACATTTAGTTATTTAACAATCCTTTATAGGAGAGGGAAAGATGTCAAACCTATATTGATGCAATGAAATAAGATACAACAGTTACCTCTTTGCTCCTAGGTACTTTTCTAGACCGAGACCTTGTTCCTCTTCTCTTGATTCATTCACAATCCCACTTCGAGCAAAATATGCTAATTATAACCCAAAGAAGAAATTTTAAGATTATTTTTTTGGAGTCCGCCGATATTTTATAATAATTAAATATATTATATTTAACCTTATGTCAAAACCCTAATATTATTTTTGGGTATAAATAGCAAACCATCTATGACATAAAGAATAATATTGGTCTATTTTTAAGTGGTTAAGAAAAATTTGAAATGATATCCGCCTTATTTGAAGAACAACTTTGGAATCATATTGGCCTACTTTCAAGCTAAGAGGACAAATTTTGGCCATCATTGGGACAAAGGCTTTCTGCTCTTACTACTGTTTTTTGCAGCAATTTACAGGTATGTGGTGTATCTCATTGATTTATATTTAGTGATTTCATATCATTACATACTTAAATACTAAATTTTAGTGATTCATGTTTAGATTTAGATTTGTTACATATTAGTAATTCAGGTTTAGATTTACAGGAGTAGGATAAAATACAACTAAAACCCTCATTTTTCTGCTAAATTTTTGTCAAAATCAATCAAAATTGTTTATAAAAATTGTTATTGAAGTAATTATGCAATTTCAGCAATGGCAAATATAGGTCCTCGACTAACTGGTATATTTAGAAACTACCTAAATCTTTTAAATCTCGATTTGAGTACTCTAGAGTGAGTTTTGGTTAGCAAATACAGGTCTGGTTCCAGATTTATGTTTTTTTGAATGATGGTTGTAACTAAATGTTTGGCAAACTACTTTTGCCTTTGTTTTTCTTGATTCGAATAATATACTGGAGGATAAAATTGGACCGTATTATTTCTTACTATTAAACCCTAAACCCTAGTTCAGTGCAGTCAATGGCCCTAAATAATGCGCGGGGAGTAAAATCTAGTAGGCCCATGACCTGAAGACTGCGGGATCAATGATTCTACCCACCTATAAACGAGCCAGATCTAGCAAGTACCGAACGAACCCACAAGTACAGAACGAGGAGATCCTCAGGTAGATTTCGCCTTGAATTCCTGCAGAAACAAATTCAGAAAAGGTAGGTTTTGCTATAGGCTCAAGATTGTGATTGAAGATTGAATCGACTCTCGTAATGCAGGGTGTGGGGCTGCCGGCCGGAAATGATCCGTAAGGGTAATTTTATTTTTTATTTTTTATAGAAATAGTCCACACGGATATGACGCATAGAAGAAGTAGGAGGCCGAGTGGAGAAAGTACATAGGTTTTCTGCTAATCTAAGTAGCTGCAATAATTAAACCCTAAACCCTAGTTCAGTGCAATCAATGGCCCTAAATAATGCGCGGGGAGGAAAGTGGGGAGTAAAATGTAGTAGGCCCATGACCTGAAGACTGCGGGACCAATGATTCTACCCACCTATAGAAGAAGAGCCAGATATAGCAAGTACCGAACGAACCGCCAAGTACAGAACGAGGAGATCGTCATGTAGATGTCGCCTCGATTTCCTGCAGAAACAAATTCAGAAAAGGTAGGTTTTGCGATAGGCTCAAGATTGTGATTGAAGATTGAATCGACTCTTGCCTATTCATTCTCGATTTAAAAAAGAGTGCTAATCTTTTTTTTTCACATCGTAGTTAAACTGGAAAACTCAATATACGAGAGCGCCGAATCTGTCTGAGTCACAGGGTCGATCCTAAGTGGAAACGACCACAGCCGACCGTCCCAGCCACCCCGCCATAACGGCGGCCCCTAAAAAGGAGCGCTAATCTAAGCGGCCGTAATGCAGGGCGTGGGGCTGCCGACCCTATTTGTTGCGTTTCGAGAGTAAGTTGGGATGAAATCTTCTCAAGTGACTTGTTAATCACCAAACACTCTTCTTCAGCCAGAAATTCAGGGATCATGGGCCGAGTGGAGAAAGTACATAGGTTCTCTACTAATCTAAGTAGATGCGATAATTTAACACGGATATGACGCATAGAAGAAGTAGGAATGCCAGTAATCTCAGTTCTGGGCTGTATAATTCTTGAGTTCACCTCCAGGTCAAGCAAGAGTAAAGTTTAGCAGAACTCTGGATTGTTCTTCAATAAAGGAATACGGCCACCACGTTAGGAATAATACATAAATGATCCGTACGGGTATTTTTTTTTTTCTTTAATTTAGAAATAGTCCACACCAACGGATGGGCAGATCAAAAGGATGGTATATAAGTTGGACCCAGGCCATCCTATGGATTACCCGCCCAAAAGTGGCTGAGGCAAAAGTAGTACGGAATCCTTTCTTTTCCTTAATGAACTGCACATGAGCCACTCCCGCATCATACAGCTCCGTTCTTATAATACAGACTTCTCTCTACAACCAAACCAAAACCACTACTTGGTTGGCTGGATTGATTTCCGGTCACTCATGGCAGCTTAGATCAGTAGGGCCCGGATATACAAACATGATTATTACTTATATGATTGAGTAGGGGTCGGAAATACAAACATGATTATAATACAGACTTCTCTCTACAACCAAACCAAAACCACTCCGACCTGTAAGGAACGCTGCCTGCATACCCCTTCGACGCGGTACATGGAAGCTAGCAAACCTTTTTATTTGGTAACAAGAAAAGGGCAACAACACAAACCATCATAGATAGATATATAGAACAACACAAACCATCATAGCTAGATGCAGCGCGAGCTTCATTTCATTTCTCTGCTGTAGAAGAACGTACATTGAAAATCCAAGTGTGTTAAATTTTCATTCATTTGGGAGAGCACGGGAGCACCTAGAAGCTTTCCCGCGAGGGGAATCACCGCAGCTGGTGACCGTTCCGGTTGCTCACTAAATTCCTATCAGAAGAAAAGACAAAACAAGATTGATATAGCTATTAAACCTTAATTCATCCGCGATAAAAGATCTAAATAATGCTGCGGAAATCTGGGAATAAGAATAATATTGAGTATGAACATGGCATGAATATTGTAGATTAATGATGTCAGAGTGTTTAATATCCACTTCCCCTGCAGTATTTAATGTTGTTACAGTGGAATGTGAATTATTGAAACTGATTCAACATCTATATTCAGCAGCATTAAATGTTAAGTTACCAAGTGGATATTTAATGGGTTCCTCAAAGTCTAACAAGTACAAAACAATCTCCAAGTACAGAACAATGAAACCTCATGTGGAAGTGGACCCCAAATATTATTTAGCCTGCAAGTCATTTAATGCGGCAGCAACAGGTTAGCCATTGGATCTGCAGGTTGAGATCCAACAGCTAACCTACCTGCTGCAGCCTCATTAAATGGCCTGCAGCAAGCTGCTGAATATTAATCGTCATCTTAAAATATGATATTCACCTTCAATAAACACACCCTGCAACACAACATTTAACGCAACATCTTAGAGGATTGCAGTATGGGGATGTAAGCCACATTTAATGCAAAATGCTACTGCAGGGATTGCAGCATGGCCATTGGGGAGCATGGCCATTGGGGATATGAGATGTTGGATTGACTATTTACATCCTCAAAACAACAACGTTATTGCAAAAGCAAATTTAGAATAGCTAGCTTGTGGGATACACTCGAGATTGTAGTTGAAGCGTGAAAATATGGTTGGGATTTTAAAAATGAATGCAACAACATGGAAATGCCAAAGACTCCAGAGAAGAATTCTCGGCAGTTGTTTACTAGCTGGCGAATTCTCGTTTTTTACCTTGTTTATTGGATTCTTCTTGAAGGTGAACTAACCCTCAGCCGTTGGAGCATTGAGAATTTTGAGATCTAAGAAGTCGCCTTGAGGGATTCTTTAGGAAAGAGGCTTCGGTGGAGTCTTTGTACGTTTTCTCAACCATAAAGAGACTTCTACCCTAACGCCTCCATATTTTAAAAAAACCTAACATAAAAAATAAAAATAGTGGATAAATAAAATATGTATATTTTACAAAGAGCCTAACATAAAAATAATGGATATAATAAACTTTCTATATAAAAAGATTATTGATTGTCGGCTGTTTCTTTTTTAGATTTAAATAACCAAATAGTGACATAACTTTGTAATAGTATCTTATTTATTAGTGGAAAGTCTTTTTTAACCTATGAATGTCATTCATTCACATGTGTATATAAGTATATTTAAAAATGTGATGTTTGATTATCTATCTATTTATCTATCTATATATAATTTGGAGTATTCAAAGCTATGATATCATGAAGTAGTGATAATACTTTCCCTTACAAGTTTTATAATTGGGTTGCAATAACATTTTTCATATAGTTTGTCTCTTTTCCAATGACATGTTTATTTTCCTTATTTATTTATTCCTACAATTTTATATATTTGGGCTTTTGACTTGGGTATTATAGATTTATTGTGATACGTATTGTGATAGACATATTGAAAAAAATTAGGGTGTTTTTAGACTCTAACTAAATAGTTTTAATAATGTTGAACATGATGCAATGTATGTAGTATTTAATGAAGAAACGTAGAAGGTCCTAAAACTTATTGTTTGTAAGGAATTTTCCATTCTTCATTATCTATAATTATTTCTTTATTAAGTCGCTATGAATAAAATGAATAATCATTTAATTTGTGTTTTGATGGCTTTTCCATATTGAAATTCTTTATCTTCTTCACTATTTATGTGTAAATTCACCAAGACAACACATTTTAATAAACTGAGTGTGTTGGAGTCCTTTTTATATTTGCATATTTGGTAATATTACTTTTAGTAATGTGCATGGATATCCAACCTAACTTGATTTTTACATTGATACATGCACATGCAAAAAAAATGGAAAACACTCATCTTGTGAAGGACCATGGTTGTATCTTAGAGTGTCTTTTATAGGTTTGTGTTGATTGCAATTTTTTAACCTCCGTAAAAAGCCTTAGAAATTTCTTACTTTTCGAATTAGAGTATATGGTTAATATTCCCGAGGATACCAACCAAAGGATCCCTATGCAAAGAAATCCTTGTGTTGTTCCATTTGTTGGAAACGTTGGTCCTCCCTTGATGGCCACTTTGAATCTTTTTGGATTCACTATTATAGGGTTACAACTTTGGTTGTTCTCCACTCCAAATGTCCTAAGTGCTCTTGATGCTTCTCAAATAGGCATTGTATGTCAAGAGTACCAAAACCTTTTCCCTTATTAACTAGTTACATATTTCCCTCCTCCTTCTTCCTCATGTGGTGAAAGTTTAGATTCTTGTAACCAATAGTATAAAGGGAACACAAGGAGGAAAAATAAGAGGAACACAAGGGGGAATTCTACCAACCACTACAAGTGATGGTAGGGGAAATTCCATGGTACATGCAAGCCATGCTGAGGGAAATTCCTTAGCCATTGTCAGTCATGCTAAGTGCAAATATTTATTCACTACATGTCATAAAAGTAATAATTCATTAACCTCTGTTGGTCATGTTGAAGAGACATCATTGACCACTACGAGTCATGCTAATTCTAATTCACTAGTCAATGCAAGTCATACTAGAGACATGTCACCATTCACTACAAGGCATACTGTAGACAAGCAACTAACCACTACAAGTCATGCTAGGGGCAAGAAACTAGTTGCTTCAAGTCATGCTGGGGGAAATAAACCAGTTGCTTCAAGTCATGCTGGGGGGAATCAACCAACCACTATGAGTCATGTTGGAAATGTTGACACAAAGAAAAAACCTAAAAAACAAAAGCTTAATTTCTCTTCTAAATCTTGCAAGGGAGGACATATTACTCTTTTTTTCCCTAGACTTCCATAGGTACAAAGAATGTAATCACCGTCTCAAAAATATTCTACTAATGAGAAACCAACCACTATAAGTCGTGTTGTGGGTAAGGTGTCAACCAATCCTAGTCATGTTGATGGTATTAATACTATGGAAAAATATAGACGAATAGGATGCAAGCATAATTCACGAATAGAAACGAAGAAGTTTAATGGAGAGTAATTGGGTCAGCGATAAGCCTATGTTTGACTGTGATCTTTGCATAGTGAAACTTATGAAGAAAATGGAGAGTAATTCACGAATAGAAACGAAGAATTTTAATGGCCAAATATTCATATTATGGAAGATGGAGATGGAAAAAAATGGGTTGGTATGGATCCACATACAAAATCCATTGGCGATGTGTGAAAAATATTGGTAAATGGTAAAAAGAAAAGAGTTGGGATGATGTATTTAGAGAGCTTAAACTTGTCCCCAAACAAAAATTCCAACAACTGTAAAAATAACCCGAGACAACAGAGTTTCGAGTTGGAGGGTGAAGAACACGACTTGTGAAAACAAGATGAAAAAGAAGAGGAAGGGAATCGCATTCCATCATGAGGACATTGGTTTGGGAAAGGAGGTAACCAGAAAGCTACACCCCACCCGATTTTCATACTAGATTTTATCTCTCTATTACTGATGACTGTCCCAGAACTATTAAGGAGGTATAGGTTTCAAAGGAAAATAAACTTTGGAGGAATTCCATGGTTAAAAAATCGATGCCTTTCATATAAATAAGACTTGGGTACTAATTGAGTTGATGGCTGAAAGAAAACATATTGGCAGTAGGTGGGTGTTTAAGAATAAGTTAAAGGCCATAGGTAAGGTGGAGAAGCACCGATCTCGCCTAGGAGCAAAGGGAAATTAATTTTGTAAGATAGAGAAAATTCAAAGTAGCAAAAAATGGAAACTTTGTCTGAGCCATTGAATTCCAGGTTCTTGGACCATTGGCTACCCATTGGTTGATGGTTGACATGAAGGATAGATTGTTCCAAGAGTCCCTCCCATCACTCCTAAAGGTTGGATACCTTGTAAGACATTTGTCATAATAGGGTTAACCATATTAGAGCCTACCACCCCAGAAAAGGGATATTTCCATGAGTGACATTCCCCCCCATGGAAATACAGTACTGGTGCCCTCTTGTATAACTAGAATACCTTGCGATCTATTCAGATCGAAAGGTATACCTTAACTCATACTTGCAACATATTGGAAAGGTAGACTTAACTGGGGTAATGTAGAATTAGAAACAACTCCAGTGAAGGGTGGTTTAGACATAAACATTTGTCCATTATAGGGTGGGATAGTATGGAAATGGACAGATGGGACACTTCCTAAAGAAATGGTCAAAGTTGAACTAGGAGGAATTGTGGCAGTCGTAGGTTTATAGCCTCCAAAAAAAAAATCCAAGGTGAAAGGGTTTGATGTCACTTGAGTTAACGAACTAGTACCAGTAAGTATCATTGAGGATGGTGGAAACCAACCTAATCTTATTATGGATGTCGTATTAAAAGTGGCTCCTCCTACAAGGAAAGTAATAACTAGAGTAGACATGTCCATTGAAGTAAATACTTGTTCTCCTTTTTCCATATTGTACCTTTTAGACCATGGATTGGGAATGTTGATACCAACTAACTGGTAAAAAATGGGACTTTGTGTTGGGTTCAGTAATCCAGATGGATCTGAGAGGTCCTCAATTTCAATGGGACCTTACTTCTCTTCAAGCTAAGGATAATGGACCCTACGAGATTTATATAACTGCTCCTTAGTATCTCTCAATTTTCCTTCATTAGAAGCACTATAAGACTCACCTAACCTAGAACTGTTTTCTTCTACTTTTTTTTTTGTTTGATGCTCCTAGTTTTCCTCTTTTGCCCCCTGAGGGGTGGATCAATGTAATCCAGTATCTGCATCAATGCAAGGACGTCTCTCTATTCAAGATATTGTCCTTGAATCCTTATGGATCTGCGTGGAGGTTGATCGGACACGGTGGCTCACAGAAGACACTAAGAAGAAACTCGTGACAGAAAATAAATATCAAACATCACACACTAAAAGGTTCTCGAAGTATTTCAAACAAGAAAACAACTCTCACACTAAAAAAGTACTTGGATACAAGCACAATCCAATGAAGAGTGAGGTATGATCTCCCAAATATCATCCTGGGATGATGAGGGCCCAAGTCTAATTAGTGAAGATATGAGAGTAGTTACCAAGGTTGGGCATGTTTCCCTTCTTGGTGTAAGTGTTTTCCCAGATAAATCTTTAAAACACACTCCAAGGGTACTAATGCTCCAATCACAAGGTCTACTCAAGGTGGTCACATAAAATCCTCTGCTAGAACTTGTGTATGAACCTAAGGACAAGATTCTATGGCTACCAATCCATGGATAGTGTCTGAGGGAATAGTCACATGTTGGAATTGTGTGTGCGGGAAGGGTAGCTAAGCTTGAAACAATGTAATAACACTCTCTACTATCGAAATTCCCCATACATGCAAAATTTGTGGTAGATGCTCAATTGAGTATTAGAGGGATCTCTCTACAAATCAACCTCACATGACCTCATGCTTGATTCTTATGGTAGATGAGCTTCCCGGCCATACTTATCACAAGATCGGGTTTCCTCCCTTATGAATTACACTTGAGTTTTGATAAGTTCGAGTTATCGTGGAGGAGTTAACTAACAATTCCCTACCTCCGGAATCCCGCCTAAGCTATTATGTGTGTTTCTACACTAGAATAGAACATAAAAATCATAATCTCAAGATATTGATTGATTCCTTGCTTGAAATGTACTTTCAATTTTTTTTAAGAGAAGTAAATAAGTGCAACTAAAGAAAGATATTCTTTAACATAAATATGAAGCACTCACTCACCACAAACATGCACTTCTCACCGTCAATTTATTTCTAATGCAAGTTCTAAAGGTATAATTCAGAATGCATATGCAATTTTTTCCTATTAGATGCAATTTTTTGGTCTTTTTGAATGCAAAGGTAAAAATCCAAAGTCTAATGTGAAAAATCAATCCTAAAACCTAAGCATGCACTACCAAAACAACTAGCTATGGAAAATAAATTTTGTATTTGTTTTACAACATGAAACAATCCCAAATCCTTTAAGGCACTCACAAAGCTTCCCACCAACACTAACTTTAAATCTTAGCCATTTTATCCATTTTCAAGATGAGAACCAGAACTAAACTCAAAGTAACACACTACTCAAAGCAAATGCAAAATCTTTCTAATCTTCTTATCAAATAGTGAAAGCAACCATAAACCCTAGGATTCCACTGATGTAAGCATGCAAAAATTGGGAAAAGTATACAATAAGGACTTTTAGACCCAACCAAAGTGACCAACCTACAAGGAAATATGGTTTGGTAAATCTAGGTCTACACACAATCAATGCAATCAAGGTCCTAAACAACATAAATAACACTTGAGCTTCAACTCCCAAGGAATGATCAAAAGCACAAAAAAGGGCAATGACTCTACCAAAAGAGGATTTTTCTCTCAAATAGGTACAAATTGACTCAAATACCCTCATTAGGTTCCAAATATAATCAAATAGGGACAATTAGGTTGATTTAGATCCAAATTCGGTCAAAAGACACCAAATTGGTTCAAGAAGCTCCAACTTGGGTCAACAAGCCCCAAGTTGTTCCAAACAGGCCTAAAATGGCTCCAAAATATCCCTAAAATGAATTTAAGATCAATAAAGAATCAAATCACACTCTTCCAAGGGGTCCTAATTAGACCAAGGATCAACAAACATTCCAAAAAATCACACTAAAAGCCCCCAAACAGGCTTGAAAGTAAAAAATCATGTACGGGAGGGACACACAAGTGAACAACTAGCACAGTTGCATGTAATTTATAGATCAATAGACCATCAACCTATGGGTATGAGTTAGACACACACTTGTAAGTGTTATGACCTGCCCGTGGGTACTGAAACCGTCAAAAAATGAAAATCCTGACTCAAAAGTTACAATGGAAGGGTCTACCTCAATGTAAATAACTACTCCTAACTTGAAATCAAAATTAGAACATCAATAAAAATGGAAGAAACAACCTTGGAGACTCCAAAGTAGGGAGGCTTCTTCCCATTGGATTTTCCAGTTCTATTGTTAGGGAAAAATTCCTATGGCCGGGGTGAGGCCACCAACATACTAGGGTTGAGAGACATACATCTAAGGTTATGCAAATAGGTTAAGTTTAAACTAATTTGACTAGCAAGATCACTGAAAGAAACATAATCACAAGATAGACAAAGATTTTACCCTGGGAAACCCTCATGGGGTAGAAAACCCAGCAAAGCTTTCCTTAGTAAGATGATCAACCAAAATACAAGATGTGCTCCAAGACTAGGGCTCCTTCTCTACCTCTTATGCAGACCTCTCAAACACAAGTGCGCTACTTTCCAAGATATGCAAGTGTGAGATAAGTGAGGAGCATCCTCCTCTACTTATACTAGATTTTCGACTAATTTTTTTCCTAATGGGGCCGACCTCTCCCAAGGGAGTCTAATAACCCCTAATTAATTAACTTAGGGCCGACCCCCACATGGAGGATCTAATAAACCTGGTTACCACAATCCAACGGAGGAATAAACATCTCCGGATACATAATAGAATGACCTCGGAGGGATGAAACATCTTCGGAATAATAAAGTACAAATATAATATTCTTAGAAGTTACAATATTCAACACTCCCCCTTAACGAGAAGGATATTATAACAACATCTGTAGGAGCAAGGAGTCATCGACTACATCATACATGATACATCTATAAATCATCGGAAGCTTTCTTCAATACATCATCATCAGTAACTCAAGCAGTTACTAGAACATAATCAACACTGGAACATCAGTATTGAGTCTTAATCTTCTGCAACACCTGAACAGCTACAGAAATATCAACATCATCATCACACGATCATCAGCATCTGGATCATCATCTCGATCTACAGCATCTGGATCATCATCTTGATCTACAACATCTGGATCATCAGCGTAGCGTACTCTGCAATACACACGATCATATTACAGGATGATCAATCTCGCTCTCTTTAGGACATAGGTCCATGGATGATACAATCTAGATCAAGTTCTAGGATGATCAATCCCTATCACTTTAAGACAAGTCTCATGTCTAGGGATGATGCAATCCTGATCAACTTCTAGGAGGATCATTCCTTATCACTTTAAGACAAGTCTCATGTCTAGGGATGATGCAATCCCGATCAACTTCCAGGAGGATCATTCCCTATCACTTTAAGACAAGTCTCATGTCTAGTGACGATGCAATCCCATCACGTTCATTTTGAACCAAAGGCTCACGGACGATGTAGTCCTCTCACGTACCTTTTGAATCAACTGTTCAAGGACGATGCAGTCCTCTCACGTACCTTTTGAACCGAGGTCCAGGGACGATGCAGTCCTATCACGTACCTTTTGAACCAACTATTCATGGACGATGTAGTCCTCTCACGTACCTTTTGAAACGAGGTCCAGGGACGATGCAGTCATATCACGTACCTTTTGAACCAACTTTTCACGGATGATGCAGTCCTCTCATGTACCTTTTGAACCGAGGTCCAGGGACGATGCAGTCCTATCACGTACCTTTTGAACCAACTGTTCACGGATGATGCAGTCCTCTCACGTACCTTTTGAACTGAGGTCCAGGGATAATGCAGTCCTATCACGTACCTTTTGAACCGAGGTCCAGGGACGATGCAGTCCTATCTTCAATTCTCGGAGACATCTGTCCATGGATCAATTCTGGGACCGAAGTCCAGGGAAGATAGAATCCCCACCTGTCCACTCAGGACTTCATTGTCGGAGACATATGTCTACGGATCAATTTTGGGACTGAAGTCCGAGGAAGATACAATCCCCACCTATCCACTCAGGACTTCATTCTCGGAGACAACTATCTACGGATCAATTCTGGGACTGAAGTCCGGGGAAGAGACAATCCCCACCTGTCCACTCAGGACTTCATTCTCGGAGACAACTCTCTATGGATTAATTCTGGGACCGAAGTCCAGGGAAGATACAATCCCCACCTGTCCACTCAGGACTTCATTCTCGAAGACAACTGTCTACGGATCAATTCTGGGACCGAAGTCCGGGGAAGATACAATCCCCACCTGTCCACTGAGGACTTCATTCTTGGAGACAACTGTCTATGGATCCTTTTAGAACATGTGTTCAAGGATGATACAATCCCTCTTCTTTCTCGGAGACATATTTCTACGGATCCTTTTAGAACATATGTTCAAGGATGATGCAATCCCCACATTATCCTCATCAACACAAGTATCATTACTACATCATCAGTAAAAGTACATATATCATCAATACGAGTGTCCTCATCAATACACATATACATATCATCAATACAAGTATCCTCATCATCAATACAAGTATCCTCATCAATACATGTATACATATCATCAATACAAGTATCCTCATCATCAATACAAGTATCCTCATCAATACATGTATACATATCATCAATACAAGTATCATAATCAATACATGTATACAAGTATCCTCATCAGTATAAGTGCATTTATCAGAAATATAAGTAATATAAGTATTCTAAGTATACATATAAGTATCCTAAGCATACATATAAATATCTAGGTGTAATAAACAGGTATCCTCATCATCGACCTTGCTGTCGATGTGGGAAATCTCATCATCAGTGACTATATCACTCCCCCTTTCGAGGAGGGTCCTTTTGAACCACACCAAGCTTGTCTCGGAAAGACTCAAATTTCACTCGATACAGAGGTTTGGTCAATATATCAACAATTTGTTCCTTAGTGCTCACATACTCGAGCTTAATAGCTCCTCTCTGCACCATATCTCGTATATAAAAATATCGAATCTCTATGTGTTTTGACTTATCGTGGAACACTGGATTTTCTATCATCTTAATACAACTTTGATTGTCACACATGATCACAGTGGGATCCATCTCTAAGTCAAACAATCCATATAATAGTTTCTGAAGCCACACCGCTTCACAACTAGTAGAGCAGGCAGCTATATATTCTGCTTCAGCAGTACTGAGAGCCATACTAGATTGTTTCTTGTTGAATCATGAGATCATGGCAGATCCAAGACCGTAACATCCACCTGATGTACTCTTCCTGTCTGAAACACTTCCTACCCAATCAAAATCTGAGTAACCATGTAATCTGAGTTCATGACTTCCAAGATAATATAGACCAAAATCTAATGTACCCTTTAGATACCTCATTACATGCTTTGCAGCTATTAAGTGAACCTTTCTAGGTTCTACTAGATACTGACTCAAGGTATTTACAGCAAAGCATATGTCTGGTCTGGTATTTGTTAAATACATCAATGACCCAATGATTTGTCTATATAGAGTCACATCCACTAATTTTGATGAGTCATCAACTAATAACTTCAAGTTGGAGTTTATGGGAGTGGCCATGGCTTTACATCCCAACATATGAAATCTTTTTAGAATCTCCATAGCATACTTACCTTGATTTAGAAAGATTCCTTTTGGTTCTTGCCATACTTCTAGACCTAAGAAGTAGTGCATTAATTCGAGATATTTCATCTCAAATTCTGAAGAAAGCTTCTTCTTGCATTCGATAATTTGATTCTCATTTCCAGTCAGAAATAGATCATCTACATACAATAATAGTATAATAGGTTCACCATCCATAACTTTGAGATAAAGATTAGGGTCAACTTTACTCTTGGTAAAGCCCATGCTTGTTAAGAATTTGTCAAACCTTTCGTACCAAGCTCTAGGAGCTTGCCTCAATCCATAGAAAGCATTTTTCAGCTTGCATACTTGTGTTCTCCCATCTTTAACCTCAAATCCTTGTGGTTGTTCTATGTACACTTCTTCTTCAATTACACCATTCAGGAAAGCTATCTTAACATCCATCTGCTGTAATTTCCACTTCATCATAGATGCAAGTTCCATGATAGTTTTAATTGAAGTGTACCTAGCAACTGGTGCAAATGTTTCTTCATAGTCAATTCCCTCTTTCTGAGAGAATCCTCTCGCTACAAATCTTGCCTTATATTTTTCAATGCTACCATCTACAACATGTTTTATCTTGAATATCCATTTGGAAGATACCACACTTTTATCTTTTGGTTTGGGAACTATATCCCAACCATCATTTTTCATTATTGATTGGTATTCTTCTGTCATTGTTTCTACCCACTCTTTCTTCTGAGCTGCCTCTTCATAGCTAGTAGGTTGTTGATCCACAAGATCACACATCAAAGCTACATAGTTGGATACTAGCTTTGGTTTCTTTCTTTCTCTAGTGGAGCCTCCAAGAGCTCCATATTTTTCAATTCCTTGAATAATGTCTCTAGCCCATGCTGGCCTTCTTTTTCTAGATAGATTTGTAATGGGGGGTTCTTGTGGTTCTAACATGTCATGGTCCTCTGGTGCATCATCTTCAGGGATGGGTACAGCTTATGTGATTCTAGGAGGTGTATCTTCTTCATAGACTTCTTCAAGTTGGCGCTTCCTAGATTTCTTGAGATCTGCTTCTTCATCAAATGTTACATCTCTACTTATTTCCATATGATGAAAAATTGGTATGTAAATTCTGAAAGCTTTGGATGATTCACAATATCCAACAAATATTCCCTTCTTACCAGAAGGATCCAACTCAAGGTTCTCTTCTCTTTTGGAATGTGAATGTACACCGGACATCCAAATATTTTGAGATGACTTACCTCAGGCTTCTTTCCTGTGAACACTTCTTCTGGAGTCTTGAATTCAAGAGCACTATGGGATAGTTTATTTTGTACATAGACTGCTGTCCTAGCTGCTTCAACCCATAGATACATGGGTAGATCTTGGTCATGTATCATAGTCTTTACAGCTTCCATGATGGTTCTATTCTTTCTTTCAGCAACCCCATTTTGTTGGGGATTGTAGGGAGTGGTTAGTTCCCTCTTGATTTCAGCTTCCTTGCAAAAATCTTCAAAGTCCTTTGAAGTATATTCTCCGCCATTATTTGTTCTGAGAATCTTGATTTTTTTTTTTTCTGAGTGATTTTCTATCAAGGCCTTGAACTCTTTGAATTTTCCAAAGACTTCATTCTTTCCTTTTAGAAAGTATATCCAAGTCTTCCTTGAATAGTCATCAATGAATGTGAGATAGTATTCAAACCCACTTAGGGATGTGGTGGGCATTGGTCCACATACATCTGAATGTATTAACTCCAGAATGTTCTTAGTCTTTGTTTCAATATTTGGAAAAGGGTTCTTGACATTCTTCCCTTTTTCACATCCTTTACATGTGCCATTATGATCAATCTTCAAGTCTGGTAATCCTATAACCACCTTGCTAACATAGGGTAGGGCCTTTTAGTTAATGTGATCAAGCCTTCTATGCTATAGCTCACTAGGCCTAGTGGTTTCATGAACAAGAGAAACTTCTGAGTGACCCTTGAGTTTGTAAAGACCTCCTTCTTCTCCACCAATAACAATTGCATCCTCAATTGATTTTCCTTTGGGCCACATAATTACCTATCCATCAATAAATGCAATTCTAAAGCCTTTCTTATCTAGGGCTGAGATAGAAAGTAGGTTCTTTTTTAACTTGGTACATATAAAATTTCTTTCATCTTTAAAGGAGTTCCAGAATCAAGCTTGTAGCTTGCTTCACCATTTCCCTTGATGGGATATTGATAATCATCTCCTAGAGATACCTTTTGTGGAGAAGTCTTTTCTTCAAGTCTTGAGAGAGTTTTCTTTTGACCTGTCATGTGCTTTGAAGCACCACTATCAATGAGCCATGTATTTTCTCTAGGTGACACAGATCCAGAGAGTGCAGAAAATAGGACCTATTCTTCTAGATCTTCTTTCTTTACTTCAGATCTTTTCCTTCGAGGCCTTTCCTCTTCTTCTTCTTCTTCTTCTCCACTATCATCTTCTGCCATATGTGGATGATGTCTTTTGTGAGCAAACTTCTTCTTCTTTTCTAGTGAAGTACAATCTCTAGCAAACTGTCCTAGTTTAAGACAATTGTAACATTGGACTGTGGAGAGGTTTCCTTTTGAGTTTGTTCCTCCTCTCCTTTTGAATCTATGAGAGGGTTGAGACTTCTTGTGGTCCACTTTCTTGAAGTGACCCTTCCTTCCTCTTTTGGTGTGTGTAGCCAAGGCTTGGTCATCCTCCTTGAGAAGTGCTTCTTTGTTGGCTACCCTATTTTCTTCTTGAACACAATCCTCCCATACTACATCAAACTTCATACTTTCTTTTCTGGCACACATAGTTTGTATAAATGACTCCCAAGGTCTAGTGAGACCATTTAGAGCAGTCATCACAAGTTCGTCTTCATCAAGGGTATCTCCAATGGCATCTAGTTGCTCCTTGATTTGGGAAACCCTTGAGAAGTAGTCTTGAATGGATTCTCCTTTGTGCATCTTGGTACTCTTTAACTGAGCTCTTAGGTTCATCTTCCTATTGATGTTCCTCCCTTAATACTTTCTTCCTAGGTCATCATACATTTCCTTTGGGGTCTTCTTGGATGCTACTTGGGGAATCAAGTGGTCCTTGCTAGAATTAGCAATGATTCTCTTTGCCCTAATTAGATCCTTCCTATGCTTTTCTTTGGCTTCATCTTCAGTGGGTTCCGCAAATTCATCCTTGATATATTGAGCAAGATCATTCTCTTCAAGAATGAGACCAATTCTGTATTTCCATGCCCGAAAATTCTCTATACCTTCTAGCTTGTCTTTAAGCTTAGTGCTTGGAGGCATCTTCTGTTGGGGGAGTCCAAGAGATTGGAGTTTCAAGAGATAGAGTAACACTTACCACGAGATGTGCTTCTTCAACTTTTACTTTCCGGATCTGCAACAAAATTTCTGGTTTATCGCACTTTTGGTCAAACTAGGGTTTGACTTTCCCAGAGTTCTACCCAACCAAAAATCTTGATCTAGAGCTCAAAAATTTGATTTTGAGAAGGGCTATGCAGCCATGCAACCAGAATCCAAAAATACTAACTTTTGCAGAAACCCTAATTTTGGGAGAGAGAGAGAAAGATAATTTTGCCTTGTGAAAGATGTTCTATTCAGGCTAGCTTTGATACCATGTTAAGTTTAAACTAATTTGACTAGCAAGATCATTGAAAGAAACATAATCACAAGATAGACAGAGATTTTACCCTGGGAAACCCTCATGGGGTAGAAAACCGAGCAAAGCTTTCCTCAATAAGATGATCAAACAAAATACAAGATGTGCTCCAAGACTAGGGCTCCTTCTCTACCCCCTATGCAAACCTCTCAAACACAAGTGCGCTACTTTCTGAGCTATGCAAGTGTGAGATAAGTGAGGAGCATCGTCCTCTACTTATACTAGATTTCCGATTGACTTTTTCCCTAATGGGGCCGACCTCTCCCAAGGGAGTCTAATAACCCCTAATTAATTAACTGAGGGCCGACCCCCACATGGAGGATCTAATAACCGTGGTTACCACAATCCAACAAAGGAATAAACATCTCCGGATACATAATAGAATCACCTTGGAGGGATGAAACATCTCCGGAATAATAAAGTACAAATATAATATTCTTAAAAGTTACAATATTCAACAAAATATAGTAACCAAGAAAAATATTTAGGGTTTAAGAGGGTATGTACCTTACTCAAGGAACATGCAAAACCACTCTAAAACCTTCCTCAAACAAATTTGACTACAAATCAGAGAATGATATTCAAACGAACATAAAGTACTCATCTAATAAACACCGATAAGTAATCAAAACTGAGATATACATGAACACAATGATTTGGATAGGAATTTCTAATCTTTTATTAATGAATGAAGCAAGTACACAATACCTTCCTTCAATCAAGGCACCTCATGAAACCTTCAATTCTAGATCTCCTGCTTCTTTCCTCCAAGGATCCCAACCTCCAAGCAATGCAATAGGGTTTGATGGAAACTATGGTACAAGTGAGGGGTATGGGAGTCAAAATTCAACATTACAGTGGGCTAAGTGTCCCCTTCATGGTCCCTCTCCCTCTCTTATAATGCAGAAGAAGAATATAGGGTCGAGGAGGGAGTAGTTACAACTAAGGAGACAGTTCAAAAACCACCCATTTTTCGAGATTTATTATATTTTTTGGTATTTTATGAGGCACATGCTGGTGAACAATGGAGCAACGTGGGTCCAACACGCAGGTGAGCCATGTGCAACCTGCGCGTGGGTGAAAAAATTATGAAAAACTGCCATTTCTAGGGTTTTTGAGGAGGTGTTTTGATCTCCAAATTTGTTCATAAGTTCCCTAATTGTTGAATGGACCATGAATGAGCTAAGGCCATCTAAAAAAGACTCCAAATATGGTTTTTCTATCCACAGTGTCCTTTTGTGTGACCCACAACAATCTCATGCAGTATCATCACCGAAGAGTCGTCATGAGAGCAAAACATGCAAGTGTCGTCAAAGACGGAGAAGTGCCAACTTTGGTTATAACATACTTGTGTTTGTGTGAAAGGTCCCCATTGAATTCTCAATGAAAAGTTGTCTTTCATTAATGATGAATCCTACATGCTTTGAGGAATTAAGCTAGAGTCACCCTATTTACATGGTTGAGAGGTAACCTTGCACTCAACATATGACATCTTATCATTGGTTTCTGATTGAATGACTTCTTCTCTCGGCCAAGAGAGCTTGTTTGGAGGGATAGGTGAAAACGATTTGTAGGCGAATTGAAAGTCATTTCAGACTTTCACATTTTATAATGGTCACTTTTACATGAAACTAAAACTAAAAGTGAATTTATAGAGTGGTTCAAAATCTTTTTTCAATGTTTGTTTTTATAATATTATCACAGTCACCTAATTTGTGTAGTCAGTAAACATTGATGGTTTACAAATTAGTGTGACAAATAATTATAGCTTTTAGTTAAAGTGATTGTATGTCATTCTCGATTCTTCAACTTTTGTTTCAATCCTTTCAGGTAAAACCCAATATCATGGTATGCAGGTCGAAGAGGTTGGCATTGATGCGGGAAAATGATACTCCTCCAAATCTTCCAAATGATATCATTCGAAGGATATTGCTTAGAGTGCCGTATCTATCGCATTCTGAGCTCAAAGCTGTGTGCAGACAATGGAGGGATGTAGTGAGCAGGCCCGAGTTCTATAATGACCGAATGACCTCTCAAACAGGGGAGCACTTGATATGTCTCATTCAGTATTTCCGAAGTCCATTTCCGAGGATTCAATATAATATCCCTCGAGACAGCAGCAGAATAATGGTATTAGACCCTGTGAGGCAAACCTGGGCAGTGCTACGTCCCGTTCCCGACTGTCCTGGTGGAATTCCATTGTTCTGTAAGTCCGTATGTGTAAATCGGAAGCTCGTCTTGATCGGCGGACGGCATTCAGAAAACTGGCAAGTACTGAAGAGAGTCTACATTTTCGATTTCGTCTCTGCCAAACGGAGCCGAGGAGCCGACATGCCCACGCTAAGGATAGACTTCGCTTGCTCTGTATCTTCCTCCACTGGACTTATCTACGTTGCAGGGGGGAGAGACAACCAAAATGCGTTGCTGGCAGCAGAGGCTTACAATGTGGAGGAAGATAACTGGGAGATTCTGCCTCCAATGAGTCAACCTCTAGACCACTGTCATGGAGTTTTTATGCAGGAAAAATTCTTTGTATTCAGCCAATTTGGAAGCAGTGCAGAAATTTTTGATCCAAATACGGTTGTGTGGACAAGGGTGGATAATATGAGAAATTTACGGGAATCGTTGGCATCGTCCTTCGTTATTTCTGGGCATTTGTGTACGCTCACTGGAGGACACTTGATTAAATATGATGCTCAGCAAAACGATTGGATTTCTGATACTTATCTTCCATCAAAATTTTGGGAGACTAGGTGTAATGCAGAGTGGCGGGGCCATATTTTTTTGACTCAACGTTGTAGTAGTACTCGTCGTCAGTTTTGTGGTCTCTTCAACCCGTCAACTGAAGAGTTGATTGAATTCTACGTGCCTCGAAACTTTGACGGTTTTGCTATGTCTGCTGTAACCGTGGAGATTTGAAATTGTTTTCTATTGTAACTCTTTTTTATAAAGATTACCTGAGTGGCAACTGATAAGGCAAATGTGGAATTAATGGGTTAATTGATTACCGGATTTGCAATTGGTTTAATTACTGAGTTTGGCAATTGATTACCTCATTTTTATCTTATTTTCTTTCAATAAAGCTAACTGAGTGGGGAATAGAACATTTCTAATTCTGTCTTCCTCCATGAAAACTATGAACGAGTAATGAGAATATAACAGTAGTAATATTATTCGATTTATTACAACAAACATGAAAACGCAGGAATTGTAAAACGGAAAACAGGTATCCAATGAAACCAAAAAATGGTTGAAAACCCTGTGCAAGAGTTGAGAACTGCATACATTAGAATTTTTTTCTTTTTCATTTAAACTGTGCTGATAAATTGCAACTTACGCTTTCAATTTAGAGTTTTGGCCCACCTTTGCTAATGATTATTGGCTGCAGCAAACTCGATTCTCCAATGAAAAACGGGGGAAAAGCTGAACCGTTGACCGTCAACCAGTGAGTTTGAATGGTAGAATGACACAATAAAAGATGTATATATTTAGACAAAGAATCAATAAACGAACATGTCTCCCATGACTAATATTGTTCTCCTTCTAACAGATGTTGATCTTAGACTCTCCATGGAGAATGTTCCCATTTTAAGTCAATATTTTTTATGTCGTGTAGTTAATTCATAGGTTTTACCATCTCTAAATCATCTTACAAGTTTCTTGGTGGCCGATTTGAATTTAATGTTTAACCATATATTTTGAGATGCTTTAACCTAAGCAAAGGTCTACACAAGATTGTATATCCGTTAGTATATATTTATAGGATAAATTCCAAGATGATTTAAAGGCCCTCCTTGATAGTTTCTTATTTGTTTGTTATCACTAGATGATGATGAAAATTTATTTTTTTATTAATTTACTAGAATTATTTTTCTCAATTAGCATGTGACCACATTTATGTACTTTTTTTTACTAAGATACTAATGAAATGAGAGATAAGTTATATGAGAGTAACTTCGAAAGAATATGTAAATATCTTGGTGGGAAAAATAGTTTATTTAGGAACATGAGAGAATTTGTTTGATTTCTCTGAACAAATATACAAAGTATCTTTGGTATTTTGGTCCCCATAGTGAGTTAAAGTTATAGAGTGTGATTATAATCATCAAGTTGATAGGCTATGCTATGACGTCACCAAATACAAGCTATGTGTTTGGGAAAATGGAATTGCATTGATCAAGAAAAATGAAATTGTATTTGGTCTTCAAGTATGTGTAATGTCATGTCCCGTTCACTCAATCCGACAAATCGAGAGGGGACATTAAATAACTATGGGCTTTGAAATTTTTTCCAATAGCAATATTAACATCTCCCCCATACTAGGTTGTAGAGCATGTCACTCCTCGCAGTTTAATGAGTTCATAACATTTAAAATATATGTGTAGATGCATAATTAAAATACACAGGGAAAATGAACTCCATCCACAGACACACCACATGCATTTACAAGTGTAATTATCACAAGAATAATAATAAAATTATTCCACATCACATACAAAGATAATACTTTTCTTTAACAAAAAAAACATCCAAGCAATCACCTGTGTAAGAATGATTTTCCACCCAATCGTAGTCACTCTATCCATCATATACTCTTTCTTCTGAGAGGCCACCCTCAAGTTGGGCTATGAGGCCAATATAGTAAAGTAAATCCCTACATGAATCTCTCTCTCATCCCACAACCCACTTTTCTCTATATTCTTAGCCAAATGCTCATCCATATCTCTACACGGATCTCACACAACCATCACAGCCATGGAACTCCTTCCAATTTCCCCATACAACTCAAGGAATACATTCCCCTTCATTGATCCCCACTTTCCTTAGAAAATCCGACCCTTATAGTGATTACCAGTTTTTGTAGTAAGAGTCCAACCTATTGTATGTTATTGGAGAACCTTCTGTAGAACAGAAATCATGTCTTTTCAAGCATCCATGAGTAGAAAAACTCAATTGTTAATGGTTCCTATATTTCCCAACCTCTATGCTCACCTACAACCATTTGTTTTGCGTTCAATTTGCAGTCCCTCTCTAAATTTGAATGTCTAGGTTAAAACACCATATGGTAATGGTCATGAATAGTAATAGAAACTCTACATAGTGTAGATCTACATGAGAGAATGACATAACGAGTGTTGAATCCAAGGGATATCAGATAATGGTGAAAATACAACTGACATAGCATCTGACCATAGAAGAAAGGAATTTTGACAACTATAGAACCGACTTCTCACGTTCGACAAAACTTTTACAAAAGTGCATTCCTCCCCATGCTTCAATAACTACATGAAGTGACTTTTTCCACCAACCTCAAACATGCATTCAATGTTTGGATTTAATAGAAAAAATAAGGTAATTGGCTCATTTAAAGCACATGACATAATTTAGATGGGCTCTAAGGTTCACACTTGGAATAAAAGGATTTAGTCTCCCATAGGCCCCATTTCCTCTTCACCTCTAGAGGAATCATATACCCTCTATTTCTTTCGGTATATTTGTCTTTGAAGATTTTATTATTTTCCAACATAATACTTACATATATTTCGAATTTGCATGATAATCCAAAAACACGGTCCAAATAAAATTATTTAAATTATAAATTCCTATCCATTATCTAATCAGACGTGGCCTTGAGCTTCATACTAGGAATCAATACTGTCATATTTAAACAATTTACATAATTTTGATTAAGTGCATTCCAAGTAAAAAATGGGGGTATGTTGACACAAACCCATTCGACAGGGATTCCTCAGTCTGTCGACATCCAACCCACCGCGATCACCCTGAGCACCGGCCCAGACAAGTTTTACCCTATCCAGCAACACCTGCAGAGAAGAAGAGGTCTCACCCGATATGTTCAAGGGAGAGTTGACAGAACCATGTTTCCATCGAATGAAGGAGGATTTCGTGGATCAACTAATCAACTTATGCGACATTCAGAAATAGATCTAAGCATTCAACTTAAGCATCAAGCATAAACGCAGCATCATTCAATATATCTAATCATTAACAGAACCATAAATGTGCAATAGATACAACAGTTAAACATTAATCGTAGCAAAGAAACATTGCATTATTCAGAGGTTTATATCGCATAATGTATTCATCACATGGAAGACAGGAAAGACATAATAATTCTTCTCACAACACAGTCATATCATATTTATCTTAGCAAAAAAATAGATACAACAAGATAATCCTTTTGTCGCACACCCAGATTAACAGACAATAACAGACAAATTCATTAGCTCATGTATCTCCAAATCTGCCTCAATCATCAACTATCTCTTCCTGTGTCTCAAGACTTACAATGCTAAGTCTGTTAAGATTTAATATGCTAAGACATAAAATATCAGTATTGCATTTCATTTCACAACAATAGCATATACAGGATCACTGAAAGAACAACAAGCATAGTATAAACACAAGAGACACAAATTTATCCTGGGAAACCCTCATGGGGTAGAAAACCCAGCAAAGCTTCCAGAATATACATGATCAACAATACAGAGATGTATATCCCAAACATGAGCTCTTTCTTCTCCATAGCAGATCTCTCTCTCTCACTTATGCGCTATTCACAAGTGAGTGAATAATGAGTGAGTGTGATAAATGAGGAACACACCTCCTCTATTTATACAATACTCCGACTTGTCTTTTACATTAACTAGGTCGGCCCCAACTTAACCACTTAACATAATGTGACAGGGCCGACCCCACTAGGGTGGTCTAATAACCCTTTAGCCCACATGACTCATACAGGTCCGACCCCCACTAGGGAATTATAATAAACCAAGTTGCCACATTATCCATGATGGAATAAAACATCTCCGGATATACAATAAGGTATTCACGGAGGAATGAAACATCTCCGGAATAATAAAGTACAAATATAATATTCTTAGAAGTTACAATATTTTAACAAAGTCTATTTATAGGCTTACGCCTTTACATTTGCCATCCACTTAGGAAACCGTCTAACTACTTCCCAATAAAATTTACAAAAAGATGACCCAATACCCACATAATACGGTTCAAATGACCCAAAATACACATGACACGGTCCAAATGACCCAAAATACATAAAATAAATGACTTGCGCACTACTTTCCTCCTTTCACGGTACCTTTGGCCTTGCACAGCATCCGTGATGCTGTGATGCTGACTCATTCAAACCGCCTGCCAATAGCCCCCCAACACAATCTTGTGGCTCGCCCTCGAGCCATGTCAACTAGACATGGTGTACTTAGTGGTCTTCATCCTGAAGTCCTCGTACTGCTGATTGACCTCTTTGACCTGCTCCTTTACTATCGCGGCCACTGCCTGACTCGTTGTCACATCCTACACGGATGGATGCTCACTCATCTTCTCATCAACTTGCTGGTGAGCCTCCTACACCGCTTGCAATGCGGAACTTTCCTTGACCAAAAACTGTGCTCCAACCTCGTGGAACTCCTCCGGCTACATACTGTGCTTCTTCTGATGCTCTTCTGCCTTTGCGATGCGCTGCTGCAATTCTTTCAGTTCTACTAATTTTGTGACCTGAGCAACTGGTGGCAGCATTCTCATCGACACCTTCAGTGTTTCCAGTTGCCCTTCTACTTCTTGTCGCAGCTTGGTCATCTTTTATAACTCCTCGTCCTAAATGATGCTGCCCCAAAACTACGCAGTCTCCGTGGTGATCTTTGTCGCCTCCTATTCTATATCACCCATCTATGTTTCCAAATCCTCGATGGTCTATTTCCGTTCATCCACTTGCTCTTATAGTGTGCCAGGGTGGATTAGAGCTGTTAAATCCGCATTGTCATGCTGTAATTGGGAGATGACAGCCCCAAGTCACTGCGCTTGCTCGACCAGATCCAATTGTGCAGTGGGCTCCGGTACGTGCTGACATGCTTCAGAGACTACCACCTCCAATTGCACTCTGCTGTCCCAAATGGTGGCTTTCTCCACCGTCAACCTGTCCTGTTCTTTTTTCAACTCCTCAATTGCTCAAGACTTATCAGCACTCAGTTGCTCTAGCTTATCCTCCAACTTGTCGACAACCTCCCGCGCCGCTACTCGCCTTTCCCTTTAATTTTGCGACTTCTTACTGGGCCGCTGCCTTGTTTTCTTGCGATTGGAGGAACTGACCATTGATCTCCTGTATCCTGTCCACCATTTCCCGACTGGCAACCGCCTGCATATTCATCAACTCTTTCATGGGCAGCTCATTGATGTTTACAGTAAAAAATTCTAACTGCTGCAGCAGGGCCTGGAGAGCCTTGTTATCGGCCACAATTGCAGTTGGGGGAATGTTCACATCCCGAACCTGTGACTCAGTGATAATTGTGCCAACTGCCTGACCAGTTGCTACCTATGGTGCCTTTTGTGAAACAATATCACATAAGGAATCAAGGAGAGCAGTTACCTCCTTGAAACCTGCTTCTGCTTGGGTCGTCATTGCTCGAACTGCAACATTTGTTGCATTTGTTACAACCACTATAAGTCGTCCCAACTGTGATTCCACCCCTGGAGAGGCCCCATTGATCGTACCATGCTCATTGCATGCCTTTGTTCTGCCCTCCTCAAGCGCGTGATCTATCTCATCATCCGTGGGAGTTTGCGTTGATTCCTGATCTGAGTCATGGCGACTCTGCTCGTCTTGTACTAGTGGTGGATCAACTGGGCCCGCTGCTGGTGGTCCTGCTGTGATCTCCGCCATACTAACTAGTTCCCACCATTCTATGGGACATTCGTCAATAATCACATCCAACTCTTCATTGGACAATTTGTAGTGTGTCAACAACCATTGCTTCTTGAGGTCACGCCGTGCTTGCACATAAATAGCATGAGGCCCAATTTCAAAGTGAGCAATCAACTTGTATTTTGTCACGTCTTCTTCAGATAAGCGAGGCACTCTCGTCGCTGTCGCCTGTAATGTCTCCCAATAGAGCCAAAGTTGCATTGTGCATTCCTTAAGGCGCTGGGGTTCTTGCACCCACCACAGATTCTGATAGCGCGCCCCCTTATGGTATTTTGTGACATCGACTTCCATCCCTTGGTAGGTGTCGGGCTCCTTCCATGCAACAAGCACAATCAAGATCAATATCCAGCAGTATGCGAATGCCCCCTTCCCATCTTGGACAACTATTGCATCCTCGACTAATTGATTCAATAGGAAGAGTTACCAATTCATCTGTATGCCTTCCGCGCACTACTCCATACACGCCACGACCTCCAAATTACACTCGTTGGGTTAATTCTTCTGGACCACTTTGCAACATATCATCTTTGCTCTGGTGAGGACCTCCCTATCATTAATACTTTCAGTGCAGTAGGTGTGGCCATCACGTTCCAATCCGTAATGTTGTACCAATGCTGCTGCCCTCTTTTTATCATTCTCATTCTTTCTGAAGTATTGCGACGGGTCCACTCCATCCTTCGGCAACTAGGTGATGTGAGAAATCAGATCAACCGTGACTATAACTGATCTGTCCAGCAATAATGTTCTGTCGTGGAAGCAAGCGAGCAACTGCTTCACACATGCATTGACCTCTGGAAAACACCCAAAGTGCAGCATGTTGATGAGTTCGAGCAATCCCTCTTTTTCCAACCAACGCTCCCAATATTGCGGAATCGGTTTGCCTTTAATTTGTGTCCATGACACATAGGGGTTCGTCGTTATTTCCTTGTATGCCATCATGTCGTGGTCATCATATCTCATGTGCATCAATGTTGGCACAATATATGTAGAGAATTCCAGGGTTATACGTACCCATGGATATCCGGAACAGATATCCCTACCCAAGCGACCGAATGTCCAATTCCGTAGCTCGACTGTCCCACCTCCGGTGTGGTATCCTCCAAAACAGTTGCGGATGATCTTAGCTACCATTTTCTCTGCGGGGACTCGCACTACTAGCCCCCCTCCGCTTATTTTTGATGAACGATGAACCAATTGGCATACTAGAAACTTCTTCTACAATGTTCACTGGTCAAGCTGGTGACTCTACTCCACTTGAAACTTGGACCACTGGTTCACTCGACATGCCGAAGTAGGGCCCCTCTCGGCTCAACAGTTACTCACCCTCTGGCACTAAGCAATGTGCACTACTTACTTCTAGAAAACACACTACACTTAACTCGACAACTCGACTCAATAATGCAACACTGAACTATACTTCTCGCTCTACACAATGGTCCCTTCCGACCAGGGTCAGCCCCTTCTTCTAGTGCCGAATTGTGTCCTTAATCATCATTACCAAATCAAACCACTCATCATGACCAAATCATTTCCTTAATTACCCGAATCCATCGTCGATCCTATCAATCAAACGACCGGATCCACCATTAATATCGATAATTTCATTACACGCTGCTACTTAACTACCTTAAACTACCTACATTTATTGTTGATTTGACGGGGTCGCGACCCTGCAGCTGTCACGACATAGACCCTGAACTGCAATACAATCACACCTACCTACGCATTCTGTCCCTATCGGTGCGCCATCCTGCCACCTAGCATCATGCACTCTCTTTTTTTTTTTTTCGATGCGACTCAGGCATTGCGCTGCTCTGAGCCTATCTTGTAGGGATTCAACCTGCTACCATTCACCATCGTTGGGAGCATTGCACCATTTAACTGTTGCAGTTGTACTATGCCTCTTGAAGTTATGCCACTGATGCGATATGGACCAAGCCAATGCATCTGTAACTTCCCTCGATACTTCATGAACTTGCTGTCATACAACAACACCAAGTCACCTTGCTGAAACTGTTTATTTTTTATATGGCGATCATGTCAAGCCTTTTGCCGATCCATTTCTATGCGCTGGTGAAAACCAATGATAAAACGGTCTTACTCAAGCTGTACCAGTTGTTCCAATCGCTCTGCTAACGCTGTTTCATCATTCATGCCTATCGTTGCAGCGATGTGCAGACTCAGAACATTATACTCCATAGGCATAAGTGCTTCTTTCCCATACACCAATTTGAAAGTGTTCGGGTACACAGGGTACTACCAAAGGACCGAACACCAAGAGCAACCACTTCACACAAACAGATCACAGATCATGACACCGATGTTTTGATGTGGTTTAAACCCTCTTGAGGGAAACACTCCACGGCCTCGGCCAAATAGCTTCTACGGGACAATTTATTATGCAAAGAAAGAAAGTTACAAATGAGCTTCTCATAATCAATCAACTAAACAATGACCCTCCATGCTCTTTAAATAGAGATCATGGACCAATTGGGTGTTAAGCCACGGATCAAGGTTAGGTTTGATCTAAGAGAAGTTGAGCCGTCGGATCACTCTATGTCGGAAACATATCGTGACCGTCGGATTAAGTATTTACAAATGCATACTAATGCATACTAAAGAAACACACTATCCCTAACGGATATATTACACAAGTTGATCTTAACTAACTCCTAAGTGTCTAAATATCCTAACATCCCCCCTTAAGAACAACTTGGGATAGGATTGAAGGATTTACAAAAGTGACACTATTAGGAGAAGGAAGGAGGCATTAGAGCCTATCCCCCCTTAATGACAAGTTCCTGAACTCCTAACATAGATCAAAGTTTAGAAAACTTCGCTTCTGTAAGAGACTTGGTGAAGATGTCTGCAACTTGATCATCTGTAGGGAAAAAGAGCACTTCAAGAACACGATCATGAACAAGATTTATGATGAAGTGCATATGTAGCTCAATGTGTTTGCTGCGTTGATGTAGAACTGGATCTTTGGCAAGCTTGATGGCACTTTGATTGTCGCACCAAAGTGGAGTAGGCTGCTGCTGCTCGAATCCAAACTCTGAAAGGATCTGTCGAAGCCATAGAGCTTCCTGACTGGCATTGACGGCTGCTCGATATTCTGCCTCTGCTGAAGAAAGAGAAAGAGCTTGTTGTTTCTTACAAGCCCAAGTAATAGGTCCAGATCCCAGACTGAAAACATAACCTGCAGTAGACTTTCGATCATCAGGATCGCCGACCCAATCTGAATCAGTGAAACCAACCAACAAAGGTTTCCCCCCTGTACTGTAATGAATCCCAAACTGAACTGTACCTCGAATATATCGAAGTATTCTTTTAGCTGCTTTCCAGTGACTTTCATGAGGTGTCTGCATATAACGGGCAACTCGACCAACGGCAAAGGAAAGGTCAGGACGGGAATGAGTCAAGTATAAAAGACTACCAACAAGCTGACGATACAATGTGGCATCTACTTCAGGTGAAGTACAAGTGGCATAAATTTTGACTCCAGACTGGAAGGGAGAAGGGGCTGGTTTACAATCTTCCATGTGAAAGCGACGAAGAAGGTCACAAGCATACTTAGACTGAGAAAGAAAGATTCCTTCTTTGGTTTGCAGAACTTGGAGACCAAGAAAATAATGCAAATGTCCTTAGTCTGACATTTCAAAAGTTTGTTTAAGACTAGATTTTACATGGGTTATAAGCTTAGGGTCACTACCAGTAAGAATAAGGTCATCAACATATAGAACAAGTATGATGAGATGGTTTCCTACTTTCTTGGTATAGACATTGGAGTTAGAATGGCATCTAGAAAAACTAGTGTCAAGGAGAAAGTTATCCATTTTGGCATACCAAGCTCTAGGAGCTTGCTTAAGGCGATATAAGGATTTCTTAAGGCGGCAGACAAGGCTAGAGTTATTCTGAACATAGCCAGGAGGTTGTTCCATGTAAATTTCCTCCTGTAAATCACCATGTAAGAAGGAAGACTTGACATCCATTTGATGGACTTCCCAGTTGTGTAAGGCTGCAAGGGAAAGAACAAGGCGGATGGAGTTCATTTTAGTGACGGGGGCAAAGGTTTCATTGTAGTCAATCCCTTCAACTTGGGAAAAACCTTTGGCAACTAACCTTGCCTTAAGTCTTTCAACACTTCCATCTGATGCATACTTAGTTCTGTAGACCCATTTACATCTGATAAGTTTTCTTCCTTTTGGAAGAGGTACAAGCTCCCAAGTATCGTTCGCCATTAAGGAACGATATTCTTCATCCATGGCTGCATCCCAATCTGGATTCCCTGAAGCTTCTGCAAAAGTTTCTGGATCATGATTCTCGGAAACTTGAGCCAAAAGAGAAGAGGCTCGCTGAAACTGAGAACGTGTTCGACGTTGATCTCTAGGATCACCGGCAAGATCACCAGCTACTTCACATGTTGAACGGACCCATCGAGGAAGCACTTGTGCTGGTGCAACTGGAGGAACATGAGCAGGCGGAGGTGGATTTTCATCCTCACTGTCATCATCAGAAACTAGAGTTGGAAACCTGTCAAGGAAGTTGGAAGAAGAAGAAGAAGGCACAAATACCGAATCAGGCTCATAGGCCAAAGATGGCACACTCGCCGAGTTAGGCTCGCAGGCCAAGATATTTTCATCAAATTTAACATCTCTTCTAATGATTATAGCATGAGAATGTGGTTGAAGAAGTCTATAACCTTTTACATCTTCAGAATATCCAACAAATATGCACTTTTCACTTTTAGGCTGCAATGCTTTCCGTTTTTCATCCGGAATGTGAGCCCATGCTTCACTACCAAACACATGAAAGTGACTTACATCAGGTTTAATTTTACTCCATGCTTCTTCCGGTGTTATACCTTGTAATTCTTTTGTGGGGGTGCGATTAACTATGTAATTTGCACAATTTATGGCTTCAGCCCAAAATTGAAGACTTAGTCCCTTAGATTGGATCATACAATTAGACATTTCTTTTAAAGTGCGGTTCTTCCACTCAGCTACACCATTTTGTTGTGGTGTATATGGAATAGTGTGCTGTTGTTGGATGCTTTGTTCAGTGCAGAAAGTAGTGAATTATTTGTTAACATATTCTCCTCCATTATCAGATCTTAACTTAATAATTTGATGACCATATTGTTTTTCAACAAGGGCCTTGTAGGCCAAGAACATGTTAAATACTTCGCTCTTAAGTTTTAGGAAATAAACCCAAGTGCGTTTGGTGTAATCATCAATGAAAGTTAAGAAATACTTGAAACCAGAAAAGGAAGCAGATGGAAGAGGACCACACAAGTCACTATGCACAAGCTCCAAGGGAACCGAGGCGTGCCAAGAGGCACGTTTGTCAAAACTGTCCCGATGATGTTTTCCGAGTACACAACCGGAGCAAACACCATCCTTGCAAGATACCATCGGAAGACCTGTCACCATATTTTCTTGACATAGTTGTTGCAATGAGCGATAATTTAAGTGACCAAATCGCTCATGCCAAAGTTTGCTCAAGTTATCACTATGAGCAACAAAAACTGAAGGGAAAGGTGATGACCCAAAGTTTTTAAACTTGTACAACCTGGTAATATCATCAACAATTCTGGTAGCTAAGACCTGTTGAGGATCTTTAAAATCCTTGATTACAACTTGGTGAGGTGTAAAGGTCACAGTTTTACCTTCACCAGAATGAGTGATCTGATAGACTGATAACAAATTGCACGAAATTCTAGGAACACATAGTACATCACTAAAATGACCATTATCTACTGGAACTGTTCCAGCTCCTACAACACTTAGAGATCTATCATCATCAACAAATATTTGTTTGGTGTTACATTCTTGCATAGTAGAAAAGATGGCTTGATCCTTAGCCATATGATAAGATGCTCCAGAATCAATGAGCCATTCATTTGAAGTAGAAGAAGAAGATGCATTATAAGAATAACCAGAAGCACAAAGTGCATGTCCATGAGAGGCAGATTCTGAAGGTGAATCTAGGCTGATGTGGTGCTTCTTCATTGTTGCTTCCAAGGCTGCCATCTTCTTGAAACACTTAGATTCATCATGATTATCTTTCCCGCAATAGTTGCAATGACGCTCAGTCTTCTTTCCTTTTGGCTTGGACCCTTTGTCATTTTTTAAAGAAAGAGCTGACTGAGAGGGTTTTGGACCCTTGTTTGACTTATTATTGCGAAAATTTTGTTTCTTGGGAGGCTTGGACTTTTCTTTCTGTTGGGACAATAAGGCTTTCCCAGATGTATCTGCATTGTTGATTATTCCAAGATGAATGAGTTTATCTTGTTCTCTAATCAAGGAATCACAAAAGGATTCAAGACTAGACTCTTGATAGCTAGCTGCATTCAAGGACGCTTTCATGGAGTAAAATGTAGATACAAAAACAGAATATGCAGGTCCAAGTTTGGAAAGAATATGATAAATGCACTATTTGTCTTCCCTCTCAATCTTACATTCTGCACATAAGAGTTTAAGAGTTTTGTACTTAGATAAATAATCTTGAATGCATGAAAAGTCACTTGGATTTAAAGAAATCAACTCATTTTCGAGTTGATGACCTCGAATTTCATTGTGTTTACCAAACACAGATTCCAACTTGTCCCAAGCAGCATTAGGTTCATCAATTCCAGATATGTGGAATCGCAAATCAGTAGAGATTGACATCCCAATCAATCCACGAGCTTCATCATATCTATTTGCCCATTTTATTTTCTTATCATCATCAGTGGGTTCTTTTTCTTTCCCTGTTGTAATTCTGAAAAGTCCCCTACTTCGTAGAACATCCTCCATACGAGATTTCCATGAGAAATAGTTGGAACTGTTAAGTAGAATATCACAAAGGGCAGCCATATTTGTAAATTAATGTCTGTAAAAGTAGAAACCAATAGTCTGGATGTGAAGAGCTCGAAAAAATAAGCGGTTTCAAAAAAAATGGCACTAAAAACGAACTCTGTATGATGAAGTTATGCTTGAACAAAGAAACTGTTGAAGATGTCCCCAATAGTGACGTGGCAGCTAGAGAATGTCCAGCAAAAAAAGAACCCCCCTCTTCCCAAGATAAACCTTTTGACAATCACTTTACAAGAAAGTTGCTTTAAGTGAACCACTTTTGTAAAATAAATGATTTCACTTTTACAATGATATTACTTTTAAATAGTGCAACAATAAATAAAAAAAACTTAAGTGACTCACTTGTATTTTTATTTTTTATTATTTAAGTGAGATGCATTTTTACAATAAAGTAACTTGAAAATAGAAATTGCATGCACTTTTCTTTTAAAAGTAACTTCCTAAGACTTGAACTCAAGACTTATTAAGGAATAAAGCAACTTTTTACTCTTCTTGCTCGGTTTGCGTGCTTGCCCTTTTTCCTGCAAAACAAACCACAAATCGAAACAAAAAAAACTTTTCCACACTTGTGGAGTTAGATCTTGTTAGCTTGCCTGGAAAGTTTATGTTTTCTCTCTGTTTCTGATTTGCCGAGATCGCGCAAGGTGCACGGCAAAGAGCATACGCAGCCGAGAAAAACCCTTTCCCTTTCTGTTTCTGATTTGCTGAGATCGCTCAAGGTGCACGGAAAAGAGCATACGCAGACGAGAAAGCAACAATCCGAACCAAAAAAATCTAACAGTAAAAAAAATGAAATATGAGATTAAAAAAAACCAAATAAAAAAATGCGTCACTGTAACATTATACCTTCAGATCTGATAAAATACGCGTTTCTGGAGCAACCGGGAACCGTTTTCGATCAAACAAAAACTATTTCCCAATGGAAATGACGCTCCGGACGCAATGGAACACCTCTCACAGCCCATAAATGCACAAAAATACCAGAACTAGAAACCCTTTCGAGTTTCAGCAACAACAGTTCAAGATCTAGATCATAACCGGAAGCGGCACTTCATAAAAGCTCTGATACCATGTTCGGGTACACAGGGTACTACCAAAGGACCGAACACCAAGAGAAACCACTTCACACAAACAGATCACAGATTAAGACACTGATGTTTTGACGTGGTTTAAACCCTCTTGAGGGAAACACTCCACGGCCCCGGCCAAATAGCTTCTACGGGACAATTTATTATGCAAAGAAAGAAAGTTACAAATGAGCTTCTCATAATCGATCAACTAAACAATGACCCTCCATGCTCTTTAAATAGAGATCATGGACCAATCGGGTGTTAAGCCACGGATCAAGGTTAGGTTTGATCTAAGAGAAGTTGAGCCGTCGGATCACTCTATGTCGGAAACATATCGTGACCGTCGAATTAAGTATTTACAAATGCATACTAATGCATACTAAAGAAACACACTATCCCTAACGATATATTACACAAGTTGATCTTAACTAACTCCTAAGTGTCTAAATATCCTAACAGAAGGGTGTCTGTCCCGTCAACCTTATATAGGTTGTGCGATATGCCCACAAGACCGCTGGAATCTTTAAATCCAAGTCGTCGCGGTTCACATTGCAAACCTTGGTCAATGCATTCTCCAATACTTTGTTGAAAGCTTCCACTGTGCCATTTTCTTGCGGATGATATGGCGTACTCTTCTTATGCTGTATCTGAAGCTCTGTTGTCAATGCACTGACAGTGTGATTAATGAAGTGACTTCTTTGATCAGTCATCAATATCTTCGGGCAACCAAATCGAGTGACAATATTGTCAAACAAGAAATGCGCTGCTGTTGCAGCGGTGCAATCTACAACTAGTGCATCCTTCGCCCATCTTGTCAAATAATCTATCACTGTGATTATGTATTGTGCACTAGTGAGCTGCCTAGGTGGGTTGATAGGTCCCACAAAATCCACTTCTCATTTATCAAATGGATGCAGTGTCACTTGAGATATTAGCGACATCTCATCCCTCCTGGATGCTTTCCCAGTTCTTTGACAGAGATCACATGTCCGCGCATAATTCGTCGCATCATTGTGAAGAGTGGACCGCCAAATCCCTACGTGAAGCACCTTCCTGGAAGTCGCACGACCTCCATAGTTCCCACCAGCCACTCCTACATGTGCTTTCGACAAGATATTCCCTTGCTCATGAGGCAGGACACAGCGCCTCAAGATCCCGTATGATCCCAGTTTGGACAACTTCCCTGCAATCAATTGGAAATCTGCAGTCTTAACCACTAGCTGCTTCTTCTGACTGGTGGTGAACGCCTCTGGTGCAGTTCCTGTCATGAGAAACTGAATTATTTCTTCGTAGTAGTCATCAGCTATGTCAACCCTGAATAGTTGCGCATCTTGCAACCCATCTTTAATGTTGGTTGGTTCCTCCCTTGTCTCAATCCACGACAAGTGATTTGGCCCAGCATTCAAGTGACCTGGCTTCACAATCACCTCAAAATTGAATTCCTTAAAAAGAAGTAACCAACAACATATCTCCCCCCCAACACAGGTTTATTGACCAGATATTTCAACTCAGAATGGTCTGTGAACATCTTAAAGTGACCTCCCAATAGGTAATGCCTGAACTTCTGTAGCATGTATACCATTGCCAAGCCTTCCCTCTCTGTAGTGGTATAGTTCCTCTCTGCAGATGACAACTTACGACTTGGAAAAGAAAATGGGTGATCCAGATCTCCTTCCCCTGGTTGCGCGAGCACCACTCCTAATGCAATCGATGATGCATCAACATGGACATGGAATTCCTTGCTCCAGTCCGGAAATACCAGTATGGTCACTGAAGTCATCTTAGCCTTCAGTGTCTCAAAACTGACTTGACATTCTGGACTCCATTGAAATACCACATCCTTTTTCAACAACTTCTCCATAGGGGTTGTGATCGCTGCATAACCCCGAATAAACTTGCGATAGTACCCAGTGTGTCCCAATGTCGCTCTCAACTGCTTGACATTGGTAGGTGGTGTTAAGCTCAGAATGAGCGCAATATTTTCTGGGTCGACCAACAATCCCTACTTGCAAACAATGTGACCTAGTAATATCCCAAATGGTGCACAAAAGATGCACTTCTTCAAGTTCAGCAATATTTGATGCTGTGGACAGCGCTCCAACATCAGTCGCAAATTTTCCAGATGATCACTGATCAATCCATACACGGTCCAGTCATCCATATAAACTTGCAAAAACTTCTGAATAAAATCTCAGAAAGTAGCAACAACAACCCGAGAGAATAACACAGGTGTGTTCTTCAGCCCAAATGGCATCACCGTGTACTGAAAGCAACCCTATTCAGTCACAAATGTTGTCTTGTGGTGATCCTCTTTTGCAATCATGATCTGATGATAACCATAGAACCCATCTATGAAAGAATACATCTCTTGGCCACCCACGCCCTCCAGTACCTCATCAGTGAATGGTGTTGGAAATGGATCATGCAGACATGCGGCCTTTAGCTTCCGCAAGTCGACACAAATTCGCACTTCATCTATCTTCTTGTCCTGCACCACCATAGGACTAATCTAGTTTGATTCTTCAACCGATTCAATGATGTCAACATCCAACATGTGGTCAAGTTCAACTTTGACCCTTTCCTTATGGCGTAGATTCAGTCGATACGGTCGCTGCCTTATTGGTTTTGCATATGGTTTCAATGGGATCTTCATCTCCCCCAAATCCCCTAAGATTCCCTTCATTTCGGAAAACTTCATAGGGAACAAGTCTTGGAATTCATGCAACAGGTCTGTGACCTTCGCCATTATGTCTTCATCCCAGTATTTGCCAACATTTGCAAACTTTGGGCTCTCCTCCATCCTAGTGTTGATCTTCCTAATCTTTCATGGCTAGGTGACCGGATCGGGCAGTGCGTCCGATGCTATGACATTGCGACTCCCTTCTGTCTCCAGAATATTGATATTCCACAGATCATCGCCATATTCTGGCCCTCCAGTAATATTATAGCATTCCATCATTGATTGCATCTGACAATACGTATGGGGATCCGCGGGGTATGCAACTAGGACTACCTTTAGCACAACGTCACAGATGATCTGTAGGGCATTGTGAACATCTAGATTGGCATCCGTGAAACTAAAGGTGCATGTAAAACAAACCGTCAATTCTAACCAAGTGGTAATCTCTCCGTGCAACTCAGCGGATGCATACCACAATCACAGCATCTCACCCAAAGTATGGACAAAGGCATGGACCTACTCATCCTTTTGCCGCGATGCCCAAAACATATGACATTCAACTAGATGACTTCCAGGGTCATTCTGTCCATCATATTTCCCTGTGTGGTAAACTTTAGTGTTGCCAAAACGAACCGTCATCAATCATCGACACTACGACCAACCGAAAATAGACTTCTTATGGGTCTCCCACCATCATGTGGGAGTAGCCTTCAACGCTTCCTCCAATGCCAGCAATCGATGTGGTTCTGAGACTTTTTCCTCAAATGCCATGAGAAATTCAGACAATCCGGGTAGCCCTTCATATACTGGAAATGCAACTATTTCAGTCGCAACATGGCATAATGACTGCATGATCAACCCACACTTGCGAAGTGACACCTTGTGCAAGTGATTCTACCAATTCTCTAAAGCATCATCAGAGTCCAAAAATGCAGAACTAGAGCTACGCCACCTAAGCTCACCATCGACAGTCGGATGAATGTAATCTTCTGAAATATTGTATGCATGGTCCCATCCGTTGGAAACTTCATCTTTTACCAGTTCAACATACCTGTGTCCTTTAGCCAGATCCAACGGAGCTATGAATATGAGGTCACGATTTTCAAT
This sequence comes from Larix kaempferi, assembly GCA_027924585.1. NCBI lineage: Eukaryota > Viridiplantae > Streptophyta > Pinopsida > Pinales > Pinaceae > Larix > Larix kaempferi. The sequence continues at coordinate 41,283 of BSBM01001156.1, read as the reverse complement.
ATTCATCATCTACTTCTTAAAGTTAATTATTGTTTCTCTGTCATTAGCCCATCCAATCCCTAGAAACATAGGATAGGAGCTTCCCCCTTCAACAACTTCGATAACATCGAAATCAACATATGTCTTCATCCCCTCAATGTCCACAACAAGGTATGGAACTCTTCCAATCGGTGTCACCTTGGACTGATTATCCAGTCGCAGCTGTACGGGAGACCAACTTAGCATTGGACTCCGCATCTTTTTCCATGCTTTCTTTGTCAATATGTTAACATCAGAGCCTAGATCCAGAGTAAATAAATCGACATCATAATCCCCAATATGGATATTCATGCGCATTTCTTTACTTATCTTCTTTCTCTGTAAGGAGTTCACCACGGACTCCCTCTGTCCCTTAGTTGGTTGATACAACAAACTCTTGATTTGAGCAAGTGCATCAGGATCGTGTGCCAGCGATAAGCAACTTTCAAAGAAGTTTTGCAGAGTACCATACTAACGTGATGGTCCTGCTTCTAAAGTTGAGTCAAAATCCAAGGGCATATCATAAACAATTGACTTACCATGATCTTTTTCCATCGCAATACGCACTTGGAAGAATGCATCACGCTCGGCATCAATATCGATCTGCATCTTCTTCTTCCTAGCCAACTCGATCAGAGGATGTGAACCATCTTCGTCTGTCATCGCACCTCCCGGAGTGATAATAGCAACAACAACATCTTTTGTCCTCGGCTCTACTGAAATTGTCTCAATAGTTGGTCCTTGATTCTGGTTCGGTGGTGGGTTCGTAGGTTGATTCACATTCTGGTTGGCATTCTGATTCGGACGCTGGTTCTGGTTTTGTGGTTGATTCTGATTTGGAAACTAATCGGTTGGTCTTCAGCCCGAATCACAATCGACTGGTCTTCAGGGTTAGCGGATGGAGCAGTCAGCTAGACAACCTACTCTGATGCCAGGGTAAATGGTATAGTGGCGGATGTAGCCACATCGATGGTGGCTACACCACTAGGGGGAATAGTGGAAGAAGGAGAGGTGGAAGAACGAGGCATGGATTGGTGTGGGGAAGTGGAGATGCATGTCTAGGACGATAAACCCCAACTGGCTGTAATATGGATGGGGCCACCGTGGAAGGGGAAGCGAGTGTGGTGAGACAATGTGGGGGGGGGGGGCGAGGTCTATGCTGCGGTGGAGGGATGGTTGAATGTGGATGGGTGGTATGTTGTGGTCAGATGGGGAAGGGTGGAAACATGGGAAACTGTAACGAAGATGGTGGAAAGGTTGGGATGGGGTGATGGGACGCAGGATATGAAACATAAGGGGGATTTGGATGGAAGTGTTGCTCGATAGGAGGGGGGGGATGGATGGAAGGGGGGTGGGGAGGGATGAATGGAAGGGAGCATGTATTCCAGGGGATACAACTTGTATATACTGTGGCTGAAAGACCGAGGAGGGAGGAATAATGGCACTGGCAGGCTGAGGTGCTCGCACCTTCATACATATTTATAACCTCATAGTTTAATATAGAAAAATTAAAATATACACAGACAAGTCATCATATTTGAAATTAAATTTATACTTTAATACACACGATACCTGCACACGTGGAGATTTGCTAATCCCCCGGTGGCGATCACTACAATTTTAGATTGAATTTATAAAAACAGTAATAACAATATTAAACACAATGCCAATGAGAATGACAACGATAGTACTTTAAAAACATGACTGTAATTAATTTAGATTCCAGTTAGATGATAGTGGTTTGATGGGATTTGGATAATATATAATTTTTTTATTCTATTGGTGCAGTCCATTTGTTCAAGACTTGGTAAAGAACATGGTTATGGGGATTGTGTCCTTTGACCCACAATGGATTGGTCCCATGATAGAAAAAAAGACCTATTTTCTGGTCATTCATTGAAGATAATGTGGCAAAGAAGATTGACAATTTATGCTTGAACTGTTTGATGGCCAAAGTTGTCATTGATGACAACACATTAATGACAAAGGTCAAAGTGATGACATGTGAAAGACTTGACTAGACAAATGGTAAACATGACAAGCTTTGATGACTTGACAAGTGGAAAGCAAACATGAAAAATGTAGAAGACTTAACAAATTGAAGACATGAGAAAGGATTGATTACAAGGGCTTGATAATGACATTGATGATAGAACATCAATGACAAAGACATGGAAGAGTTAAGAACATGGAACATACACATTATGGAAAGCACAATGGAGATGGTGACAGGGCTTGAGGAATGGAAAAGGTGACAAGTATGACAAACATGGAAAGCACGAAAAGTGTTTATGACAAGCATGGAAGAAGGACATGGCAATCTAAGGACAAGACAAAGACAAGTGACAAGAAAGCAAGCTTGATGACTTGTCAAGCATGGTGTTTGATGACATGGAACATGACAAGGAGGACGTGCTTGATGACAAGAAGGATTTATAACTTGGTGACATTGAGGACGATGAATTGGAAAACATAATCTTAGAGTACAAAGACAATATGATGAGGTGGACAAGGAATATGTGCAGGCATTTGGAAGGCCCCTTGCGGGCATTTCAAAGCTCCATTGTGGGCATAATCAAAAGGATGTTGCGGGCATTCTTTGAAGCACCCACTACGGGCATTTTTGGTGTGTTGCGGGCATATTGATAAGGGCATGTGGGCATTTACATGAGACCATTGCGTGCAAAATCCAAGACCAATATAGGCATGTGTTGATGGCACTTGCGGGCATTAAAGTGGAGCCCACTGCGGGAATTTTTAAGAGTGCATTGCGGGCATCTTAAGGGCATATGTGTGTCTCACATTTAATATTTTGAAAGGATAGAAGGTGACATGGAATGAAATTAAAATTTATTAACTCCCTGATTGATGGATGGTCAGAATTAAATAAATCATATTTGATTTATTTAATCATCTTAATGAAAAATTAAAATAAAGAGGACATGTCGACCTCCTAATCGATGGTGATGAAGAGTATAAATAGAAGACAAGATTCATTTTTAAGGAAGAAATGTGTGAAGATTTTGGGAGATTGAGGAGAGCTTTGATTTCGGGGGTCAGGATGATTGAGGAAGGTTCGGTGAAGTAGCAGCAATAGTAGGAGCAGTGGTGCAGCAGTACACTAATTTTTATATCTAATCTTTTGGGCTTCACTAAGGCAGCAATAGTGGTAGATTAATGACAACATCACAATGGACAAATGGAGATATGTTTGGGGACAAAATGAGGACATGACAAAAAACATAATGAAGATGATCACCTTATGGACAGATTTTTGATGGACAGAATGATGACAATGTCACCTACAACAAATTGATGATGGAAATTTCTCTCATCATTGGTCAAGTAAGAATGACATATTTTGGAAATTTATCTCCCATTTCTATAATCATTAGAGGTATTAATGGTATAGCTACAAAGTTTGAATTTATTGAATATTTTTATATTCTTTGTTCATGTGATACCAAATTTACATAAACCATGGTGATCTCAATGGAGACTTAGGCAATTTCTTTGCAATTTAGGTTATTTCTCGAAGCACCGTTTCTCTTGTACTTTATGTTGGTACTATGGAAGAAAATAACCAAAATGATGAGTGTGTTCATTGTTGATTTACAGAGCTTCACAACGTCCCAAGGTGCTTATCACCACAGAGGAACACCTCACAAGAGGTAATTTTGCATATTAATCAAAGTATATGTAGTCATCATGAAGACCAATTTGCTAGGATTTTGGATATGGAAAAGAGAATGGAAGCACAGAGTGAAAGGTTAGAGAAGTTGGCTACAGATTTAGAAATTCCTTGTAACATTACACCCTATAGTTTCCATAGGTTCAGTGAATGGTATTCGTCAAAAATAATTTGCATTTCAATCGGATTTTGGTGATTATGAAGAGATAGAATAAACACAAGTAGCATCATAAATGAAAGAAGTTGAAAATGGAGAAGCAAAGGATGCATAAAGTGAACATGAACACATGTCTATTTTTCTTAGGTTTTCATGTTTTATAAGGTTTCATTTGTGTTTGGTTGGATTATATGAATTTATAGCTCTCAAATAATTTAGACGATATGATAGACACAATTGTAAAATCCAATGATAATATGATAGACATGTTTTGTGAGAATTATTCATTTTAGTTTTACTTTTAAAAGATGATAATATAAAAAATGGTTACTCAGTGCTAATTAATTTGTAAATACTGAACACAAATTACTCATAACTAGATCTAATTATTCAAATTAAAGAAGTTACATGTGTGTATGGTGCCACAATCTCCTCTGCTGCTACCATGGCTCAGTCTTGGTCGAAGGAACCGATGTCCTCCCACCTAGAGGATGGAGACTCGACCTTGAATAACTGTACATTAAAAAAAATAACGTCAACAATGTGTAATTGAAAGTTAAATATATTAAAAAATACGATATCAAATAAAATACAATAAATACTTGAACATTAAATAAAAAAATAGTTAACCTGGTCCATGTAGCTCTCGGTGGCATGCTGCTGCGTAGGACCATGGAAAGAATGAACACAGTGAGAACAAAAATGTGTCGTTGTTCCTATCAAACTAGATGGCCCCGCATGGGTTCCACCTATACCTGGCATGTCCTGACCACCACCTATAGACCGTGCAGTTGTGTGTGTCTCATGGATGTCCTACTGACTTTGTTAATACATAGCCACAAATGTGGTATGTCTAAGAAAATGATGTGTGGCACGTCTAACTGAGTCATCATTCTCATCTAGGACACTACCAAACCCAGGTGGTTGAGGAGGGGGGTTTGGCTCTCTCTTGGGTGCAGGAGTTCCTCTGAGTGGGTTGCGGCGGGTCTGAGGTCGATCTTGGGTAGAGCCAAGACCGACACCCTGAAACTCAGTGATGTCAAAATAATTGACATGGTAGCCTAGCTCAAACTCAACCCACAGTTTCCTAAGAAAATACTGTGGGACCTCCAAATTATTGCATGGGGGCTGGTCAAAACACCATAAACCATCTCTTCCTCACAACGGGAGGTTGTCTTGTCCTAGGATCTATGAATTTGCTCTACAACTGTTCTTTCGTGATGTTGAGGTATTTAATTTGTTATTTGGATATCCCAGTGGAATGCTGCTCCCTCATTCGAGCCCTATATTGGCTCAGATTTGTGATCTCACTGTGGGCAATGTTGATGGATTCAATGATGTTTTGAAATGATGAAGCTAGGGAAACCCGAGAGGGTTCCTTGTTTCTCTTCAATTCATCGCTCAATACCCTTAATTCATTTAAATCTTGGTGTAATTGATCCTCGGGGTTTTTAGATGGTTCATCACCGGGTTCATTGCTCGTTCCAATGTTGATGTTATCTTCTGATCGTTTGGTTTCATTGGTTTCCTTTGATGGTTGTGGTGTGTTTTTCATTTTGTTAGGTGTATTTAATCTGCAATGACAATTTGTTGGTTTTTTTATCGATTGTAATTTTTTTTAATTTAAAATTGCAATGAAAAAGAAAACAACAAAAACTTGATTCGTTGAGCACCTACCTAGAGGCAATGTTGGCAACGTAGTGGAGGTTCATATTGATGTTGAGTAGTAGGCTTTGGGTGCTCCAAAACGTACTCGCGGGGTCTTTGTTTGGCCGCTCCACACCCGCGAGTTTGTTATTGTGATAACAAACCCGTGCTCTATTTTTTTTATATAAAAAAAACAGGCTCGCGCATGCGTTAATAACGTGGTGCACACATATGTTTGTGTACGCGTTAATAATACGTGCACACATATGTTTGCATACGCATTAACAACGCGTGTGGGCATGTTTTTTCCACGTCAACTCAACAACGTGGGCATTCGGCATTTCCGAAGAAGGGGTGCGTATGTGTGTTTGAATGCCTATGTGCCCCCTTGTTTTTTTTCCACTCCCACACTTCTATTGCGGCCTTTTTGGGTACTAGCTTCATGTGGGAACCCACATTCTTCTATAAAATTTAACATCGTAATGGACCTAATGCCTCCCAAATGTTTTTTAAGTCTTGAAAACCTCCCTCCCACCAATGGAAGATTTTTAGTTATACCCGCTCCCATATTCAATGAGGGAGGACACTAATTAACTTGTGCACATGTCCAAGAATAATCAGGTCTATTATGCTTGGATATACCTTTCTCAACACTCCCTATCAAGGACCAATCTCTATTTCTTTCACATTAAGTAGAAGAACTTGCCTAGAGCACATAATGGAAGTTTCCCCTCCAACAAATTTGTCTTTTATTACTATCCTAAAATATCCATGATTTTTCTAAACTAATCAATGAACCTATCAAACATGACCTAGCTTGGCTGCAAATTTCGGTTAAGTTACCCTCAGGAATTCCAAATATTAGAGGCAAACAAGGGGATAACCTATCCAACCATATGATTTCATTTAATGTCTAATGCTAATCCAATGGCATATTTAATGACACAATCCACCTTATACTCTTTCAAAGAACCCTCACAAGTAAAACAACTAAATGGCATGTCAATTTACTAGCCATCATGCATAACTCCTTTGGGTCTATTATTGCTTCATTTTTAACTTACTTTCAACTCCTAGCTTGCCACAATATTGGGTTGGAGATTATTTTTTGATCTTCAATTGAACACAAACGTGCATATTTCCAACAACATTCACGAGTGGCATAAAAGGTGAACATTGTTTAAATTAAAAATTAAACTTGAATTTTTATTGGATTGGTTCGTTAAGTAACTAACTATTACCCATGATCGCCAAATATGTATTGAAAACCATGCCACATATTGAAGATGAGGATGTCCTTAAAACCCAACATTTTTATCTAACTTATGCCCCTTAAGGGTATCTATACACGATCTTACATGATATTCCTCACCATCGGCCACTAGATAGAGCTAACCCTCACACATAACATACTATTGACAGTATTGTTGGGACATTTTCCCATCAAGTCACCTTACTCTTGTCATGGGTGTCCCTTACACCTAGCTTACTACATAATAATCCTCCCCAATCCTTAGTTGTCAACATCCTTGAAAGTGGACCTCAACCACTATTCCGACCAACAACGTATGGCTCATATAGGTATAATTTTACAAATATTGGGGCATACACAATTGTCATGAAAAGCAACCCCATGAATTCTATGGTACCAAGATGAACTTTATACATGATACGCAATTTTATTGGATCATACCACCACCTAACATGTACATCCAATTCCTAGAAAATCTAGTACTCACCCCATAGCTCAAGAACACGTAAATTTTGTTCAACCCTCACTGACTCAGTAGGACCAATAGTTTGAGGAATTCAGTGCAACAAAACCCCTTAATCTATCTAATTAGATAAATAATAAAGGCAATAACAAATAGTAGAAATGGATTCAAAGGCAAGGGGTCAACCCCCCTACATAGTCAAATTACATTAAAGATAACAAGAACCAAATGGTTAGTACTGAAAGCCCAGTGACAAAAACAAAAAACAAAAATATTTGGATGAACTTTACATGCCCTATGTGTGATGAATTCAACTTTTACCCTCATCATTTCTCATTAATGCCTGAATTCCAATGGATGTTGGAAGCTCAAAAACAATAATTAGGCACAAATACTGATCCAAGATTGGATCTAAGGAAAATAAATGGTTGTAATCCTCAATTCTTAAAAGTAATTTGAAAATGTAAAAAGGCTATATGCTAGGGAAAAGACAATGCAATTATACTATAGAATAATATGAAAAAGATTGTGCATCTAATTAATTTAATGGAAAAATAAATTAGGAGAAAAAGAAGAGAGAGGAAATGGGAAATAAAAGTCCATGGTTGTTGGATTTCCCATTATCCCTAGCTCTCCTATATCTCATTGTATTAATACTCTCTAAGGGTGATTGGCCAAAGGGATCAAAAGACACACAAAGAGTCATGAGTTGTAGGAAGCTACATTGTAATGCACACATTTCCAAAATAGAAGATTGAGCAACCACTGAATGCTGGTTTTCCCATTTTTTGTTTCTACGTTAAAATGTTGTGTCCATTATGTTCTTGGTATATTTGTCCTACTTTATTTTTAACTACCACCACGTATTTTAATGGAAGCTCCTTTGTTTGATTGAAAGTCAATGAATGTTTAAAGTGTGAATGAGAGAATTATGAAAGCAAAATTGTAGATTTAATGCATTGTTGGTTATTCCTGTGAAATGGAGGCCAAACAAACTATTGTCCTCACATTGTATGACATTACTAAATGCCCAAAAATCAATAGCTAAGATCTGTGAGTTGTTGCATAAATTTAAGAAGTTTCCAAAATCATTTTAATGACTATTGGGGAAATTTCTATCTCTTGATTGTGTGTTTTAATTATAGGTTGATGTTCCTCTTGCATAGCCATTTTCTTCAGCCCTAGGGAATTCTCTCTTTCCTTGGGTATTTTTATCATTGCTAGGAAAAATTAGAAGCACATGAGGATTTTTTTATCATATTTTGGGGAATCCATAAGTGCTTGGTGAATTGCCTATCATAGATGGATGAATTACAAGTTCTTGGGGGATTTGTATCATTTTCGGGTGTATTTAGAATTCTATGGGGTCCCTTCATTTCCTAGGCATCATAATTATCTTGTTAGATGGGTAGAAGACTAGAGTGTTGGGTGTTTGATTGCTAACCACATAATCTTCTATTGCATTGTGTTCTTTGTTAAACATTAAAAAACACAACTACAACCATTCCCCATCAAGTTGTGTGTTTCTCGTAATTTCTTGTTTTATATTCCCCTCCCTTTTCAATCATAGAGAAACGATATATGCTGTGAAAAGTTTTGTGTAGGAACGATGGCCTAGCAAGGTATACATCGAGCATATAAGAGTTACTATTATTGGAGGATGCATATGTATATAGAGGATTGCTTGGATGAAGATTGTGATTGCACAATTGCCATGCAGAAATTGATCCTATGACTAGGGTGAGGTCACCAACATATTGAATTGAATAAATATTGACTCATATATTGGTTCAATAGACTAATAAGACTCAACTAGGTTTAACTCTATTACAATTTAATGTACACACACATGAACAAATATGAAAGAGAATGAGAGAGAGAGTTAATGCACCTTATTTATGAAGGACGACCCTTTCTCCTCCTCCTTGGCTCTTCTAGTATGCTCATGAGTGACTTTATTAAACCTATGAAATTCCAATGACCATTCCTCAATATCTTTTGGCCATAAACATAAATCAAAATATAATAAGAATGTGTACATAACAATGATCAATTGAATTTATATTCTTCTTAATCATAAATTTATTTGCACATAAAGAACATTTGATTATTTAACAATTCTTTATAGGAGAGGAAAATATGTCAAACCTATAATGATGCAATGAAATAAGATGCAACAATTACCTCTTTGTTGCTAGGTACTTTTCTAGACTGAGACCTTGTTCATCTTCTCTTGATTCATTCACAATCCCACTTCGAGCCAAATATGCTAATTATAGCCAAAAGGAGAAATTTTAAAATTATTTTTTAGGGTCTACAGATATTTTATAATAATTAAATATATTATATTTAGCTTGATGTCAAAACCCTAATACTATTTGTGGGTATAAAAAGCAAACCATCTATGACATAAAGAATAATATTGGTCTATTTTCAGGCGGTTAAGAAAAATTTGAAATGATATCCGTGTTATTTGAAGAACAACTTTGGAATCATATTGGGCTACTTTCAAGCTAAGAGGACAAATTTGGCCATAAGTGGGAGAAAGGCTTTCTGCTCTTACTACTTATTTTTGTAGCAATTTACAAGTATGTGGTTTATCTCATTGATTGCACCAAGTGTAAATGAGGTGCTTACAAACCAGTATGGGGGAGATCCTCTAACGGATGTCACATGTCACATGTCACATGTAATGTTTTCAAAAGTAATAAAATGTAAAAAGTAATAGTATGGGGGAGATCCTGTAACGGATGTCACATGTCACATGTCACATTTGTCACCTTTGTCACGTTATGTTACAACCCAATATGGGGGAGATGTTGTAATGTTTGTCACATTTGTCACGTTTATCACATTTGTCACGTTACGTTACAACCGAGTATGCGGGAGATGTTGCAACGTTTGTCACATTTGTCACGTTTGTCACGTTACGTTTTCATGTCGGCTCATAACTTATAAAAAATCAAAATTAATTAAAAATTTCATGTTCACTCATAACTTATCAAAAATAAAAAAAATTAAAAATAAAAATTAAAAGAGAGGGATCCAATTTCTTGAGGGGTAATTTTTTTCTTAATGTGTAAAAAATTGAAAATAAAACAAAAAAAATTACACCTCAAGAAATTGGATCCCTCTCCGTGCTTGATAGATCCGGGTTTGAGATGGATCTACGGTGGTTTATATTTAATGATTTTATATTATTACATACTTAAATACTAAATTTTAGTGATTCATGTTTAGATTTAGATTTGTTACATATTAGTAATTCAGGTTTAGATTTATGGGTTTAGATTTATGGGAGCAGAATAAAATACAACTAAAACCCTCATTTTTCTCGTAAAGTTTTCATCAAAATCAATCAAAATTGCTTATAAAAATTGTTATTGGAGAATTATACAATTTCAGCAATGGCAAATATAGGTCCTAGACTAACTGGTATATTTAGAAACTACCCAAATCTTTTAAATCTTGATTTGAGTACTCAAAATTGCTATTCCAACATTTTTTCCTCTATCTGCGACTCTGAGTTTTGGTTAGCAGATACACTGTTGTTTCCAGATTTATGTTTTTTTCAATGATAGTTGTAACTAAATGTTTGGCAAATTACTTTTTCCTTTGTTTTTCTTGATTTGAATAATATACCTCGAGGATAAAATTGGACACCTTATTCTTTCTTACTATTAAACCCTAAACCCTAAACCCTAGTTCAGTGCAATCAATGGCCCTAAATAATGCACGGGGAGGAATGCAAGGAATAAAATGTAGTAGGCCCATGACTTGAAGACTACGGGACCAATGATTCTACCCACCTATAGAAGAGCCAGATCTAGCAAGTACCGAACGAACCCGTGTTTTTTCAACCATAAAGAGACTTCTACCCTAACACCTCCATATTTTAAGAAAAGCCAAACATAAAAATAAAAATAATGGATATAATAAAATATGTATATGATAATAATGGATATAATAAACTTTCTATATAAAAAGATTATTGATTGTCGTTGGTTTCTTTTTATAGATTTAAATAACCAAATAGTGACATAACTTTTTAATAGTATATTAATAATTGAGTGGAAAGTGTTTTCTTACCCATTAAAGTAACTCATTCACGTATGTATATAAATATATTTAAAAATGTGATGTTTGATTATATATATATATAATTTGGAGTATTCAAAGCTATGATATCATGAAGTGATATTACCTTTCCTTAAAAGTTTTCTAATTGGGTTGCAATAACATTTTTCATATAGTTTGTCTCTTTTTCAATGACATGCTTATTTTTTTTATTTATTTATTTCTACAATTTTATATATTTGAGTTTTTGACTATTGTTATTATAGATGTATTGTGATCGACATATTGAAAAACAATTAGGGTTTCTTTAGACTCTAACTAAATAGTTTTAATAATGTTGGACATAATGAGATGAATGTAGTAGTAAAAAAAAGAAATGTAGCAGGTCCTAAAACTTATTGTTCTGCAAAGAACTTTTCCACTTTTCATTATCTATAATTAATTATTTATTAAGTAGGTATGAATAAAATGAATAATCATTTAATTTGTGTTTTGATGGCTTTTCTATAATGAAATTATTGCAAACATAATTTTTTATCTTCTTCACTATTTATGTGTAAATTCACCAAGACAACACATTTCAATAAATTGAGTGTGTTGGAGTCTTTTTTATATTTTCATATTTGGTAATTGTAGCTAGGGTTTTCACCCTAGCTTGTGCAAATGAGCACCTACTAAGGAGAAGGGCCTCTTTAGTAGCAGTTCAATAAACAGTAAATTTAAAGAGTAAAACAGTAAAATCTAAGCTAACATGTGCATCAACAAAAATAAAAAGACAATGACAATATAATGAAAATTTTCTTTTTGTATTATGATATGATCAAGATTACATTTACTTCAAGTGTTGAGGTTGGTGGAGCTCTTGCAGTAGTCTAGGAGGGCTACTTCCGTGCTCCAATGGGTTCCTTCTCCTTCTCCAAGGTGTTTGGATGATGGGCCAAAAGGGACACTCAAATGGGAAAAAATAGCTCAAATGAGAAGCTAGGGTTTCAAGAGTGATTTTGGCAGAGTGAGGATATGAAATATTGTGGATGTGAAATGGGGAGCCTCTATCACCTATTTATAGGTTTTTAGTGGTGGACTGTTGACCCATGGTTTTTGGCACCATATGGTTTAGGTCAATTGTATAGGGTTTTTGCTTCATTTTCCCCTCTTTTTCCTCTTTTTTCTTGTATTTTTTATTCCCTTTTATTTGATTTTTGGAATTTAGGGCCCTTTTAGAGGCTTTTTGCTATTTTTGTCAGAAATTTAAATTATTTTGGGGAAAAAGGGGTTTTTTGGCCTTTTTGGTGGCTTTTCAATGGTTTTTTGAGGTTTTGGAGGTAAATATGGTAGGAAATATAGACAAATGAGTCATGTAATGAGGGAGATGAGATGGTGAGCACTTTTTGGGTGTTAACAAATTGCCTCCTGATGTGTGAGGGTAGGAGCTCATCATATGGCTGATAGATATCATAGGTCTTTTATGGTTTTTCTGGGATGTGGAGAGGAGAAGAAACGAACTAGAGCCCGGAACAATAGTCCCAAACAAACTATAAAAACTAAAAATACATGACCTCAATAATGAATGAGGAATAATCTCAATATATGGACAAGGCAGGCATACCCATGCTTGTATCAAGATATATAAAATAACAATGAGGCCCCAAAAAGGGGACCTGAAAGATACATGGAGAACCACTGTGTACATCATAACGGTCCAAAAGGGGACACAAATTCGGGACATATTGTCGGGCTATTGTCGGGCTAACCATGTCTGAGCTGAAGAACTGATACACTGGAGTAACAATAGTGTTGCTGAGTGTGGTACTAGAGGAACTGATGAGCTGTTGGATCATAATGACGGGGGGTCATACCCTCAATGGTACACTGGACTGGAGCTATACTGGGTACTCAAGGAAGCACTTGAGTGAGTGGCTTCCGAATACAATCGCCAACGCAACCCAGATATCCATGGAAACATATAACTGGGTGTTCCAAGGTGACTCACCAATGTGTTAGAGTCAAGGAAAGTCTAGGGTCTTCGACCAATAACTGAAGGGATATATACCCTGCACGAATCTCAACGATGCGATCAAGGTGTTGAAGTCGAGCATGTGAGAAACAACCATTCGGAGAGGCATTGATGACTATGCTCAAAATGGTCCGTAGGCACTCACCACAGATGGTGATGAGTCCAAGGCATAGGGACCTTTGGGCCTATCCTCTAGAATAGATGGGCTGTCGTCGACAGAGGGAGACCTGCAACTAGCAAGGCAATGATGTTTCCTTAATAGGAGCACGAGGTGGATAACCGAAGTGTGAGAGTATTGATGGTAGGACTGACATATTGTGGAGGTGGGGAATAACTGGGCAAATAGAGTGGGTTGAATCAAACTTCCTTTGTTTAGAGTATGATGGCGAGGATGATCGGGTAGCATATGAAACTGACTAGTGGGAAGGGGATCATAGCTTTAATGGGTCAGGGATGGTGACTGGGATGAGTGATACTCAAGGTGGTGTAAGATGGCAGGACACTCGGAGGGTGGTTGATCGCAGAATACTCTGAACAAAGTTGACCTTATTGGGGGTGCTGCCGAGATGATTGATCATAGTTCCAGGGGGCACTGGTGGGGGTTTCTTCATGGTTTAAAAAGCTGGAAGAAGTGTGCTGAAAATGGTACTATCATGTGGATTTATATGAGCCTAGGACAGTTCATGCTCGTGATTGCTTTCAATTGTATAGATTCTGACAGCGATAAGAAGACTTGAAATAATGGAATGGTACCATCGTGTGGATTTGTATGAGCCCAGGATGGTGCATGCTCGTGGTTGCTTTCAATTTTAGAGAGTCTAAAAGCAAAAAGAAGACTCCAAGGGGGTTCTTTTTTGTGTGTTAGTCTCAAAGGCCTGAAAAAGCATAAAAGGATGCAATGAAGAACTCTTCTAGGCGGTGTGACTAGAGTATTCCTTTTTCGTAATTAGTCTATTAGGTCCGGAAAATGATTAAACTTATACCAGATAGAGGCCCTTTTAGGTACTTTAACGAGCACATTAGAGAAATTTTGAGGTAAAAAAATGGCCTCAAAACAAAGAAAATGTACTATAAAAAACAACCAATTACATTCTAGCATATGACATCATTCCCCTTGGTGAGGTGGCATTGCATGAGTTAAGAATGGTTATTTGTCAAATTTTCTATGGTGGATGGAAACACATAGTTAACCAAGGTAGTGGTGTAAGTACTTTTAAGTCATAAAGTAAAGTACTCATAATGATAGTCTTTTCATAAAATAATATTATTGTCATTTTCAAGTAAAGTACTTATAATGAATGTCTTTTCACACTTTCTCATAAAATAATATTATTGTCATTTTCAAGTGAAGTACTCTTAATTCATAAAGAAAGTGCTTTCACATTTTTTTATAAAATAATATATTATCATTTTTATATTTTTAATTTAAAATTATATATTCATTCCATTCTATTTAATAACATAATATCAAACTAATAAAGAATAATAATAGATTTAATAAATAATAATAATAATAATAATGCAATGTGGATTATAATAATATTATTAATATTTTACATGTAAATAAATTCTCAATTAAATTACATTATATTAAATTCATGAAAAAAATACTAAATATGAAAAGTCAACATAAAATTAAAAAAGTAGCTCTTAAAAATATTTTTTATTATTTAATTTCATTTGCAAGTTCAAGACAAATAAATGCTAAAGGACAATAAATTTTTGGGAATTTACAATGAATCTTAGTCACATCAATGTAGACTTATTTTATTAATTTTATTTCTAGTGAATTTTGAAAAGCAACTCAACCATGGTTATTTATATTGTGCATAGAAAATAGTGTGGGAGGTGACTTGTCATATACACCTACCCCATAAAACCCCTCATTCATAATATTTTAATATATCTCATATTTTTGTAGTACATCTCTTAGGAGACCATTTTTTGACCTCAAAATCTCTCTAATGATGAAAGGAAGCAAGATTGCTCGATGATATTTTCATTCTTTTAGGAGTCAGAAAAGAGCTTAACAGAAACTCCCTAAGTTCCTTTTTTGTGCAAGATTTGTCCGTCCCGAAAAAGGGATAAAATTATACCGAACAAAAGGAATGACTAGGCAAGGAGAGAGTGTTCAATCCAGTGACATTGATGAGAACCAAGAACAAGGATTGGGGGGGGAACACTAGTGGGTCTCCTTGCGGGATGATGAATGGTGGAAAAATAATGAAATAATTGTAGTACTAATGGAGTGAATGGCTCATGTATAAATGTGTAATAATTCGATGGCGACCGATGTGGCACGCAAACTGAGGCAACAAGGTGTCGGGACACAATGTTGGAATTATTTCTAGTGAGAGCGAGAAATGATCTCAAGCATCATCACGGGCTCGAAAAACTAAATCCGATGGTATAAGGAATGCTAAAAAATGACAACGGTCGATGTGGTGCGCAAATCGAGATGGCAACATGCATGGAAAAAATTCCAAAAAAGGAGTTCAGAGAAAAATAGAAACTGAGGCGACCATTCTGAAGGTCTCGTCATTCTGATTCCAGTGGTGGAAACAGTTTGGAAAATGGATTCCGTATGGATCCATAATGGCGAAATCAAGAAAAAGTTAACTGTCTATAAGTAGTAAGTGGGCCCATGATGCCAAGTATCATTTGTGTGGATTAATTTGACAGGAGAGTGTGGTGGGCTAGAGTGGATTTGACATTTCTGGGCTATTGGACCGGTGGATTTAATTTCTGCGAGTTGTAGGTATTTCACTGAACTCATGCCCTTAATTTTTTCTTGATTTGGGTAGGTAGTGGGCCCTCAGGGGGGGTTGTATGATCCACATGGGTGTGGATCATGGGTTTCGAGTCGATGGCCGCGATCTGCGATTGCGACTGTGGCCTCAACAGTTGCGATTCGGGATTGCGGCTATGGCCTGGGTAGTCGCGATTCGCAACCGCGGTTGTGGCTTGGATAGCCGCGATCTGCGATCGTGACTGTGGCCTAAACAGCCGCAATTTGTGATCGCAGCTGTGCCCCCTATAGGCGCGATCTCCGACCGCGGCTGTAGTCCCGATAGCTGCGATTTGGGATCATGAAATTGGGCCCCAATACCGCGATCTGGATCGGGATTGTGGAGTCATACTGAGGGGTGATGGTTTATTTGATGATGTTTTGATGAGTTTTCATTATGGGATTTATAGGATGCCGAGACTACTCTGGAGAGAGAATGAGATACCAGATGATCTTATGGACTATATACGGGATGACCGCCATGTCTAGGGTCCTTGGGGTTGTGCACACTGTTGAAGTTCGCACATGTACCGATGAAGCGTTCAGCAGCACTACTACTGAATAGGTTGGTCGGCTTCTCGAAGCCTGATAGTCCGTGCTTCATGGTGAAGGGGGAGAGACTAGAGCTCACCTTAGCAGGCATGTACTTCCTTACTGGGTTACCATGTCTAGGTAGGTTGGCAGATACACAGCCATGGGTGTCTGTGGATGTGGACATGGAGGAGATGCTGGATCAGTACTGCTTCCCGATGGCAAGAGTGCACAAGAATGCACTCTTGATTTGTGACTTAGAGGATCCATCAGTTCGGGTGATTGCAGCATGTGTGGTCCGAGTGTTGAGGTCACAGGGACCCAACCGGGTGTCTGGGGACAAATGAAGCTGGTCGAGTGAGTACTACAGGGGACCTACTTTGCTTGAGGACAAATGTTCCTCAGCTGTGTTCAGCGGCACTTGAGCTCGGTGAAGGTATCTGGGAAGGGGTTTTGCTACGGGTCATTCCTGTGCTCTTTCTTCATGGAGCGGGTTCCGACACTACGACTGCGAGTGCCGGTCTAGGTTGGGGGTTTGAGGGAGCCGCAGATGGTGCGGTGGTGTGAGATGATGTGCTAGCGGGGTGGGGGAGAGGTAGGGAAGTACTTCATGCAGAAGCTCTATTTGAAGTGGTTGCAGCTGCCGCTGTCTTTTGATGACTATCCGTACCATGGTATGGACTACCGATGAGATTCGGATGCGCCACGACCACCTGGACAGGCTTGGGGTCCGGATGGTAGGTATCTAGCTTCTTGATTGGTTTATATTGGATGTTTTGATGTTATATATATATGATGATTCTGATTACTTGCGATTTGGTTTGATGCAGATGTGGGACTGCTACCACCATCGGGGCATAGGGAGCGTTGGGGACATATAGCAGTGCCAGCCTTTCCAGATCTGTGGGAGGTACGACGATGGGTTGCGGAGGGGACTTTAGCGGCCTTACGAGTTACCTTCGACTGACTACTGGTTGGGGTCTCTGACGAGGGGTGGAAGGAGCTGGATCGGAAGGTGGTCAAGGCTTGTCACGAGGCTCCACGGGATTGGCGATCTATCTTGATTCTGGTGGTAGTTATGGCCAAGGTGAGGAGGGGTCAGGAGCGACAAGGGGATGAGGAGGATCCAGAGGAGGAGAGAGGAGAGGATGAGTCTGCAATAGAGGAGGCTGGTGAGGAGGGTTCATATGGGGGATATGACTCTCATTAGGGAGTACTGGGGAATCCCCCCAATGCGTATGGGAATTCTGAATTTTTTGTATATACGGCATGTATTTTATGACAGGGATGGTCTTGGGGTTCCTTGATGTATATTTTTTGTATAGTTGAGTGCTGGGACACTCATGACATGTATATGACGATGATATATTTATATATATATACACATGGATGCATTTTTTGTGGTGATTATTTTGGTGTACACACGTGGATGCGCTTGTATTGTCTTGTGTGATTTTATTGCACATGGATGCAAATGATGTGTTGTGATAGGCATGTGGATGACCCTGTATGGTTTTGTGTTATGTTATTGCACATGGATGCAAATGGTTGGTTATGATAGGCATGTGGATGCCCATTGTTGTAGATGCAGTCTTTTTGGGATTTTTATGTTTTTAATGTAATGATTATGCATCATGGATGATTTACATGGTGTGATAGATATGCAGATCGAGGATGTTGTTAGCCATTTGATCTGCGACAGTATTTTGAGCTCTTGGGACATGAGTGAATGTTATGGATTCAAACTATCAGCTTAGCTATTTTGTGCACAGGAATTTTCTGAAGAGGCAGGGATCACACACCTGGTAGCAGTTGTTGAGATCGGAGACAAGCAGCTGGGAGTCAAGGAACACATGAAGGTGACGTATACCCGTCTAAAAGGCAGTAGTCAGGAGACCGGTCACAGCGTCATAATCAGCCTGGTTATTGGTAGCAACGCCTATGCACATTCCGTCAAGGTGAATCAACTCATGTGAAGGGGAATATAAGACCCAAGCTGCATAGGCCCAGTTTGGATACCAGCGGCTTGCTCCATTAGTCAAGCCAGTGTAATAAGGTGGAAGATGGTCCATCTGTGATCATGCAAAAATGATGAATATAAGGTTGTGGTAAAAAGGTGAAAAACAAAAAGAAAGCAAACTGTACAATACAAACCAACAGGTCCATGCGATTGTTAAGGATAAAATCATTTAAGATACAACCCATTACGGGGGTTGCGCAAGGGGTGGCATTCAGAGTTAGTTAAAATATATGCCCCATGCCTAAGGTAGGTATGCACTATGTAGGGGCCATTCCAAATGGATTCGAACTTCCCTTTACCAGTCTTTTCATGAGCTTGGTCGTAAACGAGGACTAGATTGCCTTCACAGAAAGCGCATGGGTGGACATGTTTGTCATAACCAACTTTAGAGCAGTTCTTGGCAGCTTCAATAGTTTGGAGGGTTGCGCGGCGGTCCTCATCAGCTTGTTCTAATAATAGTAAGCATTGTTCAAGTGGGGAGGTGTCAGGGAGAAGTTCAATAGCGATGTGTAGGGCAAGGATCTGACACTCGATGGGGAGGATAGATTCAACACTGTGAACTAAGTGAAAAGGGGTGAAACTAGTGGCGGTCTTAGTGGATGTACGGTAAGCCCATAAGGCTGGGAAAAGCATATGATGCCAATTGGACTTATGTCGGTCAACAGTGCATTGGAGGATTGTTTTCAAAATTTTGTTAATGGCCTCAACCTGGCCGTTCCCTTGGGTGTAGTAAATAGAGGCATACTGATGTTTGAATTTAAGGAGAGTTGACAACTCGCACCAAATGGCATCTTCAAAATGTGAACCATGGTTTGAGACAAGTTGTTTTGGGACCCCGAATCATGTAATAACATGGTTAAAAAAGAAACAGGCAGCAGTGTCTGCTTTACAGTTAAAGGTGGGCATGGCTTCAGCCCATTTGGTGAAGTAGTCGATGGCAATGATGATGTACTTATGGCCGTTTGCGGATGAGAGTTTACATTCCATGAAGTCGATGGCCCATTTGCAAAAAGGGCCAACTGTGACGACTGGGTGGAGTGGAGCGAGTGGTGTCCGGGCCTTAGGGGCGAAGAGTTGGCAATTATGGCAATGTTTGACTATTGTGATGCAGTTGGTAAACAGTGTGGGCCAGAAGTATCCGGCACAGATGACCTTCTGAGCAGTGGCCATCCCTTAGAAATGTCCGCCGCAGGCGTTGCTATGACAATTGTTGAGGACTTGTTCGACTTCCTCGTGTGTAAGGCAATGACGAAGGATGGTATAAACTCCTCACTGGTAAAGGATGTCACCTAAGAGGAGATATCGAGAGGCACGGTGACGGATGTGACGACGTCCATCGCGATTTATGTCTAGTCGAAACTTCTGCGTGCGAAGGTATAGCAGAATATCACTGTACCATGGGTCATCTAATGAGATGATGAACAAGTGATTGTCTGGTAACTCATCGAAGATTGGTGGGGATAGAAAAAGGCATGGGAGGTTAGTTATGAGTTGGGCAAGCACGTGGCAAGCGCGAGGGATTTAGTACTCTTAGGGGTTGTGAAAGTTAGGTCATATTCTTGGAGGATAATAACCCATTTTGCGACACGAATTTGCAGAAGTTGCTGGTTCAAGAGGTAGACCATGGGGTTGGAGTTGGCGACAACTATAGTACGACTGAGTAAAATTTAATGGAGCAATTTTTGTACGGAAAAGATGACGGCAAGGGCCAGTCTTTCCTCATATGGGTAACGTAGGGGTGGTCCAAAAAATGTTTGGCTGACATAATAAATGACATGCTCCTAGCGAGCTGCATCTTCTTGAACAAGGACCCCTGACACGATGTGGTCGGATGCGGAGACGTAAAGGATGAAGTCCTAAGAGAAATCTGGAGGGGAGATCAAAGGGGCTTGCATGATAGATTTTTTAAGGGCTTCAAATGCAGCTTGCGCCTGGTCATCCCAAACAAAGGGTATGTGAGTATGAAGCAGACGTAAGAAACGATGAACTGTAGTGGCATAATCAGGAACAGAGTGGCGGAGGAAATTAGATTTCCCCTGTAAAATCTGCAGCTGTCGGAGCATGCGTGGTGCGAGAAGGTCTAATATGGCCTGAACTTTGAGGGGGTCAACAGCTATTCCTTTGTGGGAAACAATGAAACCTAACAACCGGCCTGCCAGAACAAAAAAGACACACTTGAGTGGGTTCAAGTGGATTTGATACTTGTTACAACATAGAAAAACTTGCCGGAGGTCGTTAAGGTGGTCGGATCATTTCTTGGAACGTGCTGTGAGATCGTCAAGATAGACTAATAGAATATGGACCAAGTCATGAAAACAATAGGTCATAGCCTGCTGGAAGGTGGCGCAAGCATTTTTAAGGCCGAAAGGCATGACACGATGGGAAAAGGTGCCCCATGGTGTGGTGAAGGCAGTTTTGTAGTGATCTTCTTTACCGATCTGAATTTGGTTATACCGAGAGAGACCGTCCATGACGGATAGGACTTCATGCCCCGCACACCCATCGATGAGTTGGTCAATAAATGGTGTGGGGAAGTTGTCTTTGGGACATGCTCGGTTTAAATTGCGGAAGTCAATACATACTCTGATGGTGCCTTGTTTCTTGTTAATAGGGACGGGGTTAGAAACCCAAGTGGTGTATGCAATAGGATAAATGAAACCTGCTGCACGAAGTTTCTCAATCTATGCTTTAACGGTGGGGAGCTTTGATGGGTGAATGGGGCACTGTTTTTGACGAACGTGGGACACATCTGTCCACATGTCAATGTGGTGCTCTATGATAGTGGGGTTAAGACCAGGCATTTCGGTGTAGGACCAGACAAAGACATCACGAAACTATTGGAAACATTTCTTGTATTCTCTGATCTCGTACTCGGTGCAAGAGGCTCCCAAAGTAATGATTTCAAGGGCACCGCCTGGGGCAGAGATATCAATATGGATTGTGGGTGATATATTGGCCATGTTACCTTCCTTGAAGGCATCGGGAGTAGGAATGTGCTCTTTAAACCAGTCGACTTTGGTGGGGAGGAAATCTTTGGACTCAACCAAAAATTGGGTGACTATGGTGGGGGAGGACTCCTCCGGGAGGAAATAGGAACGATGGTGCATATCCTCCCAGGGGTAATCAAGTGCAGTAAGAGCCTCGAGAATCTCCTCATCATTGTGGAAACTTGCTGTCATCAAATTGGGTGATGAGGGATCACTAGTAGTAGAGATCATATAAATGGTATTGATCTCGCCTGTTGGCGGAGATTTTGGGGGGTGGATCTCTTCAATGGTGGGGGGAGACCTCTCGAGGTCCAAATTATTCATCTCGTAGAGAGCGGATTTGTAGTCTGGGAGATCAGGGCAGTGATGTAAGTAATGACTGTAAATACCACATATTGCACAAAGGTGATTGGTACGCAGTGATTTATCGCGAGGCTTAGGGGTAGGGTCGAGTTGGACAATCGGGATGTTAGGGTCATTGTTAAGCATTTTCATGTGCTCTTGTAATCCAGGTAATTGTGAACATTGATGGGTAGCATGGCCCAACTCATCACACAAAGAGTATTTGGGAGGAGCGCAAAATGCGGGGGGGTTCTTAACCATTTTGGGTGGGGGTAGAGCGGTGTACGGTTGTGGGCCTCTGCCCCCAGTGTGCTTGATAAGAGGGGATGGATTGGTGGATGAGGAAGGAGTAGTGATGCCAGGAGGTGGTTGACTAGTAGTGGTGATGGGTTGCACCGGTTGTAGGATGACATTTGGTGTCGGAGGGGAAACGGGTGGCGTGAGATACCACATAGGTAGCCCTAAAATTAACCCTGATAGGCTAAGAGTGGCCATAATCGAGGCTCTTACTACTCCCGAAGGGGGGAATATGTAGGGGATTGTATGGATGGGTGTAACACCAACATGAATTGGTACCAACGACAGTTGGGGTAGCAAGGGAGGTTGATGGTTGGGTGTTTGTGTATTGTGGGAGAGGGTACATAAGTCAGATATTTCGGTCGCTGGTGACGGGGGTGGAATGGATTGGAATGTGGAAGTCATCGGTGTATCTGAGTAGAATCCAAGTCCCATTGAGGAAACCAACGAGGTAGATGCACCGCAAACATGTTGTTCAACCATGGGGAGAATGTTTTCAGGTGCAGCGGGCGCATTGGGATCGTAATAGGTGAGTTTATCAATCTTGACCATGTGTCCTTCATGGGGGAACATCATGGTACGAAAAACGGATGAGGCAACCACCCGCATGGCGTACATGTAACTACGGCCAAGTAAGAGGTTATAATCAAGTTGGGCGTTGATGACCTCTATGTCAATAAGCATTGTTTTACCAGCCAACTGGATGGGTACATTAGCTAAGAGACCTTGGGGTTAAGCCAAACGGTTGTCGTAGGCTTGCAACGTAGTGGTGGACTGCTGGAGAGTAGGGTATCCCAACTTATCCCAAGTGAATGTGGACATAACGCATGGAGAGGCACCCTCATCGATGATGCATGAATGAATGACAAGATTCCAAATGGATATAGAAACTTGGAATGCTAATGTGGAAGGCAGGCATGGTTCGGATTGGTCCAAATCAAAGGCCATCATTCGTGAATCAGTTGGGTCGATAGCACCAATGGCTGATAGCAAAGTCTTGCGCTGTGTAGGACAGTTTTTTAAGGCCTCTAACGCAGACATGGCTGTGGGGGACTAAGCTAAGCCATCCACAATGTTGTAATTAGACACAGCGCGAGCATTGGGGTTATTGTTGATGCAGCAAAGTGGGAAGCGAGGGGATTTTGGGGCACCATCTAATGGTGCCGGAGGTATTCAGAATGACTGATCGGGGGCAAGAGCGTTGGTGTTTTTTTCAGCGGGAGGGGCTTTAGGGGTGGAGCCGTATTGGTTCCGATGGGTTTGAAGGTTGACATCGATGGATGACATAATTAACAAGTGATGGGTACTTGGAGTCTAGCATGGGTTGATCAGGCACTGCATAAGTGATTTGCTGTTGTGGAGGCACATTTCCTTGAGGGGGAGCTAATGGTTGAGTGTTCACCACACCTTGGGCTGGTAAAGGGTTCTGTAACACCAAGGGTTGAGTCTAAGGTGGTGGGGGGTTAGGCGGCCCCTGAGGAGCCGTGTGCGCTTGTTGGTGGACATCATCAGTCCAGATTTGTCGAGCCTGCTCGAAATGTGGGAAAGTGTGTGTGTAATGGCCATAGACCCCGCAAATAAACCAAGGGTGGTTTGTTCGTAAGTTAGGGTTTTTAGCTTGTTTTGGCAGTCTGTCAGGGTTTTGGTTGGCAGGGGTCGTGTTATTATTGTTTGGGGGATTAGGAGGCTGGCCGCCTTGGTCTGGAGGGGGGTTGTTCCCGTGGTTACGTCTTTTTACGCGGTTTTGCTGGCCTTGTTGGCATTGGTTATTTTGGTTAGGTTATGGATTTTGTTGCGCATACACTTGCCCTTGGGCGGCAGGTGGGTTCTAGGGTTGTGCAAGTGTGGGAGCAGGCTACGGCGGATAATAAGTTGGTGGAGGTGGGGCAGGTGCTGAACCTTTTGGGGGTTGTTGATACGTTTGTGTGATGGGTTGTGGATGTGCCACAGGTGCTACCTATGGCGGATAATAAGCAGGGGAGGCTTGAGAGGATACAGAAGCATCCACGACCTACGAGTTGTAATATGATTGAGGCACAACCGGAGGAATGTAAGCGGAGGATGCGTGGCCGAAGCACTAAGGTGGAGACGAGGGTCCGTGGGAATGGTGGTTATGTGCCATGGGAGCATACGAATTGGTTGCTCCAAAGTGGGATGTAGCCCGTGAAAGGTCGGTGCTAGTACTAGTACGTGTTATGGAAGAGGGCGGGTTATGCGAGGCAATATGGCCAATGATGCCATCTGCAGCATGGGATGCCCCTGGAAGCTACTGGGATTTTAGGATGGCCTCTTCCTCGGACTGGGGTCCCTCGGATGCCACATCCTTAGTGATGATAGGAAGGAGAGATTTGAGAAACCAATCTAGGAAGATACGGTCATCTAACTTGATTTTGCACAGGTTGCGGCGTCGATGCCAGTCATGAATGTGGTAAGTGATGTGGGTGGCTGTATTCTGTCTGGAAAATAGTAGGACCTCAACTCCCACATCAGAGCGGACAGGTAACTGGAAGAATTGCAGGAAGGTCGAGGCAAGGGAAGTAAAGGTGGCATGGGTCCCATGGGGCTGCTCGATGTACCACTTGGCTGCAGAGCTAGTGAGAGTTTGTTGTAATAGACGGAGTGGAATAGAGTCGTCCACTATGGAGTTGGAGGAACACTATAGATGGAAGGACATAATGTGGATCTGGGGGTGTTCACCTGCTTTGCCATCAAACTTAGGGATGTTTGATGGGAGCTTGGTGGGCATGTGAGGCCATGTAGGATCATGTCTGATGGGATCGTTAGTCAGTCTGGCCAGGTCAGGAAAGTTGAGACTAGCCATGAATGGAAAACTAGTAGAAGGATGTGACATGCTGGTGGTCGCGGCCATGTTGGGGCCGATGCCCCCAAGTGTAGGGACTAGGTTTGTGATAGGGATGTGACCCCCAACCTAGGGAGTGGAGGTGGTATGGGAAGGTCCTTCACCGCCAAGTGTAGTCCAAGTTACTAGTGGGGTTGGGTTTGGTATGCTAGCCACGAAAATTGGCACAATAACTGAAATGGTGGTTGTGGGCCCCATCGAGGGCATACCTAAAGCAGGTGTGGTGGCTGGGGTGGTTGTGGATGCTCCACCAATGGTCCCTACAAAGAAAGGGTTGGAAGTCATGCCATCCATGGGGCTGGTTGGTATAGTGTAAGTGGGGTTTTTGGACTTTGCCTTAGAATCAGATGTGAAATAAGGGGCGTCAGAGCCGAGGGACGGAGCTCTATGTCGTCGACGAGTAGAGTCTAGTGACGAAGCTCGAGGTCTGTGACGAGTGGTATCAAGTGATGAAGATCTACGTCTATGACAGGTGATGTCAAGTGAATCATGTTGCGGGGGCTCACCCTGGAGGCACCTGGAGTGTCTCGGGGACTCAATGGTGATAGATGGTGTCAAGTATGTGGGGGTTGTATTGAGTGAAAAATAGCTCAAAAAACCTAATGCAGTCGAGTGTGCAGAAGGAGAGCGCAAAAAATACAGCACTCAGGCCAACAACCGGCTCAAAACACTTACTGCAACAGCTGTGCTACAATAAACGGAGCATCAACAATAATGGTCAGAATACCAACAAGCAGCAGGTTTCCTAAAAAATAAAAAATAGTGGACTCGCTAGAACAAAGGGAGGTAAGAAAGCATGCAAAAACCTAGCTAAATAGTATTCTGACTCAACGAGACATATCCTCTACAAGGTGATGAAATCCAAGTCAGACAATATGGATAGTAGAGCCAAGTAGCTAAAGATATCCCCCTACCGGGAGGGACACCGGGTAAGACAATCCTAGAAGAAAGGAAACTAAGATACCCTATTCATGACACGTCCAGAAAGGTGAATCTACAGCTCCGGTCCTATCACCATGTGGGCCTAAAAGGAATGACCACACGCAGACCAATGAGTAGGTAGCCTTCGGTTACTGAATGGATTGCGGTATTCCACTCAGGCCTCCAGAACCAGTCTGGCTACTTCAACCCTCCTAAGGGAGAGGCCCTCTGATAAACTGGTTGTGACCGTGTCAAAAAATACTAGGGGATTTTGGTTCACTAATGGAAAACAGCTATGTCTCAAGTGTAAGCGACCGAGGGGTGTTATTTGGATGCCTATCCCCTCTGTCCTACCTAACTACAATATTCTTATATGTTCCCCAAGTGGGGTTAGAATGTTGGTTGTGTTAAGTAGTGTTTTAAAACTTACTTGAATTAGGTGACAGAGTGTGTGCGTGTGAGGTAATGGACCCAATCAAAAGTGCCATGGGGGGGGGGCAACTTTTTAACCAATAATAATAATGCAGAAATGTAACTTGTGAAGCAAAAGTTTTTTTTTTTTTTTTTTTAAAGGTAAATGCTTAAACTTTAAAAAATTCTATAAATGGAACAAAAAGAAAACTGCAGAAAAAGGCTATAGGTAAGTATGGCTACAGACAGAACTGGTGGATGTGTACATGCATAAAATAATGTAGCAAAATTATGGGTTCAAAAAAGTAAAAAATGCAGAAAACAGATTGCGGGTCTATGACTGAAATGCGTGGCTGTGCGGGTGAAACCTGCGGTTGGATCGCGGTTCTGTGGCCCAAAGGTGCTGTTTGGGGTGCAGTTGTAGGGCTAAACCCTGCGGCCGAATCGCGGGTTTGGGGTCAAGTGGCGCGGTTCGGGGCGCAGTTAAAGGGGGAAGAGCTGCGGTCGGATCGTGGGTTTATGGCCACAATGTCCACTTTAGAGCACGACAAAGGGGCAAAAAGCCGTGGTTGGATCATAGGTCTCGGGCGAAAAACAGCGGTCAGGGACGCGGGAAAGAGGTAGAAGGCTGCTCTCGGGTCGCACAAAAAGAACAAACAGTTGCGATCTTGATCATGGAAAGACGACTGAAAGATATGATCTGGGTCGCGGTTGCAAAGAGAAGAACCACGATCTGCGACGGAAAACCCAATTGGCCGAAGCCACAACCGAACAGGGAAAACAGAAAAATACTTGCAGAAACTAAAAACTTCTAAAAATTTTAACCAGAAATTCAAAGGAACACTAGTGGAGTCGCCAAAAATGTAGCTAGGGTTTTCACCCTAGCTTGTGCAAATGAGCACCTACTAAGGAGAAGGGCCTCCTTAGTAGTAGTTCAATAAATAGTAAATTTAAATAGTAAAACAGTAAAATCTAACCTAACATGTGCATCAACAAAAATAAAAAGACAATGACAATATAATGGAAAGTTTCTTTTTGTATTATGATATGATCAAGATTACATTTACCTCAAGTATTGAGGTTGGTGGAGCTCTTGCATTAGTCCAGGAGGGCTGCTTCCGTGCTCCAAAGGGTTCCTTCTCCTTCTCCAAGGTGTTTGGATGATGGGTAAAAATGGGCACTCAAATGGGAAAAACTAGCTCAAATGGTAAGCTAGGGTTTCAAGAGTGATTTTGGCAGAGTGAGGATAGGAAAGATTGTGGATGTGAAATGGGGAGCCTCCATCACCTATTTATAGGTTTTTAGTGGTGGACTGTTGACCCATGGTTTTTGGCACCATATGGTTTAGGTCAATTGTATAAGTTTTTTGCTTCCTTTTCCCCTCTTTTTCCTCTTATTTTTTGTATTTTTTATTCCCTTTTATTTGATTTTTAGGAATTTAGGGCCCTTTTAGAGGGGTTTTGCTATTTTTGGCGGAAATTTAAATTATTTTTTGGGGAAAAGGGGTTTTTTGGCCTTTTTGGTGGCTTTTTAATAGTTTTTTGAGGTTTTGGAGGCAAATATGGTATGAAATATAGACAAATGAGTCATCTAATGAGGGAGATGAGATGGTGAGCACTTTTTGGGTGTTTGTGCAAATGAGCACCTACTAAGGAGAAGGGCCTCCTTAGTAGTAGTTCAATAAACAATAAATTTAAACAATAAAGCATTAAAATCTAAGCTAACATGTGCATCAACAGAAATAAAAAGACAATGATAATATAATGGAAAGTTTCTTTTTGTATTATGATATGATCAAGATTATATTTACCTCTAGTGTTGAGGTTGGTGGAGTTCTTGTAGTAGTACAGGAGGGATACTTCCATGCTCCAATGGGTTCCTTCTCCTTCTCCAAGGTGTTTGGATGATGGGCCAAAAGGGGCACTCAAATGGGAAAAACTAGCTGAAATAGTAAGCTAGGGTTTCAAGAGTGATTTTGGTAAAGTGAGGATAGGAAAGATTGTGGATGTGAAATGGGGAGCCTCCATCACCTATTTATACGTTTTTAGTGGTGGAGTGCTGACCCATGGTTTTTGGCACCATATGGTTTAGGTCAATTGTATAAGGTTTTTGCTTCATTTTCCCCTCTTTTTCCTCTTTTTTTTGTATTTTTTATTCCCTTTTATTTGATTTTTAGGAATTTAGGGCCCTTTTGGAGGGTTTTTGCTATTTTTGGCTGAAATTTAAATTATTTTTGGGGGAAAGGGGTTTTTTGGCCTTTTTGGTGGCTTTTTAATGGTTTTTTAAGGTTTTGGAGACAAATATGGTAGGAAATATAGACAAATGAGTCATGTAATGAGGGAGATGAGATGGTGAACACTTTTTGGGTGTTAACAATAATATTACATTTAGTAATGTGCATGGTATCCAACCTAACTTGATATTTTACATTGATACATGCACATGCAAAGAAACAATGGAAAACACTCCTCTTCGGAAGGACCATGGTTGTATCTTAGGGAGTCTTTTATAGGCTTGCGTTGATTGCAAATTTTTGACCTCCATAAAAGGCTTTAGAGATTTAGATTACTTTTCCAATTAGAGTATATGGTTAATATTCTCGAGGATACAAACCAAGGGATCCCTATGCAAAGAGATCCTTGTGTTGTTCTGTTTGTTGGAAATGTTGGTCCTCCCTTGATGGCCACTTTGAATCTTTTTGGATTCACTATAGGGTTACTGCTTTGGTTGTTATCCACTCCAAATGTCATGAGTGCTCTTGATGCTTCTCAAATAGGCACTATATGTGAAGAGTACCAAAACCTTTTTCTTTATTAACTAGTTACATATTTCCCTCTTCCTTCTACCTCTTGTGGTGAAAGTTTAGATTCTTGTAACCAATAGTCTAAAAGGAACACAAGGAGGAAAAATAAGAGGAAGATGTGAGGACAAGGGGGCATGCCACCAACCACTACAAGTCATGGTAGGGGAAATTCCTTGGTCCATGCAAGTCATGCTGAAAGAAATTCCTTAGCCATTGTCAGTCATGCTAAGTGCAAATATTTATTCACTACATGTCATAAAATAAATAATTCAGTAACCTCTGCTATTCATGTTGAAGACACATCATTGACCACTACGAATCATGTTAATGCTAAGTAACCATTCAATGTAATTCATACTGGATACATGTCACCATTCAGTACAAGTCATACTCGAGACAAGCAACCAACCACTACAAGTCACTCTAGGGGCAAGCAACCAGCTACTTCAAGTCATGCTGGGGGAAATCAACCAACCACTATCAGTCAGGTTGGAAATGTTGACACAAAGAAAAAACCTAAAAAACAAAAGCTTAATTTATCTTCTAAAACTTGCAAGGGAGGTCTTATTACTCTTTTTTTCCCTATACTTCCACATGTACAAAGAATCTAATCATTGTCTCAAAAACATTCTACTGCTGAGAAACCAACCACTATAAGTCATGTTGTGGGTAAGCTATCAGCCAATTCTAGTCATGCTGGTGATATTAATACTATGGAAAAATCTAGACGAATTGTAATCTTTGCAAGAGAGATCTTATTACTCACTTGTGAACTACTATTCTAGATGTATGAAGAGTGTGGTCCATGTTTGAAGGATATTTTCTTCTTGAGTCTTCTATAGTTTCCCAACAACCTATTCAACCTTTGGTTGATAAATTGGTCGAACCAATGTAATCTTCAGTTGATCCCAGTCTTCCCTTGGATACTGATAAGAATCTAGTGGTCGATCGAATGCAATCTTAATTCAATCCCACTCTTCGTTTGGAAGCTAATTTGGCTCAAGTTTTCTTAACTAACCACTCAAAAATTTCTTGACAAGGGGGCACTCCATTCACTTTGAATAATCCCTAACCAAGTTCTGAGATTTCTTTCTTCGATTGGAATACTCTAGCTTGGCCCCACCTTCCTTCTTCTTCACCCTTCAAGATAAGGGTTGAAGTATTCGGGCTCCACCACTCAACTGCAAGTTCATGTTTCTAATGATTTTAACTTTTCTAATAGATTATTTGACTCATGTGATGATGGGTCTCTTTTCGTAGACTTCATTATTACTTCCAACTTCATTCTTCCACATGAGTTTATTTTGTTGAGTATAGGTCCTCAAGACTTAGTGCTATTGAGTTGTCATTGTTAAAGTCTTCCTTGGTAATAAATATTGTTGAACATATTGAAGTTGATAATATCCCTACCAAAGTGACCTATATTAGGTCTTTCTTTTCAAATTTTATAGATATGATCATGGTATTGTCATTTATTGAAGACATTTATCTCAGCTGGACTCATTTGTTCTTAGGGACCATTCCTTTCATCTTGCTTCATCTGATAAGGTATATTTAGAAAATCACAGATAGGTTTAGGACTCCCCTTTGTTATGTTGCATCTGAACGATTTTCCACCTGAATTTTCCATAGGGTTGAACATGTTGGTTATTAGTGAGTTAGGAATATCTACTTGCATTTTTCACCACTTTGGTAGTAGAGTCTACCTAACATGGGAAACTATAGTCAACACCCCCTTGCCATTTTTGTGCCCATGCTGAGTTTTTCTCATAGAAATAGGAGATTTGTTTTTGTTTTACCATGACTTTAAGAAGAATCCACATGCCTCTCTTTCTCATCTATTTCTAGAAATTCCCTATAAGGATCTCATTTTTTTATCATTATGCATGTTCCATTTTTCATAACTACTTGCACAAATGTGTCTAATTCCTCATCGCAACATTCCTATTTCCATTGCATTCATTATGTTGCTTGTCATTTGCATCCGTTGGATTTGCATTCTAGAATACATCCCTACAAGAAACATTTTGACGAGTGTCCACCTCTTTCCCATCACCGTTTTTTAATTTTTTTTTGCATAGGTCTATTCCATGCGCTTGAAACATAGTTTCATTCCTTGCGATACATCTTTACCACTATACCATAGCATTCTTTATTCTTTTTTAGGCTTTATAATATGAAAAAGACACTAAAAGTCAAATATTAAAAAAAGAGAGAGGGGTGAAAGGTATGACATATTTGTTATTGAGTAGTGGCAAGTCTTCTCATCCTTGAACAAAGAACTAGTTTTGAATCTCTCGGCATTTTGGGTTCTAGTTTCAATATTAAGGTTTAAGCCTTGATTTCATAGTTGTTACTTCTTTGATTAGTTACTCTTCCAATCACACAGAGAATATCTCAATGTATCTTGCAGTGTAGATTCATATCATTGGTCCCTTTGTGTGAAATCCTTCCCAAATCACTATTGTGTCATGCTCATTATTCAAGGTCCTAGCTTGTGTCGGCCATTCTACAGTTGCCTGGACCTCATGTGTTGGTCATTCACTAATGTCTATTTTTTCTCAGCACGTATCATTGAAACTAGTCTTCAGAATTTGTTGTTAGGGAACAAGTTTTATGGTTGGGGTGAGGCCACCAACATACTACGGTTGAAAGACAAAAATCTAAGGTTCTGCAAATATAGCAATTAAGCAAAAGATTTAGGGTTTAAGAGGGTATGCACCTTACTACAGAAGGTTGATCCAAGCCTCTCCTTGAGTCCTCCTATTGCTCTCCAATCAAGAAACCTGAAAAACCACTCTAAAACCTTCCTCAAACCAATTTGACTACAAATAAGAGCTTGATATTCAAAATAACATAAAGTATCGATGTAATAAACACCAATAAGCAATCAAAATTGGTATATACATGAACACAATGATTTGGAAAGGGAAGAATGTCTAATATTTTATTAATGAATGAAGCAAGTAAAAATTACCTCCTTCAATCAAGGCACCTCATGAAACCTCAATTTTGGATCTCCTGCTTCTCTCCTCCAAGGATCCCAAACTCCAAGCAATGCAATAGGGTTTGAGGGAAACTAGTGCACAAGTGAGGGGGATGGGAGTCAAAATTTCTCCAGAATAACATTACAATGGGATAAGTGTCCCCTTCATGTTCCCTCTCCCTCTATTGTATACCAAAACAAGAAGGTAGGGTCGAGGAAGGAGTAGTTATAACTGAGGAGACGATTCCAAAACCACCCAAACAACCCATTTTTCGAGATTTACTATATTTTTTGGTATTTTATGTGGCACACGCGAGTGAAAAATGGAGAAAGGTGTGCCCAACATGCATATGAGCCATGTCCAACCTGCGAGTGGGTGAAAAAATGATGAAAAAGTGCCATTTCTAGGATTTTTCAGGAGGTGTTTTGGTCTCCAAATTTGTTCATAAGATTCTTAACTATTGAATGGACCATGAATGAGATAAATCCATCTAAAAAATATCCCAAATATTTTCCTTCCATCCACAGTTTCCTTTTGTGTGATCGACAACAGTCTCATGCAGTGTCATCATGAGAGCAAAACATGTAATTGTCCTCATGGACAAAGAAGTGCCAAATTTGATTATAACAGATTCCCCCAATGTATGAGATCATAGGGAAACACGATGGCCGAAATACATTATAAATAGTCAGCAGTTATTTTATGGAGTCAATAAAACCGGAGAAGCCAAGAATCATAAGCTCAAATGAAGTACCTGAAATATAGGAAAGTGTCAGACAATCTAATCCCTGGGATAACTGTCCATGTTCGAATGATGGAACATGACTTCAAGGATGATACAATAGCAACCTGATACATATGTATGACTGAAGCATAAATAATGGCCACTAGAATACAAGCGTGGATCCATGAGAACAATATAAGCATCAACATAACCAAAAAAAATACAAAGGTGTATATATGTCAGAACTGGAGATCATAGCCATAATGAAAAAACTTGATCTATGTCTTATCAAGAGACAAAATAGTGTGGATCAATCTTGCGTAGCTTTAGCTATAACATAATATGAGAATTCTACCACACGCCCAAGGTTTTCAATCCAAACTGCCTAAAGGTACGAATCCTAACCATGGAAATAAATGAGTTGAAGTCGAACATGGAGGATACTGTTTGATTATCGATCATTGATGTAAACTATTAACAAACGCGAGGTAACCCATCAATAATGAAAATTGGCCCCAAGGTATCGAGTACGTTCTAACAGGTGTGAATAGATGTTATTTAATTTGAACACCTAAAGAATCCATCGAGTATAAGACATTAATGCATTCCCACTACTCAATAGAGAGGGAAACTGCCCCTGATGAATCGAATCCACAAGGTACTACTGAAACTCTAAAATTCATTCCCAGAGAAAGATGAGTTGAGGTCTATGGGAAGAAGTCTATTGGAAGGGAGGCCTTAAGGCATTCTCCATCATCCAACATGAGGAACAATCGATGACAAATTTGATTTGGAGTAGGACTAAGTACATGATGAAACATACTGACACCAAGGAATGGATGACAGATGAAGTCAAGGCAACTGATAATGGCCAACATACAATTTATCCTTGAACATTGAGCAGAACAAAGTAGTGACTTAGGAAGATTTGAACACAAAGGGACCATGATATAACCTGCAATGTAGGATACATTAACAGATTGTTCATATGATTGGAATAGTAACCAACTAGAGGAGTAACAACTCTAAGATCATGTTTTATCCTAGGGCCAAAACTAGAACCCGTATTGTTTGAGAGACTTAAAATAGATGCTTTGTTCAAGGACATAGTTGACTTGCTACCATTATATCAAAACGCATTTGACATCCTTCCCTTCCTTTTTCTCTTTTTAGAAACCTTCTTCATTTTTTAACGAGCTTGAAAAATAAATGAAGCATTCTTGATTAGGGTCCATCCATGTCTAATTTTATGAGTCCATGGAGTGGAAACTCAACACTTTCTTCATTGTTTAAAGAGCTTGAAGACAAGAAGATTGCTTAGTAAAGTACTAATCCGTGGATTTTAATATCGTGAACGGATCTGTTTGTGCTTGCTAGTGTTTTCATATTTAAAGAGTCTGTAAAAATTAAACAAGAACTCTATACACCATCTCATGGATTTTATATCGAGCTCGAGTTGGCTAGAAGAGTCTAAAAATCCTAGAGAATACTCCTAGGTGGAATTTTTCATGAAGTTAGTCTCCTCGCCCCCAAAAGTATAAAACAACGCGATAGATAACTCTTCTAGCCACAAATGACTTGAGTATTCCTTTTTCATATATAGTCTACATGGTATGGAAAATGGTTAAACTTATACCATATATATGACCTTTCACATACTTTAATGAGTATGAAAGAGACAAGCTAGCTTGAGGATATTTTCCTATTTAAGGAGTCTGAAAAGAGCTTAAAGATGACTCCATAAAAATATTTTTCATAAATTTTTAATGAGCCCAAAAAAGTAAACTCATGGCCTCCTTACTGTTTTTAATGATCTCTAAGGAAGGATGGAAGAACGATTGTAATGAGAGGAAACAAGTGTCAGAAGAATGAAAAACTTGTTCCAAATGCATGGAACAAACCTATGCATAATGCAAGGAACACGAGCAAGATAAAGACACTTAGAGTGTGTCTCCTCTGAGTAAGGGGTGTCAAGTTGCGAAGGCAATATGATACATAGATTAGTGGTAATGAGATAAGAGGTGAGGGATTATATAAATATTTCAAAGCATGGAAGCTGGCATTAGGCTCAGAAGCACAAGCAGGATCAAGGTAAATGCATATGAGACTTAAACACAAACATGGGAGCCTTATAAGGGATGGGAAGAAATATACGAGAAAGAAAGATCTAAGGCTTCTTCTCAAAGCCTTGGTAAAACTATAAAGGCTCTCGAACCTATGATAAAGACTCAACATGGACACCAAAATGGAATATGGGTGCTGACTAGGGTAGCCCATGTTAGGTAGGATCTACTGTTGGATAGGTGCAAAATGCATAAAAAGATGGCTAACACACCAATATCCAACAGGTTCGATCCTATGGAGAATCTATATGGAAGAAGGTTCAAATGCATCATAGCAGAGGGGCGGCCTAAACCTATAGGCCCAGTTCCAAATATACCTGACATGACTGAACAATTTGTCGAAATAGACTAGTAAGCAATCATGAGTTCGACTAAGAATCATGTCTCAAAGAAACAAAAGTATCAATATCATATCCATAAAATGTGTAAATAAATATATGATATAGGTCACTATAGTAGAAGTACTTTTAACTTCACTATCATTCGTACCAAGGATAAAGAAGGAAGAGCTAACAAATGAAGACTCTATAGTACCAAATCCTGAGGACTTATAATCAACAAGATCGACTTCGAGATGAAGATCAAAGTTGAAGGATGTGATGGAATCTACAGAAAAAATTCATCATCACAGGAGTTGAAAATTATAGAAGTAGAATATAACCTATCCGGAACACCAACTTATGGGGCTATGGGAGAATCCAAGGATTCAACAGTGATATGATCACACTCCAAAGTAAAATTGGGGCTGGACTGATCTTCAATTGGGTCAATATCCAAATGAGTGGAAGACTGTATTATAGACTCTAGGAAGACTTCATCTGAAGGAAGTATATCATTCTAGATAGAACACATGTTCGAACATTTAGATGGAGGGCTCACTTAGTCAACTGCCGGGACAAAGTCCCAAGAATGTAAGCATGATTGTAGAGGATTCTTCTTAGTAGAAATTATACCCAAGGGATATAAAGGCTGGTTGAACTCAGTACACTCAAATTCAGAGGTTGAACACTTCCAAGGGTTGTTAAAGTTCAAAGACTTAAGTTGAGACTCCTTATTTATGGAAGGTGTAGCGAATGTTGAAATTGTGTGCACTGGTGATGCTTCAATATGCATATCAGGTGGGGCAAGATTAGAAGTTACCATTAATGAAGGATACATTCCCACACTAATGTTTTCACAAGTTGTCGTGGAATGGGAAACTAAAGGAATATTGTATCCATGATCCTGGTTGAACTCATTAGTGTTTAAGGCTAGTTGGTCAATTGTTACAATATTTCCTTCATGAGGAAACTTGATGATGAGAAAGATTCAGGACACCACTGCCATCATATCCCGAGTCCAATTTATTCCTAATAAAAAATTGTAATCAAGTGGGAAATCAAATACTTCCACATCCACTTTGACTGCTTCCCCCCGATCTCTATAGGAAAAGTCAGGATAATCACATGAGATTGAAAAAGAATGCCATCGAAAGCTTTCAAAATGGTGATAGGAGGAACTAATTTAGGTGATCCTAAATCCTTCCAACGTGATAACAACATGATGCATGTGAAGGCACCTTCATCTAAAACTGTCCGATGAATCTTTGTGTTTCCAGATATAACTTGAATCTAAAAAGCAACATGGTAGGGTAAATGAAGCTTCCAATTATCAAAATCAAAAGTAACCACTTGACTATCTACAGGATCGAAAGACCCTAAAGTTGACAATAAGGTATTTTTTGAGTTGGACAAGTATGGAGGATCTCAAGCATAGACATCGCACAAGGATCCTGATCCAAATATTCAACTATGCTATAATTATTTGCAGCACGTGCATTAGGATTAAATGATGCTTTCTTCAGAACAACTTTTAGTATTTGAGGCATCGTATCATTAGAAGGCCTCTCTATATGCAAATAATTGTAATTATTTTCATTAATAGGTTCCTTACCTTTGGATATAGACGAATTAGTTTCATCAATTATTATTTCTAGTCTAGAGATACAAATCTCGTTCACACATGAAAAATTCTCTTGGGCCTAAAGTGCCTCCTTGAGAAGAAGCTCCCAGATTGCCCCCTTGAGAGGCTACAGGGTTTTGGTGGGCACCAATAACCATTTGTTGTTGATGTTGAGGAAATGGATTGGTTAATACGACAGTCTAGGAGTACCCTTCCTACTAGGCCAACATATTTTGTGCATCTCCATCTTAAGGAATTTATAAGTTAGATGATCCTCAC
Source organism: Larix kaempferi (assembly GCA_027924585.1). NCBI lineage: Eukaryota > Viridiplantae > Streptophyta > Pinopsida > Pinales > Pinaceae > Larix > Larix kaempferi. The sequence continues at coordinate 3,950 of BSBM01001156.1, read as the reverse complement.
TGCATAACAAGCAAGTGAATTTCCTCTTAGCTTTTTCATTATTTGCCCCATCAACATTAGTGTTTATTTGCATTGTCTATTCCCTTATTCCCATTTTTCTTATTCTTAATTTTCTTCCCTCTAGTCTGTTGGTTCCTTGAGAGTTCGGAACTAGCAAAACCTCATAGGGAGGGTTGGGTTTAAGGGTTTGTGTATTATTTGACCAACTGCTGGTGAATTTTAGACTTAAAAATTTGTTACTCGAGCTAACTAGATTTTTCTCAACTGCACCAATCACACCATCAGCATGAGTTGTCGAAATAGGTTTTGTTGGGTCAACTTATTCTCTAGGTGGTAGAGGGAAGAATTCTCATATAGCATCTTGGACTAGGAATAAACCAAGTCCAATTGCCGGGCTTTAATAATAGCCTGCTCTTCGGTCTGAACCCCCGAAAGAGCCACTTTAATTGCGATAATAGGTTGCAATGAATTGATGAACCAATCAGTAAGGAATTCAATAGGTATCTAAGCCTTGATTATGCTATGCTTCCTCCGTCATTCATGAATGTGGTCAGAGATATGAGTAGATTTATCCTAACAAAAGGACATTAACAACTCGGCTCCAGTTTCATACCAAACTAGGAGCTAAATAGTGGTTAAGAAATGCCATTGCAATTGCATTAAAAGTTTGAAAGAGGCTCGTGGTAATTCAACATACCATTTCATTGCTACACTAGTTAGTGTCCTTTGGAAAAGATGCAGTTGAATAGAATCATCCATGGAAGAATTGGATGAACACCATAGATGAAAAGTCATCACATGGTTAGCTGGGTCTTCCTTGGGTTTACCTTCAAACTTAGGAATGTTTGAAGGAATTCTTTGGGGTAGGGGTGGCCATCTCGGGGTCATGTAACACTGGATCATTAGTTAATTTTGTAAGATCGGGCAAATTCAAAGTAGCCAAAAATGGAAACTTTGTCTGAGCCATTGAATTCTAGGTTCTGGGAGCATTAGCTACCCATTGGTTGGTGGTTTGACATGAAGGATAGATTGTTCCAATAGTCCCTCCCATCACTACTAAAGGTTGGCTACCTTGTAAGACAGTTGTCATAATAGGGTTAGCCATATTAGATCCTACCACCCTAGAAAAAGGGGTATTTCCATGAGTGACATTTTGTCCCCATGGAAATACAGTACTAGTCCCCTCTTGTATAAGTGGAATACCTTGAGGTATATTAAGACCAAAAGGGATACCATAAACTTATACATGCAATAGATTAGAAAGGTAGACTTAACTAGGGTAATGTAGAATTAGAAACAACTCTAGTGAAGGGTGGGTTATACATAAATATTTGTCCATTGTAGGGTGGGATAGTATGGAAAGGGATAGATGGGCCACTGCCTGAAATCAATGGTCAAATTTGAACTAGGAGGAATAGTGCCATTCATATTTTTATAGCCTAAAAATGAAAATCCAAGGTGAAAGGGTTTGAAGTCACTTGAGTTAACGAACTAGTACCTATAAGTATCATTGAGGATGGTGGAAACCAACCTGATCCTATTGTGGACGTCGTATTAAAATTAAATCCTCCTACAGGGAAAGTACTAACTGGAGTAGACATGTCCCTTGAAGTAAATACTTGATCTTTGTTTTCCATATTGTACTTCCTAACAAATGGATTGGGAATGTTTGATACCAGCTAACTAGGAAAAAACTATGGAATTTGTGGTTGGTTCAGTAATCTAGATGGGTCTGAGAGGTCCTCGATTTCAATGAGACATTAATTCTCTTCAAGCTGGAGGATAATGGACTCTAGGGTATTTATATAACCGCTCCTTAGTATCTCTCAAGTTTCATTCGTTAGAAGCACTCTAAGACTCGCCTAACCTAGAATTGTTTTCTTCTACTAGTTGTTTTTGTTTGATGTTCCCTGTTTTCCTCTTCTGTCCTTGAGGGGTGGATGAGTGTAATCCAGTATCTTCCTCGGTTGTAGGGACTTATCTCTCTTCAGGATATTGTCCTTGAATCCTTCTGGATCTGTGCGGAGGTTGATTGGCCATGATAGAAGACACTAAAGAAGAAAGTCATGACAAAAAATAAAATTCAAACATCACACACTAAAAAGTTCTCTAAGGATGTCAAACAAGCAAACAACTCTCACAATGAAAAAGTACTTGGCTACAAGCACAATCCAATGAAGAGTGAGGTATCATGATCTACCCAAATATCATCCTAGGATGATGAGGGACCAAGTCTAATTAGTGAAGATATAAGAGTAGTTACCAAGGTTGGGCATGTTTCCCTTCTTGGTGCAAGTGTTTTCCCCAAATAAATCTTTAAAACACCCTCCAAGGGTACTAATGCTCGAATCAGAAGGTCTATTCAAGGCGGTCACATAAAATCCTCTACTAGAAAATGGTGTATGAACCTAAGGACAAGATTCTATGGCTACCAATCCAAGATAGCATTCAAGGGAACAATCATAGGTTGGAATTGTGTGTACGATAAGGGTAGATAAGCTTGAAACAATGCAATAGCACTCTCTAATGTCAAAATTTCCTGTACAACGGAAAATTTTGTGGTAGATGCTCGTTTGAGTATTGGAGGGATCTCTCTACAAAGCAACCTCACACGACCTCGTGCTTGAATCTTGTGGTAGAGGAGCTTCCCAGACATACTTCTTACAAGATTAGGTTTCGTGCCTTATGAATTAAACCTAAGTTTTGACAAGTTCAAGTGATCGTGGAGGAGTTAACTCACAACTCCCTACCTCCAGAATCCTACCTAAGTTATTAGGTGTGTTTCTAAACTAGAAGAAAACATAAAAATCAGAATCTCAAAATATCGATTTCTTGCATGAAATGTACTTTTAAAAAACCTTTTAAGAGAAGTAAATAAGTGCAACTAAAGAAAAATATTCTTTAACAGAAGTATGAAGCACTCACTCACCACAAACATGCACTTCTCACTTTCAATTTATTTCCAATGCAAGTCCTAAAGATATAATTCAAAAAGCATAGCAAATGTTTCCTATCAGATGCAATCTTTTTGGTCTTTTTGATGCAAAGGTTAAAATCCAAAGTCTAATATGCAAAATCAATCCTAAAACCTAAGCGTGCACTACCAAAACAACTCGCTACCCAAAATACATTTAGTCTTTTTTTTACAACATGAAACAATCTCAAATCCTTTAAGGCACTCACAAAGCTTCCCACTAACACTAACTTTAAATCTTAGCCAAATTTTTATCCTTTTTCAAGATGAGAACCAAAACTAAACTCAAATTAACCACACTACTCCAAAGCAAATGGAAAATCTTTCTAATATTCTTATCAAACACTGAAAGCAACCATAAACCCTAGGATTCCACTGATGTAAGCATGAAAAAATTAGAAAAATTATACAATAAGGACTTTTAGACGCAACCAAAGTGAAGGACCTACAAGGAAATATGGCTTGGTAAATCTAGGTATGCACACAATCAATGCAATCAAGGTCCTAAACAATAGAAATAACACTTGAGCTTCCACTCCCAAGGAACGATCAGAAAGCACAAAAATAGACAAGGACCATAACAAAAGAGGATTTTTCACTCAAATAGGTACAAATTGACTCAAATACCCTCAATATGTTCCAAATCAAATCAAATAGGGGAAATTAGGTTGAGTTAGATCCAAATTGGGTCAAAAGAAACCAAATTGGTTCAAGAAGCTCCAACTTGATTCAACACGCCCCAAGTTGTTCCAAACAAGCCTAAAATGGCTCCAAGATATCCATAAAATGAATTTAAGATCAATAAAGAAGCAAATCACACCCTTCCAAGGGGTCCTACTTAGACCTAGGATCAACAAAAATTCCAAAAAATCCCACTAAAATCCCCCAGACAGGATTGAAATGGAAAAAGTTACCTATTGGAGGGACACACAAGTGAACAACTTGCACAGTTGCATGTAATGCGTAGGTAAGTAAA